>VZQC01001015.1:466567-619861 GCA_009823505.1 Rhizomys pruinosus
AAAGGAGAGAAGTAATCCTGCAAATTGTCCTCTGACTTCCACACACACAGTGGAACATGCACGTTCACAGACACAGAAATAAATGAATAAATAATAAATAAATTAACTAACAAGCATCTTAAATGTTTGCATTTGTACTGTAAATATCTCAAATCATTATTGTGGTAGTAGTCATTAAATTTTAAAGCAAAAAGAAGAAATAAATTTTCCTCCAAATGTCAATGTTAATGGTCAAAAAGAAGTCAGGAAATTGATATCGTTGTATGGAATCATTCTGAAAGTAGACCCCAAGTTCCTCTGAAAAACGTGCAGGAGGAACATAAACTTGTATATCGATAGTACCAGGCAGATCAGGTAATGGATTGAGTACTGGGCAATAGGGAAGGGTGAGGACTGCGGTTAGTAGTTGCAGATCTCTGGCTATGGAAACCATGCAGGACTATGTTGTCTGCACTGTCAGATCTCCTGGGTTTTAAGGACTCCTATGTCTAAATTTCAGTGTTATTTTTTTTTAGGCCATACAAGTTAAACAAAACATATATGGGCCTGAGTTCAAGTTGTGATTAGTGCCGTGGCAGCCATTCTTCCTCCACTCTCTCAGTTGATTACTCTATTACCACAGTGGTCACACACGGTATCAGGTAGCATCTGATATTTTATTACATCTGGGCTCCCATGTGAAGCAAAAAGTGAGACTGGATTTTTTCCGAGTTAATCAAATAGAACTTGGAATGGTACTGGGGGAATGGAAGGACTAAGTACTCCCACAGACCCTATGTAGGGCTTCAGTGTCTCTCAACCCTTCACTCAACATCACTTGAGCCCTTGCTCTGTGTCCCTACCTGGACAGCCTCAATGCAAAAAAGCTGCTGGTCGGTATATTCATGACGCTCAACAATGTGTAATTACTTAATCATTTTAATGCATATTGTAATTTACACTCTAAGAATAAAGGCTACTGCGGAGTGTCTGACAGCCTTAGTCTAAGTTATCAAAAAAGGCTTTCCTAAGAAGGTAAAATTTAACCCAACAGGTCACTGCTGAGCTGGAATGGACCAGGATAAGGCAGCTTGCTGGAGTAAGGAACTGCAAACCAAAAAGACCTCACGTGCAAAGGGCCTGTGGTCAGAGAAAGCAAGCTAGATTGGATGGCATAAGGGAAAGGTGGTAGAGGGGCTGCTTGGACATCAGACTGGACCTCAAGGTCACAGGAGTATGTTTGATTGGTATTTTTAAAAGATTACATTTTAAGATATATTTTATTTAATTTTTATGTGTATGAGTGTATTGTCCTCATTCTCTGTAAGTAGTTGCATCCATGTTGTGCAATGTCCTTGGAGGTGAGAAAAGGGCATTGGATTCCCTGGTACTGGACTTACAGACACTTGTTAGCTGCTATGTGGGTGCTGGGAATTGAACCGGGGTCCTCTGCAAGAGCAGTCAGTGTTCTTAACTGCGGACCCATCTCTCTAGCCCTTAAAGATTACTTTCAAGATGACAACTAAAATAAGAGTTTGCAGGAAGAGGTGTGAGGTATGTGGTAAGCTTCCAAAGAGAGACATAGAAAATATGCACTGGACAAAGTCATTTCTTGGTGGTGTTTGCATAGAATAGTTTACCACCCTGGAGGGTAGAGGGCACTCATCATCATCGTAGACTCCACAAAAGATACATGTGTGCCTGTGTGTGTCGTAGCCTTCTGTCATGTCTGAACCTGGTGTGACTGTCTCTTCCTCCTGTGTGTGTTCACACCCACCAGCAGCACACCCTGGTACTGAGTATTTTTAGACCAATCTTAACCTGACGAGAGTGACTGATTTAAAAAATCCAAATTAGATTTGAAGAAGAAAACTAAAATAATTTAAAAAATAATAAAATGATGTAGCACAGCAAACCTGTAGGCTGTGTTTCTGCTTTGCGTCTGTTCATAAGACTAATTTCTAGTGCTGGAAATTCTGCATATGGGAGTCTACCTTACCAGGCATTGATGTGTAACAGAGAAAGCATTTTGTATCTCCTGCCAGGAAATCAACTCCCCTGAACTGTGTGGAAGCTAATACCAACATTCAAGGCTAAAAGATGAAGTCATACCAAGACATAATGAGGTGCGATCCAGAATCAGGAAGGAAAGCACAGTTTAGGTTTTTGAGTGTGATTCTCTTGATGAAGAAAACTGTGTTTACTGTTTTGTTTTATTTTGTGACAGGGTCTCTTATAGTCCAAGATGTGCTTGAACTCTTTTTAAAAAAAAAGATTGTATTTTTATTATTTTTATTTATGTATATGATTGTATTGCTTGCATGTATGTAAGTGCACCCGTGTCGTGCAGTGCCCACAGAGGCCAGAAGAGGGCACTGAAATCCTTGGGACTGAAGTTACAGATGGTTATTAACCACCTTGTGGGTTCTGGGAACTGAACCTGGGTCTTTTGCAAGAGCAACCAGTGCTCTTAACAGCCTGATATGCTTGAACTCTTAATCCTCTTGCCTTCTCCACTTAAGGGCTGGGATTACAGGCATGAGCCACCGTATTCTGCAATGTTTACTCTTGATAAAGAAAAACACATGAAAAGAAAGAACACAAAGTAAAGAGATGGTGAAGAAATAGATGGCCCTTCAAGAGCAGACCTAGCCATCAGGACTCTACAGTTAATAGTGTAGTTGGGTGTCACTCAAACTCCAGCCTGTGGCTAAATTGTGGTTTATTTTTCAGGAATGGCCTGGGCAGGGCAGTTGCTAAAATATTCCATTGCTCAGTTGTCCTGCACAATAGAAAATTCCCCTGGTTAGTGAAGTGGTGGGAGGAAACACTTGATAGCTTTTGAGAGTCTAGGCAAACCCTGTTTCTCTGACAGCCAGAACTCTCAGGAGAAGCAGGGTGGTGGTGGTGGTGGGGAGTCAGCAAGGGTTCTAATGAGTCAATGTTATTTTTTTTAAAGGAATTGACACTTAATACTGATACTTAAAGCATTTTCAGAATGAATGTGGAACACAGAGCCTAACGGCAGGATTTTAACTCAGAGGAGGGACCGATGGGATATTAAGCAAATTGAAGAGTTTTAGGAGAAATATAGTCAATATAAGGACCAGGCCAGGCAATTATTTTCAATTTCAGAAATAAAGAGAGGAACGGTTGCATAAACTTCCAATGATATATTTTTAACTCAAAAGTTTAAGAGAGTCTGAGGAGAGAAACTTTCCCAGGCAACATGCTCTGTACACACTCAGGTTCTCGTCCCAGTGCACTGAAGGCGGATTTCTGTAACTAAGATGCGGAAAACACTGGCCCAGCTTCCAAAGACAGCCAGGGTCCATGTAGCGTAGGACTGGGAATCCTGCTGCACAAAATCCCTCCAAAAACCATGCATTGGGAATTCCAAGATCATATGTTGCTTTTTGATTCTTCTTTATTCCTTCCTTCCTCTCTCCCTCCCTCCCTTCCTCCCTCCCTCCCTCCTCCCTTTCCTCCCTTCCTTCCTCTTCTCCTTTCTCTTTTTCCTTCTTCATTTTTTTGACAGAGGGTCTCATTCATCCTAGGCTGGCCTCAAACTTACCACATAGCCAAAGAAGACCCTGAACTCCTCATCCTGTACTTCTCAAGTTCTAGGACTGAAAGCATGCACCAACATGCTTGGCCACCTGACATTTCCTGGTATGTTCATGGTCACTTGTGCTTTGGGGTTTAAACAGTATCAGGGTAGCTGTCACCATCCTCACTGGTTCTTGATCTTTTAGAGTGGACAGAGGGCACCTCCTCATGGAGTTCTGCCTTCTCCTGACTCCTTCTCATCCTGTCCCCCTTAGCAAACGATGAGCATTCTTTCACCCAAAAGATGAGACTTTCAAAACTTGTCCCCAGACACCAAGTGTTATGTCCACCCACGGAAGATGGGAGCCCACCTTTGAAGCTGCCTCAGAAGAAAGAGTGCACCTATGGGTGTTTGGAATCCTCTCTCTGTTGCATCCTCCAGTAGGAGACTGATCTTTGAACCTTTCCCCTGTTGGACCAGATCATTAAAATCTCATAGCCCCAATATTCCAGATCTAAACACACATCTCTAAAGGAAGCATAGAAAAGTCATCAAAGGGCTGGAGAGATGGCCTAGCGGTTAAGAGCGCCGACCGCTCTTACAGAGGACCCGGGTTCTATCCCCAGCACCCACACGGCAGCTGAGAACCGTCTGAAACTCCAATTCCAGGAGAACTCCAGTTCCAGGGGAATCCGAAACCCTCTTCTGACCTCCGTGGCATTGCACGACACGGGTGCACAGACTTGCATATAGGCAGTACATTCATACACATACAGAAACAAATAAAAATTAAAAACAAAAAAACAAAACAAACAAACAAACAAACAAAAGAAAAGTCATCGAGTTAAAAATGAGAAAAAAACCTGCCTGCCCATTGGAAATAGAACATGGGGCCAGGTTACCCAGGGGCTAACACCTGCTGGCTGCAAATTCCTGAGGTCTGTGCCCCCAGCTTCTGACCTTCAGAAGGGAGGTCAGTGGAATTTTTTTGCTGGGCCGATTGGGTCGGAAACCAAACAAAATGACCTGCTGATGTGCTCTGCTTTGACAAAACAAGACGTGTCACATGAGGGAAAATGACAGTTTTCTTCTGCTGCAGTGACTATTTAAAAAAAACACACACAGATCCAATTAACTACCAATGTGGTTCTGTGTGCAGCTTGAAACAACTTTATTGCAATGGAAATTGAAGACCTAGAACGTATTTTAGGAATGTCAGACCTGAAAAGTTGAAGATTTCCCTCAAATTGCTACTAATGATATCTTTCCACTCTTATTAGTTGTATTTTTCAGCCAACTGAAAGGCCCAGCCAGGATTATTTCTCCCCCTCATGCTGTCTCTGTGATAGCCACTTAGACAGACAGACAGACAGACAGACAGACAGACAGAAACACACACACACACACACACACTTTATAACGTCATCAAATCTGGCCGGTTAGAAAGAAATGCAAAGCCAATAAAATTATAAAAATATGGATATCAGCTTTGTACTAGAAGCCTCTTTTTATTAATCTCTCCTCCCCCCCCACACACATATACGTGTGGGGGTGCGTGTGTATAATGGACACAGCATGGCCTAATTTTTTGCTATGAAAACCTTTAAATCAGCTCATTTTCACTGTGTTATGTAACTGTGGAGCAAAGCAGAGGTACCATAGGGAAGGGAGTGTGCTGTGCACTGTGCAAGGTTGACACACTCAGACGTTACAGTTCCATTTTCTGGGAGACCTCTTTGGGCTGAACTTCAAAGTGTCATCACTGTAGCTAGGACCTCACCTTCAATACCAATGACAAATTGTTAAACACCTTGACTTTCAACCAAACAATGGCCAAGGGGGCTGGAGAGATGGCTCAGTGGTTAAGAGCACTGACTGCTCTTGCAGAGGACCTGGGTTTGATTAAGCACACCCACATGGCGGCTAACGATCATCCTCAACTCCAATTCCAGGGGAATCTGATGACCTCTTCTGACCTCTGTGGGCATTGCAGGACATGGGTGCGTTTACACACATGCAGGCAATATACCTGTATACATAAAATAGAAATCATAAATAAATTTTTTTAAGAAAAACAATGACCAGATAAATAATCCCAAAGCTTTAAATGAAACCAAATCAGTGTCACTCATCTGTGTAATCTGACACGGCTGTGTTACTAATAGAAAGGCAGGACTGGAATCAACGCTGTGTCTAGTTTTTCTTTGTTTTTTTTTTTAAGTATTTTTTGTTTTTTTATTTTTTATTTATTTTTGTATGTGTATGAGTGTACTGTCTGCATGCAGGTTTGTGCACCCGTGTCGTGCAATGCCGTGGAGGTGAGAAGAGGGTCTCGGATTCCCCTGGAACTGGAGTTCTCCTGGAATTGGAGTTACAGACAGTTCTTAGCTGCCATGTGGGTGCTGGGGATCGAACCCGGGCCCTGTGCAAGAGCGGTCGGTGCTCCCAACCGCTAGGCTATCTCTCCAGCACTGTGTCTAGTTTAAAACTCACAGCTACTCTGTCATCACCTCTGAAACCTGCTGGCCCCATTCTGGCTTCACAGTCTTCTTAGTCGATGCTCTGCACCTCCTCTCCTGACCCAGACTCTCCTCAATCTGTCATCTTCCTCCTCTTCCTCCTCCTCCTCCTTCTCCTCCTCCTCCTCCTCCTCCTCCTCCTCCTCCTCCTCCTCCTCCAGGAAGTCATCCTGAGACCCTTTCCCCAGCATCTTCCACCTTTTTGGATTGAGTTTCCCACTTACCTGTCACTTTATGAAACTGTCTCGGAGTGTGTTCTTCATTCCATGTTGTAAAACAGTGGCTCTCTCTCAGGGTGGTTTTGCCTCTCAGGGGACATTGGGGAAAAGGGGGTGCTAGTGAGCCCAGAGAGATCACTTCTAGAAATGCATAGCACAGTCCCTCAGCTGCAAATAGGCTGGTAACACCATTGCTGTTGAGATTATGAGGCCCAGGCTTGAATATGCAGGCTAGGGAGAGAGTTCCTTACATCTTGTCCCTGTCCACACTCCTGTGGTCTTAAGGGCTGCTAGTCCTGCTTTAGCAGGTATTGGTGGCACAGACAACTAAAGGGCCCCATTGGAGAGGTAGGAAGGCCTAGGACATGGGACATTAGTGTCATTGGCATAGAATGAATGGAATGTCAATTCGATACTGTTCCGTCAGACGTTTCTGAAGTGACAGGATGGCCTGCTGTTAGGTCCAAGGTGATGGCACACCACGACAGAGTGGAAGGGTAGGTGGGGAGTTTCTCTCATCTCTATTCTTGAGGATGCTGTGAGATTCACACTGCCCTGTGCTCAGGGAACAGATAGCACCCATCTGTTCTAAGGTTTGGCCCAAAGAAGAGGACACTGAAACATAATAATAATTTAAAAAACTAATAATCTGACCCTGATTTAATGGTGAATAGTTTTGTCACACACTGCCCCTGGCATTAAAAGGCACCATCATCTCCATTTAGCCATGTAAATCAGCATAATGGATGATTCCTTTAAAGCAACATGGAATTTTCAATTGGTAGATGTGAGGAGCTGGAGGAACTCTGAAAATCCGGCATGTTTGATCCAGATGTGTTCAATAGTTTATGTTGATGAAGAATCATTTGTAACCCTGGGAATGTGTCCTTTCCAGTTCAATCACTGAGATATCCTTCCTTCTGTCAGGCACCTTCTACTTCTATGACCCCTCCCCGAGTACTGCTTCTGTACAGTCTAGACAGAACTTGTCACTAGGGCCACTTCCTTGAAAGCAGCACAGGGAGACAGAGCCAGGTAACTTCCTGGTAAACCCCATAAGCCAGTAGCAGCTACCAACAAACTGGGCTTTAATTGGTAAGAAACGACCCATCTGAAAGGAATTGTTGGGGCTGGAGAGATGGCCTAGCAGTTAAGAACACCGACCACTCTTGCAGAGGACTCGGGTTCGATCCCCAGCACCCACATGGTGGCTGAGAACCATCTGTAACTCCAATTCCAGGAGAACTCCAGGTCCAGGGGAATCCAACACCCTCTTTTGACCTCCGCGGCATTGCACGACACGGGTGCACAAACCTACATGCAGACAGTACATTCATACACATAAATAATAAATAAATAAATAAAATTTTAAAAAAGAAAGGAATTGTTAGCCAAACATTAATTGATTAGTTCACCTAAACCAATTACGGTGAATGGAGCCCCAAAACTGTTCCTCTCCCCACACTCCACCCAGGTACAGGTATCCATCCACCATGTGATTCACCCACATGGAGGAACCAGCATTTCTGTCTCCAGAGAAATAGCTCCTTGCTTTATTTATTTATTTTTTTCAAAAAAGCCACAAGAAGCCCTGATATCAAGGAATGTGGCCCAGACTGTCATCAAAGAGCGAGGAGACTGGCAAGTTCAAGCCCAGCCTAGACGACTTAGTAAGAGCCTATTTCAGAATAAAAAGTAAAATAAAAGGGCTTGGGATGTAGCTCAGTGGCAGCGTGCTTGTCCAGTGTGTGTGTGTGTGTGTGTGTGTGTGTGTGTGTGTGTGTGTGTGTGTGTGTGTAGCTTTGGGTTCGATCCACAACACTGAAAATAAAAAGAAAGGAAATGAAGGGTGGGGAAGGAGGAAGTTAGAGAGGGGAAGGATGGAGAGAGAGGAGGGAGAGAAATGGAGATAAGATAGTGAAGAGCGTAGAGGCCACCTTGCCTTCTGTTCTGGTTTGTTTCTCTGCTGTTGTGATAAAACACTAACCGAGACCAACGTGAGGAGAAAAGAGTTTATTTGGCTTGCAGCTCACAGTCCACCATCTGTGGGAGCCCAGGCGGGAACTGCGGCAGAGACCCCGGGGAATGCTGCTTGCTGGCTTGCTTCTCCAGCATGCTTAGCTTCTCTTCTCACAGCCAAGTTCTA
This sequence comes from Rhizomys pruinosus, assembly GCA_009823505.1. Classification (NCBI taxonomy): domain Eukaryota; kingdom Metazoa; phylum Chordata; class Mammalia; order Rodentia; family Spalacidae; genus Rhizomys; species Rhizomys pruinosus. Next base: position 474,980 of record VZQC01001015.1, read on the forward strand.
TGTGCCTAGGACTGGCACTGCCCACAGTGGGCTGGGGCCTCCTACATCTTTTAGCAAAGAAGAAAATGTCCCACAGACTTGCCCACTGGCCAGTCTGATGGAGGAAATTCTTCCATTGAGTGCCCCTCCTCTCAGGTGTGTCAAGTTAACAACCGTGATGAGCCATCAGACCCTCTGCCGATGGAATGGGCGAGGCTGTGCTGCTGTTATTGCTTGCCTCGGTGACCCAGCACCTCCTGGGTTTGCTGTTTCCCCAGAATCCAGACCAGCCAGGAGTTGAGGGTGGAAAGTTTCCAAAGCTACAGGCTGGTGATGCTGATCCTGAATAATACAACCCCCAAATCACAACTCGCACAACAGAAGCTATGTCCTAAGTGTGAGCTGGAGACAGAGTCTCCACCCATCACTGTCCCTGGCTTCCACAAAGGGAAGAAAGCTGTCTTCTGCTTTGGACAAGGAGAGGGAAAGTTGTAATGGGAATGGGAAAACCTGCCAAGCACCCTCTATCCAGTGCTCTGTGTGGTTAAGGAGCCTGAGATGTCTTCATCCTACCCCAATAGTAGAAAATGGTACAGCAGTCTGTGACCAGTGTCAGTACTAATCCTGGTATGTATATGGAATTTTCATGTTCACTCTGTGGCATTGGGTATGGGGAAGCCACCTTCTAAAATGAGACACAAAGTGATCCCAAAGTCATGCTCTGATCTCTGGTTTGCTGGACTCTGCAGCCTACCATGAACAGAGACAATCCGTCAGTCCCTCCTCCTTTCCCTTCAAGCCATCTGTGGCTATAACAAAACACCTGAGACTAGGCAATTTATAGAAAACAGAGATTTGTTTCTTTTTTATTTTATTTTTATTTATTTCGGTATGTGTATGAATGTACTGTCTGCATGCAGGTGTGTGCACCCGTGTCGTGCAATGCCCCACGGAGGTCAGAAGAGGGTGTCGGATTCCCCTGGAACTGGAGTTCTCCTGGAATTGGAGTTTCAGACGGTTCTCGGCCGCCATGTGGGTGCAGGGATCGAACCTGGGTCCTCTGTAAGAGCGGTCGGCGCTCTTAACCGCTAGGCCATCTCTCCAGCCCCAAGATTTGTTTCTTAAGCATCTGGAGGTTGTGAGGTCCAGGAGCTCTGGTTTCTATTCTGCATGTGGTCAGGGTCTTACTGGGTCAGGACAGGAGAAAGTCACCCATGGGAAGGCAAACCAAGCGCGCTCGCCTGGGGGCTTCCTTCCTCTTCTTTGAAGGCCATGAATGCTTCTCATCCTCACTGCCTTGTCTAAATCCGAATTATCTCCCAAAAGCCACACCTCCAAATGCCGATAATGAGAACTTGGGGGTTATATTTACAACACATGAACTCTGAGGAGCGAGACCTCCAACTCACAAAGCCTCCTTTACAGTGGAGTGGGTGAAAGGGCAGTGGTTTCCATCAGGCCTCTAGGAAGCATGGAGAACATATTTCTGACTTTAGTAATTATACATTTAGGGCTTGGGAGATGGCTCAGTCCATAAAGTGCTTTCTCTGCTGCAAGCACAGGGGCTGAGTTCTATCTGCAGAACCCACTTAAGAAAAGGGACTGCGGTGTGCTCCCGTAACGTCAGTTACGGAGGAGGGAGAGACAGGCTCCCTAGAGCTCCTTTCAGCCTGGCTGAAGAGGTGAGTTCCAGGTTCAGTGAGAGATCCTGGCTTACAAACGGGGATTGATTAGGAAAATCCCTGATGTCTACCTCCACACAGGTGGAGTCAGCACCCACATGGCAGCAAACAACTGTCCATAACTCCAGTTCCTGGGAATATGAGGCCCTCTACTGACCTCTGAGGGCACTGAACCACATGGGTGCACTTACATGCAGGCATAACACTTATACACATAATTAATTAATTAATACACATAATACTTATACACGTAATTAATTAATAAGGTACAAATTTATGGTAATGTATATTAGAAAAAGCATCATTGAATATTCAAGTTTTAAAATCTTTTTTTTAATTTTCATTTTTTAATTGATGCTTTGTGTATTTCATACATCATTTTCCAATTCAGTTCAGGCATATTTCCCTTTCCCTCCCCCCCATCCCACCCCATTCCAGATCATGCATTCTGACATAACTGTCCTGCATCTTTCTCTCAGTTTTTTTTTTCATTTTTTAACAATAAGTGATAGTTTATGAGTACAAGCATCCTTCATGTAAAACCAATTTGCAAGCAGTTGTACCCAAACCCACACAGCCCATGGGTCCCACCATCCAGCAGGGGGGGGCTTGTATGTTCAATCAAGTTGATCAAATGAATGTCCAGACTATATTGCTGTAGTTTCACCATTCACCCCAATCGCAGCCCTTACATTCTACCACGCCCCCTCTTCCGCAGATTGTTCCCTGGGCTTAGGGGGCACAGGTAGATGAGAAGCAAAACAGTCTACTTTCTCTGGAGCTGTTGTCTTGGACTCTGGTCAATTCTGGCTGTTTTCTCTCATGGGCTGACAGTTTGTCCAGGAATAACCTTTCAATCCTACTAATGAAGCACAAGCAATTAGATATATAGGTATTTAAACAGTACTAATTGTTATGGTAGGTTACTTTGGTATAGACACAGATGTTTGGATGGTATGTTAATCCATGAATTACATTTTTTCTGTTAAATATGACAGGGTCTTACTGTGGCTTATAACATCTCCTAACCATTAGAGGATGTAGGCTTGTGGCATCAGCCGTGGGTTATTCCTCCAAGGAGAGAGCTAATAGCCAATTAGATTTGGGATATACAGGCATATGGCTGCCTCTGCTGCACAGTATTTCCAGGCAGGTGAGGTGTAGCTGGTGCTGATGGAGGAGTCTTGCTTGACTCAAGGAGACCCATATTTGCTTTATTGGTTTAGTGGCCTTTGGTAACACTCTCTAGCATTCCAGAGACCATCTGTACATTTGCATGTGTGGTCTCAATACATCTTTCCCATGTTAACGTCAGGTCTTTGACAGCAGGGCCTTATCGCCTCTCTTCTTGCAGGTATCCCAGTTTACAGGCAAGAAGCCTTTACCTTTTGGGGGGGGGGCTTGGATCCCCTGGCCAACATCTCCTTGGCAGAAAAATCCATGGCTGATATCAGAGCTCTCCTGTCTTAATATATTTTGCTTAAGTGCATAGCTTAAGGAGACTTTAGTATTATATTTGGTTCTGAATAAAGAATAATCCTTTTCACAGTTCCTATGTCTATTAGTCAATTAAAGAAGGCAGTTTTACTGGTTTATAAGAGATTACATCTATAACAGTTCTTTTTAAACCCCTATCTGAGGAGATATTGGCAATCGATAGCTGGAGAAAGCAGACTGTTTTCTTCAGGGCTGAGGCTCCTGGGAGGGTACTGCTTCTCCAGTTGATAGCCCTGCTCCATGTGCAATCTGGCAATACCAAGGGGACTCCCTGGGTGTAAGTACTGGTTTTAGATTTTATTTATCTTTATTTTATGTGTATAAGTATTATGTAAGTGCATCATGTGTGTGAAATACCTGTAAAAGCCAGAAGGGGGCATTGGAACTTGAATTAAAGATGGTTGTTGGCTGCCATGTGAGTGCTGGGAACTGAGCTGAGGTTCTCTAGAAGTGCTCTTAAGAACTGGGCCATCTCTCCAGCCACCTGAATAGGCTTAAAAACCAGAGCACACACAGCAGAGAGGGGAAGATGATGGAAGTGGCATGGGAGGAGTTAGAGGTGAGGGAACAGGGGGTGGGTATCACCAACATCTTTCCAAGGGTGAGCTCAGCTGAGCTATCTCTCCATCCCCAAGCAGCCATGTTTATTTATTCAACACTAAAGCAGTGTTGAACTTGAACACCACATTCCTCTTCTTCGTCCAAGCTTCCTCTCTGCAGGATTCCATTAATCCACAAGCCTGCTTTTCTGATGTCACTTAGTATTCCACAAAGACAACAGTGATGCTTAATCCAGAATACCAGTCTCAGGTTCTCAGATCTGCACCAGGATCCAATTGTGTTTCACCTTGTTAAAAATGTCTTCCCCAATTTACTTTTCTGGGTATTCCTCCAATTTAAAAATATGTTAGGGTTATTTTTAGATCCTAGTCATTAGTGGTGGGAGACTGTTTTCAAACAGATTTATTCTCCTCTTGCTCGTTCAATATTTGATTCCTTTATACAGTGCTTTTTATCCTCTGTCCTAGTGGCTTTCTTTCTATAAATTGAAGTATTGAGAAAATAACAGAGGAAAAGGCCGGTTCGCTGTTCCTGTGGAATTGTAGGCAAGGTGTGTCCTATTTTTTTTTTTTCTGGTCATTTGATACTTCTGTGAGAGACCCCAAGCCATAGGCCTGGTTCTTGCTGGGAAGGTCTACGTGTTTGCTCAGCTCGCACAGGGCTGGAAGCCAGGGAGCATTAGATGACCTCTCCCTTTTATTCTTAATTCAAAGATTTACATTTATTTATTGACTGTGTGCGTGCTGGTACGCATCCACCACGGGCATGGGTACGGCAGTCATAGTGCGACTTCAGGTTGTCTGTGGTCTCCTCCCACATTTCACGTTCCACCAGGGATTGAACTCAGGTCACAGGCTCAGCAGCAGGCATCTGTACCTGCTGAGCCATCTTGCTGGCCTCATCTGCTCCTTTTTTTTGACATGGACTTCAGATATTTCCCAGACTCATTAAACTTAGGTCCCTTTTCAAAGCATGATCTGAAAACACTTATGACTATATAACACTTATAACTATATAAGGGAGAAGTCAGCTTGGGCTTCTACCATCTGAATGTATGTGTGTGTGTGTGTGTGTGTGTGTGTGTGTGTGTGTGTATCCACATGTGTACAGGTATGGGTCTATTTGTATGTGTTTCTATGTGTACAGATGCACATATGTGCACACGTGTGTGTATGTGTGTGTGTGTGTACAGGCACACCTGTGTGCAGCTGTGTGTGTGTGTTCATTTGTGTGTTTGTGTGTGTATACTGATGTGTGCATGCATGTGTATAGATGAACATATGTGCACTTATACGTGCACATGTGTGTACTTTTGATTCTGTTTGTATGTGTGTGGATACACACTTGTACAGGTAGGCATGCATGTGTGTGTTTATGTCTGTGCATGTGTGTGTGCTTGTGAAAACCAAAGACCAATCTCGATGACATTCCTCAGGAGGTAGTCACCTCATTGTTTTTTGAAACAAAAGTCTCAATGACACTTGGAGCTGGAAGATCTGGCTAAAGCTGGCTGGCTGTCCGGCCCAAGAGATACACTTGTTTCGGCCTTCCCAGTTGGGAATATAATTATGTGCCACCATACCCAGCTTTTTGACATGGGATCTAAGGATCAAACTGGAGTCTGGTTACACTTGCTGTTGCCACAGTGTTGCTACCATTTGTATCTCCTCCTCCTTTCCTTGATGCCAGGGAATCCCACTCAGAGTGAAAAGGGGAGAAGAAGGGGTTTTAGGACAATCACTGGGGCAGGCTGGGTGTTTCTGGGGAAAGAATAGTATCTAAGCAGCAGGTACCTTGGGATCCTATTAGAAATCCAAATTCCCAGACCTTGCACTGCTGAATCAGAACCCCTGGAGGAGAGCCTGGCACCCAGGTTTTAAGAAGGCCACAAGCGGGTCTCTGGGCATCTGTTTGGGAACCGCTGATTTATCTGAAGTTCTCAGTGCTGAGGCCAGGTTCGAATGGTGTTTGGCCATCTTTCTTCCTTTCATTTAATTTCTCCCTCTTGAAATGGGGACAAATGACTTCCTTCCAATAATCCCTCTCTGTGATAAGCATACATCTCTGTTTTACATTTATCCCTAAGGTGTAAAGGAGGGCTGTGGCTTTAACAGCATCTGCAGGAGGTTGTCAGTTGCCCAGGTAACATACTGGAGTGTGTCTATGTGGGGGGAACTTGTCCTAGTTTTTTTTATGGTGGGTTAAGCTGGTTCTGTCTATCCTTACAGCTAGGATGAGGCAGGATGGGCAAGAGGGGACCTCGCATGTGAATGCTTGCTAACGGTGATTTTCCTAGGTATTTCACCTAAGCATGAATTTCTTTTGATATTTTCATTTATATAACAGATACAGGGCTGGTCCAAAGAAACTTAAGGCCAAGGTAGTTATAAATAAGTGCTCTTCTTCTCTTTTCCTAAAAGAATTTGAGACGAGATTCAATAAAAGAGAGCAATAAAAAATTTTTAAACATGGAAATAGGAGGGTAGAACAATTAAATCAGGGGTCATTTGTTCAGATAATGTCAGCTACTCAAAGCTGCCACAGCTGAAGACAAATTGAAGCTCGGAGGTTCCTGGTGGCAAAAGTAAAAAGAGAAACAGAGTCTGAGTCATGGAGAACTCATTCTCTAAAAAACAAAGAAGATACATTCATCAGAAAAGACAAACGATTTTCCTCAAACTAGACTCTAAGAGAAATTTATCATGGAGGACCTTACATAAGGTACATGAGTATGTATATTTAACACAGATATCCACTGCTAGCCATGAAATTTATCTGTCTTTGAGGGAAGTAAATTTCAGAGCCCAGCAGGTTGACAACATCTCTTCAAATTTACAATGTCACTGTGCAGTGAAGTGAAGTGGCTGCTCCCTGCACCACGTTTTACTGGACCGTCTATCAATATTTGATCAAATTGGGCCAAAGTTTCAAACTACCCTTAAATTATACCCAGAGAAAGTGCTACTATATTCAGAGTGCCTGAGTGAGCTTCAAAATTGAGTCCTTGTGAGCTGGAGGCATATATGTACACCATTTCCTCTAGTCTAGAACCTTCTTTAGAATCTTTAAAAATGCAACCATACCACCCAATCCAAAGTTGCCAATAAAAAACAACAACCCCAAATTGGCTCTTTTCACAGACAGGCTACCACATTGGCAAGGCATAACTGTCTACTTATTTGGATAGCCATTGAATTGCAAACACAGTAAGGCAGATAATGTCCCTCCAAGAATGTATATGGTTTTGTAAAATAAGAATTGTTGTGCATATGCCATGAGGATCAATCAAGGTGATAAAATGTCCTGTTTGGTCTACCTGCATCTCTGATATGTGTGTGGACTAATTATACAAATGGGTCTGAGAGCTTTGTTATCATGGCGATATGTCGCGTGTTACTGACTACCATCTTGTTCAAACTGAGCTTCCAGGATTCTTGAAAATCCATCTCTGTGTTTCTGCATCCCCAGCTTCTACTCCATTATTCCAGATTTCATCCAAAACCAAATTCCTATCAACTGAAGATGTTTGTCCCCATCTTACAACACCCTGTATTCTGCATTCTTTCAAATCCCAGGCAGGAAAATTTACTACAATTATGAGAGATACTGCTATACTTTGTTTTATATTATAAAATCTTTTGGAGGCCCAGGAGAAGACACCCTGGGTGGGTGTTTGCGGCCTTCAAAGTGATTCCCTATCCTATAAGCAGAGAGATAATCTGTAGAGATTTTATCCCTGTGGGCAGTCCCACGAGTGCCAGTTAAAGGAAGAAATTTGTTAGTGAAGGAACATAGTTAGCAGAGGTAATATGTTTCCAGACACACCATATTTGACTGAGAATGTCCTCTCAGATGCATGTGTAAACACATGGTCCCAGCTGGTGGCACTTTTTTGAGAAGTTGTGAAACCTTTGGGACATGACGGTGATGTAGGCCGATAAAGGTGGGCCTTTGGAGGTCGCAGCTCTGCCCTGCTTCTTCCTGATCCACCAAGACGTGAGAAGGTTCCATCGCCTACTCCCGCCATATGAGTTCCTTCCACCACACCTTCCCTGCTTGTTGGGTGGAAACCATGAACCAAAATAAACCTCTTCTCCTTAAGTTGTTTCTGTCGTAACTTTGATCACACCAGTGAGAGAAATAATGAATACGAGTTTTAATCGCCTAAAGCAGTTTAATATTAAAGTTTCGACATTGACCTAAGAGTGCAGAACTATTTATACCTTCTGTATTTTAACTATTGATCAGGTGGGTTCTGTAATTTGTGTTTTCAGCCTATACAGTGCTATGCCGAACTTGGAAAAGCTGAGGTTTTAGGTGGGGAGAGGTGAGAACGGCCTACTTGAAACCATCTTAGCTCAAGTTAAGTCCATTTTCTTTTTTGCTCTTAGAGTTATCCAATTGTCTTGGCTCAAGTGTCATTGTTGTTCTGTGTCATTAAAACAATAGCTACAGCCACTGCCGTGTGTCTCTGGTGTTCATCAAACCTGTGGGACCTAGAAATAGCTGTTAGATTTCCTCTCTCTGGTTTGCGGGTGCTTTGTAAGGCTTCTGCTGCGTACAAACAGGCAGCTTGTCCACTAAAATACAGCTCAGTGGTGAACAGTCCATGAACGTTCAGACTCCAGAGTCTTCCTGTGAGCTCCCCGTTTGTCCCATTACTGTTAAATGTCTGTTTTTCTCTTGGAGTTGCCGTTCTTCTAGGATGTATTATACAGCTCTAAATACTGGCTCAAGGCTACAAAATGCCATAAAGGAGAAGCCATTCGTTTGGGGTGGCTATATTTTTTTCCTACTTTAGGGTAAAAAGAGGGAAGATATACTTAGAACTATGGTGTATGGGTTCATGTTTTACCAAAACAAGTACAGACATAAATAATTATCTCATCTGAAAGCCCTTGGATAGTTCTTGGTCCAGGCCAACACGTTGTAGTTTGGGGGGAAGTCAAATCTTAGGTGAGACTTCTTATCTAGCTCATCCCTATGTGTATTTTAGGATGAATTTCTTTCATCTTTTGGATCTTTATTTTGGGTTATGTGGACATGGAAGAGAGGAAACAGGAGCTCGTCTTTGACCTCAAAGAGGTCCTGGTCTGGTAAGAGAAGGCTACAGGCCATGGTCTCCTGTGCGCTTGTCTCCCTGGCCATGCTTGGTCTACAGGCCTGGAGTATGTGTTGGGAACATCAGTATGTTGTGTGCCTGCACTACTGAGAGAGGGAGAATGGTGCTTCCTTAAACCTGGCATAAAATGGAAGCTTAAAAAGAGATCTGAGGGGCTGGAGGGATGGCCTAGCGGTTAAGAGCACCGACCACTCTTGCAGAGGACTCGGGTTCGATCCCCAGCACCCACATGGCGGCTGAGAACCGTCTGTACCTCCAATTCCAGGAGAACTCCAGTTCCAGGGGAATCCGACACCCTCTTCTGACCTCTGCGGCATTGCACAACATGGGTGCACAGACCTACATGCAGACAGTACATTCATACACATACAAAAATAAAATAATAAAAAAATTTTTTAAAGAGATCTGAATAACATATATTTTATATTAGTTTATATTCTGTATTAGCATATTACATATGTGTGCATAACTAAATAATATATAGTATTTATGAAACCTCATCCTCTTCACTTGCAGTATAAAAAGTATCTGGCTTTTATTTTATTTTTGTATCCGATAAGAACAGCAGATTGGTGGAATATGACTCATAAGTTTTGAAGACTTCATTTATTGCTTTGTAATGTAGGGATTGAAACTCATGATTGTAAATTACTGCCTTTCTCAGTGGCTTGGTTTCAGTGGCTGTTGGAGTTCAGGCAGTACACAGAACCACATGGATCCAATGGATGGATCCCATGATGCCCAGCTCCCAGGAACCCCTGCACAGACAAACTAGCTAGTGCAACCTGGTAACTGGCCAACATCAGACAGAAGCTTGTGCTCCTGTCAGCCCGCACCCCTATGTCCCTCGGTCCTGCCACTAACACACTACATCTAGAAAGACTCGGGACACTAGATTTAACCTGTATTATTTTTATTTTAAGAAAAATCTTATTCCTTGTATTTATGAGGAAATATAAGTATGTGTGGACGCTGCTAGGCTTTCCCTTCAAGATGGACCTTCTTTTTCCCCCTGGCAGTACGCAGAGTCCAGAGAGAACTGAGTCAATAGCCATGTGGTCTTGTAAATTTCTTCTATTCGGGGGCGACTTTGAGTTTTAGGGGCTCTCCAGGTGCCCTTGAGGCTCCCTCCACCCTGCCTTGTATAACCACACAACCATCTCATCCAGGTGGCATCTCTGAATCTGCTTGTGGAGACCTCAGGTCCACATAGGAGACTGGTTAGAGGCTGGCTGCTTGCTGATAAGAGTCCCATGTGTTCCACAGACACTTGCGGTCACTGGCTTCCTGTTTAAGCAGGAAATTGCTCTTGGCCCTGAGTTAGCAGAACCAAGGTTTCTGACTGCAGTGCAAACACACAGGAACACACAAACACACATATACACACAGGCACACAAGAACACACACACATATGCACACAGAGAGACACATATACATACTCATAAGCACATACACACATGCACAAGCACAGAGTTTCACTACCAGATGTCAGAGACAGGGTCCCTGTGCACAGCCATAACTGGAGCTCATTTGAAACCAAGTTTGCAAGAAGACAGATGAGGCCCACTGTGTCTACCTTTTATGGCCACCTCTCAGTACTACGGCCACAGTCCTGACATTCCCACAGAAATCAGGAGTCTAAGCCTCTCACATTCTCTAAAAGAAAAAAAAAAAAAAGATAAGCCAACAGAACCTCTACTGTGATCTTTCTGTCAACACAAAACTGAAGGTTTATCATGACATGCTTATAAAAACTTCACCTGTGATCAAAAGGGGGCAGGTGTGGCAGCACATGTGTGCAACCCCAACACTAGGAGAGTCAGAGACAGGCAGATCCCCAGGGATGGCTGGTCCGCCAGCCTAGCTTACATGGTGAGTTCCAGGCCAGTGAAAAATGCCATCTCAAAAACTGAGGAGGACAGCACCTGAGAATGAAGCTAAGCTTGACCTCTGACCTGCACATACACAAGCATATATGTACACCCACATATCAACACATACATACGCACCTGCACACATGTGCAACACTCAGACACACAAGAAAAGTCAAGTTGCTTATCCACATGCATGCTGTGAACCCTTCTGCTTGTCTTTCTCAATGCTCAATGCCTTTTTTAAACGACAGTGTTACTAAACCTAAATTATGCAGTATTTTGTTTTGAGACAGGGTCTCCCTATCGCTTCAACTGACATGGGACTCACATGAGCAAGGTCCTTCTGATCAACTCCCATTGTGAGAAAGAAAAAAAGAACAAAACAGAGGGAGATAGGACTCCTGTAGGATGCACAGCTTACCTAAGCCATCTTTAAGCCGCCTGTCTCCTCGTTGTATTTAAGGGCAGCATGGGCGTGCACCTTGGGTTTGTTTACTGCCAAGCACCTTAGTGAGGTTTGATGGAGCACTGCTGTGGTACAGTGTGTGTGTGGGGGGGGGGGGTAAAATTTGCTTCTGACAGTTAGGACTTCCAGACTATGGGTGAAAGGTGAACTTGCTTGCTTTGCTTTGTCTTCCTGGTTGATCGTTTTCATTCAATGTCCTATCGATTGCCCAAGTGGATACTGAGAAGTCCTGGATGGAAGAAACTTCCCACAGTTTGTGTGGTACGGAGAGGCTTGGGAGGTAGCTGTTCTCTCTTCAAGATCCTGCAAGGTCTTCCCGTCATCAGCCTAAGAGGCCCATGCAAGTCACACGTATGAGTAAACAGAGCGTGTGGCATGGGACAATAAGGGTCCTGATGGATGATGGAGTAGAGTTCGGCTTTCCCAACAAGTACAGCTGTAAGAGCATGCTGTTAGATCTCACAAATTGTTTTTTTGTTCACCCTGCATGTTTTTTACAGTCATATGCTTATGAAAGGATACATATAAAGCACCTGCCAATCACGTGGCAGGGTAATAAAATGAACATGTTCAGACCACCACCCTGGAAGACAGAATGCTGCAAATGCAACTGAAATGCCCTGCTGGACCTCCCGAGTAACATGGAGCCCACTACTTGGGATAGCCACTTGCTCAAATTGAGAGGTGTGTGTGTGTGTGTGTGTGTGTGTGTGTGTGTGTTCATGTGTGTGAGGATAGAGCCATGCTACGGTACACACGTGGAGGTCAGAGGACAGTCTCAGGTGTCTGTTCTCATTTCCATTGTGTTTGAGGCAAGGTCTCTCTGCTGCTGGATGCTGTGTGCACCAGGCTAACCTGCCCAGGGGGTTTCTGGAAATGCCCCTGTCCTCAGCTCCCATGATGCCAGGAGCTCTAGGATTACAGGCACCACTAATGCATCCAGCCATATGTAGGTTCTGGTGATCCCAATTAGGGTCCTCACACTTGCCCAGCAAGTGTTTTGCCCACTGAGCCACATTTCCAGATCTTGATAGGAATTTATATCCCCGAACAGTATAGGGCTTGACTTATTAAACATGTACAGTAGTGAGTACAAAATACTTAAGGTGAAAATATTCATATTAATTATTTTCTTAAAAAATTTATATTTGGGCAGATTATATTGTATCTTATTCACAAAGTAGACCACTATACAGTCATCAAGAGGCACAAACCAGACCTGTGTGAATCACGTTGGTGCAGATTGACAAAGACATGTGGTGACAACAAAATAAAAAACAAGCATAGCAGGACGGCAATGTTAAAAAATAAAGTCCAAATGAGGAGAACTTTATAATTTCTTAAGACATTCTGAAAAAATGAAATTTTCATGATAGGTCTTAATGGATAAATAATGTTGAAGAGTGGTTTGTTATATTTAAGAGACTGTGGTCTACTCCACATAAAACACATCATGCTGACATCCTTCCTGTGAACTGTTTGCTCTGGGGCCTTAGAAAGACTCTTGCTTGAACATTTATAAAGCACTTATTGTGCACAGTTAGTACTTTGTTTACTGAACATTTACAAAGAGCTTACTGCCGGGCGTGGTGGTGCACGCCTTTAGTCCTAGCACTTGGGAGGCAGAGGCAGGCGGATCTTTGTGAGTTCAAGGCCAGCCTGGTCTACAGAGCAAATTCCAGGACAGCTGGGGCTACAGGGAGACCCTGCCTCGAAAAGACCAAAAAAAAAAAAAAAAAGCGCTTACTGTAGACAGTTCCTATCTCCTTTCAGCCTCCACCTATCAAGGAGACAGGGTAGAGTAGCTGGCTTCCTGGAAGTCACGTGACCAGTAAATAAGAACACCTAGACCACTTGGGTCTCACTTAGTATGCCAGAACTTTCCCATCCACTCAGGGGGCTTTCTATGATGAAGCTCACCTGGAAAATCCAAGGACCCACATTCTTTCCCCTTTCCCTAGACATTGAATGCTGACTTAGAAAACAGTCAGCCTGGGCTTTGCCTAATTGGAATGTATGGTTTCATTTTCAAAGAGGCGGTTCATACTTGGTCAGTGAAGGTATCCAGGATCAGACCCATCCATGTCCAGCAAGAATCAGTGGAAGATGTTAGGTTGGGTTGCTGTTGGGTGTTGGCTCCCAGCCCCAGTCCCTGGCCAGATGTTCAATCCGGTGGCTCTTTGCAATCAGTTGTATCCATTCTGGTGGGACAGTGATGGACGTGTATTAGAGACAGAATGCACACAAAGTTTCTCAAACCAGGGAGCGTTGCTCTTCTAAAATTAAAAAGGGAAAAGCACAGTGTCTCTTTCTGCTGCTTAGTGAAGGAACGTACTTAGACTCCACGGCACCAAAGGGCTTTCACAATCACTGTTCGCATTCAGCTCTGCATTTCATAATTTTTTTTCTCACATAGATTTGTGTAATATGAAGAATAGTTATAAGAAACATAGTATTATTCAACAGTTTCTTATTTTTGTCTTGATTTTTATGGTGAATATCTTTTTTGATCAATAAATAAAGATGCAAATATGGCATTTTAATGGCTATGAGTATTTCAGTGTAGGAATAGAACATATTTACTTACTTAGCCAGGTTGCTAAACAGGCTTTTTTTTAAGGCTTGATTTTCCTCATTTAAAAAAAAAATCTCATTCTAAACAACACCAAGATGAACATCTTTCTGTTTATCCACCTGTACACTTGTCCTAAGTCTGTTCCAGCTACCTTTCTAGATGCAAAATCGCTACAGTTTGCTTGTTTAAGGTCTTTGCCACTTATTGCCAAATTTACCCAGAAGAGATAATTTATTGGGTAACACACAAAGGGCTTGCTTTCTGGGATTTAATATTCACCAGCTTTGAAGGCGCCATCGCAGCCTGTCATGTCTGGGGCTTGGAGGTCCCCTCTGATGTAAATCAAAACATTTGAGTTAACAACATGCAGCCTTGTCAGTCACCCACAAATTATAGGAGCCTCCTCTGTCTTTGTCAATAACAAAAAAAAGGGAAGAAATTACCCCCAAATGGCATAAAAAATTAGGAACCAGACAACTAGTCACCAAAGAAGACAAGTGAGAGAATGTGGAAGAATTTCAGATCCTTCCTCAGTACAGCTAGGGAACTTGAGCTATTTGGAGAGAGACTTGTAGCCTCTGATTTCTCAGGGCTCATTGGCCCAGGCCATGCACACAGAGAGAAGTCACAAGGACGTGATGACAGCCAGTGTTCAGAGCAGAGACCATCAGCTCTATCCTGGAAAGCAGAGACAAGTAGAAGGGAATTACTGAAGTCAAATATTGCCATTGATTCCTTCTCTTCTCTGAAGACGTGTCCACTTTTCAGCTGTTAAGTTCTGTGGCGCCACATGGGAGAACAGGCCTATTGCTCCAAAGGAAAACTAAATAGTTCTTGTATTGTCCTCATTTCTGGATGAGTTGATACTGCAGAGAAGCAAAATAATCTATGAAGAACGTGGCTAAGGAAACAGAAAAAAAGAAATCCAAAACCTCTGCCTAACATCTGTGTGACTCTCTCTCTCTTTTTTTTTTTTTTTTTTTGAGACAGGGTCTCCCTGTAGTCCCAGCTGTCCTGGAACTCACTCTGTAGACCAGGCTGGCCTTGAACTCACAAAGATCCGCCTGCCTCTGCCTCCCAAGTGCTAGGATTAAAGGCGTGTGCCACCACACCCGGCTTGTGTGACTCTCTAAAAAGAAGGATCCAGTGATGGGCCTGATCCATGCAAGCTGGTATTTCTAGCCCTGTGAGCTCCTTTTTATCTGCTGTGATTTATGCATCTTACCCCAAAATTCTCCAGGTGGAAGGAAAATATCCCTAGTAGGCTGAAGTCCAGCATCCATCAGACTGTAAATGGTATTACTTATGCGTCTCTACTTAACATTAGAACCGATAGCTCTTTGACAGGTTTATAGCTGTCGAGTTCAGTGGCCAGTCATGCAGGACAATTATGTTGGAGCTAATTTGATGAATCAACTTGGTGCTATCCCATAGTCCCCACAGCCCTCTGGAGAGTACGTGTCCAATTTTCTTCTGAAGGTCAAAAAGCAGCTTTGAAAGTTGGGCAATTGTGTCCCATCCTTAGGATCATCTAATAGAAAATGTTCTTGCCTGGTGCCAAAAATGGGAAAGAGCCCTCAGTAATGTCATTAGAGCCATCCATCAGGCCCCTGTCAGTTGTGACATAGGGTTCCAGAGGCCAGTAAGTGTCCTGTGGGCCCTTGAATAACTTCGTGGTGAGGGAAGCGAAGAGTTCACTCTCTAAGCATTTGGGGGGTCAGACCCTGGGGAAAGATTATTTCTCATGGCTGGATTCTGTTTGAACAGGACTTGTGAGAACGGACGGACGAGGAGGCGTAAAGATTTCCTGAGTTCCTTCCCCCTCTTCCTGATTAGCTTTTTCCAGCTCCCTGCCTCCCAGGAGGTTCCCCTCGCAGCAGTTGAAAGAGGCGTGTGGGAGTGCACACTCCCAGGCAGAAAGCTTGCCCTTACCACCTCGCCATTGTGCAATGCAGGGCCAGGCTGTTATTACTCTGTAACTTTCCTTGCTCTGTGAAATGTGAATAATCCTGGTTCATACTTCACGAATTGCTGCAGAGCCAATTACAGCCATGAACCCCATAAGGACGTTTTATGGATGACGGGTTACATACATGAGGGTGGTCCTGTGAGATTACACAGAGCTGAATTCCCTACGGCTCAGGGTCTCATCCCTATTGCCGTACCACAGAGAATTCCGAGTGTGTGTTTGGTGATGACTCTGTAAACAAACCTGCAGAACTTCCAGTCAAATAAAAGTATAACTGAGCTGGGGAGAGAGAGCTCAGTTTTTTTTTCTAAGGCACTTGCCATCAAGCTGGACAACGACTTGAGTTTCATCCGAAGGACTCACACGGTGGAAGAAGAGAAAAAACTTCTGCAAGTTGTCCTCCGACTTCCACATGTGCACCATGGTGTGTGTGTGTGTGTGTGTGTGTGTGTGTGTGTGTGTGTGTGTGTATGCATACACAAGAAATAAAAGTAAAAATTGTAAGTATAGCATATAATCTGGCATGGTGGTGCATGCTTTGCAATCTCAGTCCTTGGGAGGAGGATGCCTTAAGTTACAGGTCAGTCTGGGGCATAAAAAGAGACTATGTCTTGAAAATAAGTAAATAAATGAGGGCTGGAGAGATAGCCTAGCAGTTAAGAGTGCCGACTGCTCTTGCAGAGGACCCGGGTTCGATCCCCAGCACCCACATGGCGGATGAAAACCGTCTGTAACTCCAATTCCAGGAGAACTCCAGTTCCAGGGGAATCTGAGACCCTCTTCTCACCTCCGAGGCATTGCACGACACAGGTGCACAAACCTACATGCAGACAGTACACTCATACACATACAAAAATAAATAAAATTTAAAAAAAATTTTTTAAATAAGTGAACAAATAGCCTGAATAGTAATGTGGTGTTTATTACTTGGTAATGACAATAAACTATTCTGTTACCAGGTTTGAGGTTTACTATTTAAAGTGTAATCTTTGTTCTTAGAACAGAAGTTGACTGTCAACAGACTTCTATGTCATATCAGCCTCGTGAATCTTGGGATGACGATATCTGTTCTTTGACCCATTACCCACTGGTTTAGATATGTACATGCTTTGATGTTTATATAACAAGCAAATCAACTAACAGAACACTTTCTACAACATTTCCCTGTGGCCACAATGTGGGACGGCACACTGACACATACAAGGAGACGTAAACAGGCCCGAGATGTGGCTAGTTTTCAGACATCAAACTGTCTGACTGCAGACTACTGAATGTTGATAACTTTCTGTGCTTGGAAAACGATAGCACAGAATTAATTCTAACAGATGAATAAAAATGCTATGATATGATTCACAGCTGGTATGGTTTTTTTTTCCCAAAATCACTAGCAAAAAGGCTAATCGTACTGTTAGAGAGTGAAGCTAATTTCTGAAATTGGAAGCAGACTTTCTTTATTCATAATAAGAGTCACCAATAGGTAGAACAGGCCAAATGGGGGCGGTTCACTGAACTATGAATCAGTTTTTCCGGGTGTTTTGCACACATGCTCCAGAGAGTCTCTTGCATGAGCATCAATGTGTGAGGTGGGAGTCTCTAGCTCCAGCAGTTCCCACCCTATGCCCAAAGTCACGTGACTACCCTGCACTTGGGTACTAGTATCATTACATCCAGAGAAATGAGGTAAGATTATTCAGACCTTGAAGACCACGGGTCAGGTCCTGGCTCATAGAAGATTCTCTGCAGTTTTACACCAACACTCCCCTGGATCTCTGTGCCACTCACTCCAAACCACTTTTGGATAGTAAACAGGATACCAGTGGCAAGCTGACAGCGAGGTATCTCTGGAGCCCAGCAGGGCGGGAGTCACGTTGTCTTCTCAACAGACACTTCTTGAGTGAGTGAACGGAGGATTGAATCAATGAGTAATTGACTAGGCTGAGCTTAATTTACTATAATACTCTGTTCAGTTGTAAATGAGTGCGTGGGACACAGAGGACAGCCACAGTTAAGAACACAGACTGTGAAGTTAGGGGACCAGGTGCTAATCTGGCCTGGGATGCACCAGCCAGTTATCCTTGGGCAGATTGTTGAATTCCTCTGAAGCTGTTTCCTCATTGCAACTTGACTGTCGTCAGTAGCTATGCTTGAGTGTGGTTGGCTTGTAAGGAGATGCTAACAAATCCTTTCCAATAGTCTTTGTGAAATCTGGTGCCTGATACAGACATCAAAAATCCACCACATGATGCCCATGAGGAAACAGTCTTCCGGACACCTGTCCAGCTTCTCAGATGAACTCGCAGCAATGGCGGCAGCTTGCAAGTCCTATGCAAGCTCAAACCAGGCAAAATCCCAGCACAGACATGGGGATATGGGGAAGAAACCCCAACCCTAGCTGGGGAATTATTGGAAACCAAGATGGCTGCTGGGAGTGGCGAGTCGGTCTCTTTCAAGGATGGACTCTTGATGCTTTGACCAGGCTCCAGTGGATGCACCTGGACTGAAGAACATTTGAGGACACAAGGTAGACTCTATAGTCTTTATTACATATAAAATAGAGTAGATTAAATTGGGCGCAAATCAGTAAAGGGTGGTGCGACTCGGATAGGGGATCTAAATACCATCATATGGTGCTGCATGAAAATTGCAAAAAAAAAAAAATCAATCACTCGATCAATAAAAATTAAAATCCTAAAAAAGTAAAATAAAATCCACCACCCAATACCCCCCTGGGTGCTCAGTGCCAATGATAAAGAACACGGGTAGATCAGGTGTCGGCGTTCATGGAGTGATTTTAGATGCGCTGGACTTCCTGATAGTAGACAAGAATGACAGGGCTGCAGGTGGGTTGGTTGTGTGACAAGAGGTAGTTACAATAGGCTCCTTTGAGGAGGGACTTGAGTCAGCATCTTCAAAGAGAAGGGGGCCAGAAAAGATTTGCATACAGGGCCTCCCATGCTGAGGGAACAGCAAGTGCAAAGGTCCTGGACTGTAAATTGGCACATTATCTACTCAAGAGTGGACCATGGTACAGCCCAAAAGCTTGTTACTATAGGACTCCAAAGATCAGTGAACTGCCTGCCATTCTAGGTGAGATGGGAGAACTTGTCAGGCTTGTCAAGCTCTCCATCAATAGGCTCTGCATTCCTTTTCGAGGACAATTGCCCCAGCAGTTGGGAACATTGCAGAGGGCTGTGGATTGGGGAGGAGGGGGCAGGTGGGCAAGGTGGGAGACTCCTCCTCTGTGAGGAGTAACCACAAGGGTACGAGCGTGTGTGTGTGAGAGAGACGTGAGGAGCCCAGACACCAAGAGAGACGTGACCACAGGCTCTAGGTTAAAAAGAGCTGGAGAAGGAGGCATCTGGCTTCTGGCATTCAGTTCTGAGCCCCGCCCTGGGGCCTCAGCGGCATCTCTGTCCCTGGCTGCTTCTTGGTGGCTGGCCTCTGGGCCTGTATCTCCATAGCAATGGCTTTTCTGTTCTCCCATGGGCCCCAGCTGGACAGCATCTGGATCTCAGGTCCTGGGAGACAGACTATTCTCAGTGTATCAAAGGTAGAAGGGCACTCAACTGGACTGTTTCTAGAATGACTTAAAAAGAAATGAATTCAAGCCAGACCTGGTGGCACACACCTTTAGTCCTAGCACTCTGGAGCTGAGGCAGGGGGAGATAGAGGCCCTGAGGCTGCAGGGAGTCTGTTTCAAAAAATACCAAATATACAGGCTGGAGAGTTGGGTCAGTGGTTAAGAGCACTGGGTACTCTTGCAGAGGACCTGGGTTTAGTTCCCAGCACCCACATACGTGGCAGATAACAACTGTCTGTAACTCCACACCCTCTTCTGACCTCCACAGGCATTACTTGACACAGATACATGTACATACATGCAGACAATACACTCATACACAGAAAAGAAAAATGATAAGTAAAATATTTTAAAGTTAACATATAAATGAATGAATAAATAAATAAATAGTCAATGTTTTTACAAGCCCTATTCAAGGTCATAAAATGTTTTAAGGAAATGTTCTATAAAAACTTTAGGGCAGGCAGGGGCTGCAGAGATGGCTTAGCAGCTAAGAGCACTGGCTGTTCTTGCAGAGGACCCCGGTTCAATTCTCAGCACCCACAATAGCAGCTAACAATGTAATTCCAGTTCCAAAGGATCCAACACCCTCTTCTGACCTCCTCAGGCATTGCAGGACATGGGTGCACTTACATATACACAGACAATACACTCATACACATAAAATAAATAATAAAGAAAAAACTCAAGGGTGATCAGAATGAAAATTGATGAGCCTACCATATAAACTGGGAACTGATAAAGGCTGGGTATTGCATGATGCCGTGTTTTCCTCTAACACAACAGGGCCACGTTGCACTCAGTCACTGACTTAGCACACGTCTGCTGTTTGTTTGCTCTCTGATGGGACACAGGGAGGGCAAGATGGGAGATGGCTGTGCTCTCACAACACTCCCAGTTGAATGGTTACCAGGAACTGAAGCAACGTGCACTGGCTTCATAGCACAGAGGTACCTGTTTGTGTACCAGAGAGTGGACCTGCCAGGCCAGGCAGAGTAAATACGGCAGCACTAAGAAGCAACACGGAACTATTAACATCAGGTAGACCACACTCAGGAGGCAGAGGCAGGAGGATTGCCATAAGTTCGAGACCAGCCAGGGCTACATAGTGAGACTATCTGAAAAGACAATCAAACAATAAAACACAGGTAGATACTACTAAACATGAGGCTGATCTATTTATTAAAGGACTGGTGATTATATACCGTGTACATTTGCAGGGTTCACTTAGACAAAACACACTTGTTGGCCTTTAGGACAGACATTTCATAAATAATCCTTCAGTGCCATGCTCCCACGTCAGATTTCCCTCCAGCTCAGTGAGGAGTTCCAGCTTCATAGCAGAGAACAAAAGACTGCATATCCTGCTCTGTGTAGAACCACAGACCAAGGAAAAATGGACAGAGTCTACTAAATCTGAGCCACACACAGCCAGGAGCCTATAGGAGTGCTGGTTCCTCTTTGCTGACATGGCTTTGTTCCTTGTTGTTGGGTTTGAATGCGGCATCTGCTTAGTTCAAGAGACTTTGACCTGAAGAAGCCGGTGGCATCTGAAGCTCTGTTGGAGATGTTTACAGTCCTTGAAAACTAAATTTCAACTTTCATTTTAGAAAAGTAACAGAGACTGGGGCCTGGAGAGATGGCTCAGTGGTAAAGTGTTTGCTGTGTAAACTTGAAGAAATGATTTTGGTCCTCAGGACCCATGTAAAAGTCCAGGCGTGGCAGCGCATGCCTGTCACCCCAGAGATGGAGAACAGAGACAGGTAGATCTCTGGAGCTCCTTGGCCAGCCAGCCTAACTGAGTCAGAGAGCTCCAGGTCCCAGTGAGAGCCTCTGTCTCAAAAAACAAGGTGGACAGTTCCTGAGGACAGACACCTGATGTTGTCTGGCCTCCACATTCATTCACACATATGTACATTCACACTCTCATATGCATTCACACATATGTACATTCTCACTCTCATATGCATTCATATGCATGTGCACTTATACACAAACACATGCATACACACATACACATACAAAAATTTAAAAAGAAAAGTGCATTTATGTTCTGAATATATGTAATATTCATGTGTAATATATGTTTGTGTAATAGTTACATGTATGAGAGAAAAATGTATTATGTATATCATATTATACATGGTAGATATGGTCATTATATTATTTATCACACGTATTATGTTTATTACATATGTACTGTGAAACTATGTTACATATTTATGAAAGTATATAGCATTCCCATGAATACATTATAAAACATAATGTATTATTATGATACGTAAATTTTACGATATGTATGTGTTTAGATAGACAAAAGTTTTAAGTGGAATCATATGGCTTATATTTGTTTTAATTTACCATTTTACTTAAAACATCATGTATACCATTTTAATCATTAAATATTCTTTTCTGTTTCAACAGCTTCCAGCAACTCACTGTTGAAAGACAGAGTACTGTAATTTATTTAATTGTAGTATTCGTGCACTGTAATCCTTCCATATTGGACATTTCCATTTCAGCTACCTCCTTCCCCAGAGGGAACACCCTATTAGCTAAATAAGGATTATTTCCTGAGGACCAACTCTTAGGTGTGGCTTCCTCGCTTGCTTGAGTCTCCCAGCTCCTGCCACTGGTCTGCACACTGAGTCCCTTAGGTGTGTGGTAGAAACTTGACAAATATAGGCAGACATGGGTTTGTGTTTCCCCAGTGACATATTCTTCTGCACAAAAGCAGGTGACTCTCCGCATCAGGCCACGGCTCAGCAGCCAGAGTCCTGGTCTGATCTTTGCCCCTCAGCTTCTCTTCCCATGACCTAACAGACTGTCACATGGCCCTAAGACACCTTGTCAGCTCCATAGCACTTAAATAAGAGAAGTGGCTTTAGTTCCTCTCATCCTCTCATTCCCTATGCTAAATATTTTCTAATTAAATGTCTTGGGTTGTCATCTATGTTCTTCCCAGGCTTGGGCTTGTCAGCCAGACCTATTTCCAGGACCTGCTTCTATGGTCACAGAGCACGTGGGCCGTTGACCTGCTCTGTGGCAGGAGCTGATCTGTCCAGACATAGTTGGTGTGACCAGGCTTCTTGAAGAGCCTTCTGTGTCAGAGTAAAGTTTCTCTCTCCTCTCTCTGTCTCTCTCTCTCTCTCTCTCTCTCTCTCTCTCTCTCTCTCTCTCACACACACACACACACATCTGCGTGCAGGTATCCATGGTGCTAGTACCTATAGAGGTCAGAGGTCAATGTCAAATATCTTTCCTGTCTGTCTCCATCATATTTTTGAGACCATAGCTCATTGATCCAGCTGCTTGAGTGTCCAGAAAGCCCCAGGGATCTTCTTTGCCCCCTGGTGCTGGGGCAAGGGGCTCATACCACCATACCTGGCTTTTCACAGCAGGTGCTGGGCATAGAGCTTAGGGCCTCAGGCTTCATGCTCGCTTGGCAAGCACTTCATTAGCCAAGCAATCTCCAGAGCTCTGGAGTGAGCCCTTTCTCTTGAATAAAGCAGACTATTTTGGGGCTGCTGGGTGCATGGCTAGGCTTACTCTAAGCATGCCAAGGTGCCTGTGTGTGGGATGCAGAGCCCAGGCCCCTGGCTTGGCCAGTCCACTGCCTACAAGGTTTGCCCGTGGGTTTCTAGCCCACCTCTCTCCACACATCACTTCCTGAGGTGTAGCAGGGCCGTGTGCACAATGCCCGGGTGAGGGGTGTCTGGGAAGGACTCACAGCTTATCCATGGCTTCTCGGCACCTGTCCCGGTGTGTCACTAACAGTGACATGCAGTCTGCTGACAGCTCAGGCTCAGGCATTGTTTCCAGAGTAAGAATCCTAAAGTCTTCCATGAAGCCCCTTGATCCTTCCAGTTCCTTTCTGGTCATTTCTACAAGTTAGGCTTTGGGTTTAAGAAACAGAAACAAAACATCCTATCTGGCTTCTAATTTATATCTGGGCTATTCCTAGTAAAGAACATGTGATGTCTGGATATCAATATCTGTCGCCCACCATGTCCTTCCTGTGCAAGGCATTAGGCTTTCCACCTGCACCTTTATCAGATCCATTTCATAAGAGTCTAAAAGTAGTGGCATTCTGGCTGCCTTTTCTTAGAAGAAAACCCCAAGTCTCCATCTTTAGGAGCCTCCACCTCAGCTCACCCCACCCATTCTCCCTCCCTTCTCCTCCTTCCAGCCGCACTGACTGATGTTACTTGTTACCAGACGCTGAGTTCTGTCCTCCCCCTGGGCCTTTGCACCTGCTATTCCTGCTGCAGCGTACACACCTGTCCCCCCTCCCTCCTTTTCCTCTACACATAGGGAAACCCATTTCCTGTCTTCAGATGCCCCATCTCCAGCTTACACTCAACATAGACCTGAAAAGAAATCTTTACAGGAATAAAGATAACCCCTATTTCCCAGCCACCCTTTATTGCCTCCCCCCAAACTTCTCCTAGTCCCAAATGAATTAGATCTTTTTGTTCTTTATTTTGTCCACCTGGATGTTTCTCGATCACAAGGCAGGGAAGCCACCCTTGTCTCTCCAGTGCTGTTTTGTCAACGTCTGTCACTGGCAGTTGCTCAGTAAGTGTGTGTAAAACAACTGAATCCATTGAACAAATGTTTACAAAGCACCTTCAGTGTATTTGACTCCGTTCTGGCTATGGAGAGATGGGCAGTGAGGAAAAGCCAATGGAAAGCCGGGTGCCAGAAGACAGGTCCCAATATGTAACAGGTCACCTATCTGATAGTGTTAGTGGAAGCTGGGCTGCTCCCAAATAAAGCCTTTCTGACGAGGTGGCATTTGTAGAAAGGTCTGAATCACACAGATAAACTGGGAGCAAAATTCCCAAGGGAGGAGTAGCCTATGCAAAGGTCCTGGGGCAGAAGCTTGATAATGGAACAAGCTTGGGTAGTTCCAGGAAGTAAGGGCTAAGACAGAAGGAAAGGTCATGTGAAGGTCACCCAGGAGTGATGTGGGAACATGAGTAAAGACCGATAGCTCAACAGTGAGGCAAGAGGCAGAATGGGTGCTCTGAGGCCAAGTTTTTGCCCCATGTTGTGACTGTCCACCCCTCGCTTTCCTCTCTGTTTACTATGAGCAACGTGAGGCCCAGCCCTTCCCAGAAGCCTGGTCCTACCCACAGACGTGTGCAATGAAGGGCTTGTTTTGCAGTGTGGTCCTGTTTGTAGGGAGCGGCATTGTCTGTCTTGCAGACACCTGACACCCCATTCCCCAGGTGATGGAGTGACTTCTCTGCTGATGACAGAGTGACCTGGATTGCATCAGCTTGTCTCCTTAAGTGACAGCCCGTGCTCCCTCCCAGACTTTGACACCTGCAGCCTGGCACTCCGCCAGGTGCGGGTTCCTGTGGCTGCTTCAATTCACACAGCAGCTGCCTTCGTTAGTTACCGTGCTATAAACCCCATCCCCAGCATTACCACTCAGCTCTCTCTCAGATGCCAAGGGAGAGGTATCCTTTCCCTCCTGTGGTAAGCAGAGGCCTCTCCTAAGTCCCCCACCTTGCTTCCTTGTGCGCTCTTTACTGGTATAGTAGAAGAAAGCTTTTGCATATTTTATTTGTGAGGACTCTGATTTCCAAGTGGTTAGAAACCCACTGGGTTTAAATCACGAAGAGCAATGTATTGGATCATATCTCCAAAATATCAAGCAAGCTTTGGCTGTGGTCAAGTCGATTTTAAGAACTCAATGATGTCCGTTTGAACGTGGTCTTAATTCCTGCATCCTGGCTTTCTTCCGGAAATGTCTATTCTCAGGATGTAGCAAGATTCGGAAGTTTGCATCCCTAATACGTCAATCACCCGAGATTTGATTTATAATATTTCTAGTAGACTCAGAATAGCGTCTTCTTGGCTCACATTGGTGCCCAAGGAAAGGTAATGCCCTGCACCTGCATAGCCCTTGAGCCAACACAGAAGGGGTAGCCCACAGTTCTCTCCCAAAGCAACAAAATGAAAGGAGAGGCTTCTCAAAACTGAAGTCAAATTGCCAGGTGCTGGGTGCTAGACCAACAGGATCACCTCTTTTTTTTTTAATTTTATTTATTTTTATGTATATGAATGTACTGTCTGCATGTAGGTTGGTGCACCCGTGTCGTGCAATGCCGCGCAGGTCAGAAGAGGGTGTCGGATTCCCCTGGAACTGGAGTTTAAGATGGTTCTCAGCCGCCATGTGGGTGCTGGGAATCAAACCCGGGTCCTCTGAAAGAGCAGTCGGCACTCTTAACCGCTAGGCCATCTCTCCATCCCCCAGATCACCTCTTAAACATTCTCTTTGTTAATCTTCAGATAACCCTATGGCATGGTACCACAGCCACTGTGTAAATGAAGACACAGGCCCTGTGATACGCTCAGCTAAACTCATGCATCTGGAGGCACAGTAGGATCCAAGTTCACACCCATCTCTCAGATCGCATGGTTGAGGGGCTCCTTGCACTGAGATAGGGAAATAGCATGCCAACAGAGATGAGAGGGTCTTAAATTTAAGCCTCCTGCCCAAGACACCCCACATCTATCGGCTTTAGCTAAACTCAACAGCTGTTTTCCAGGTAACCTGATAATGATAGTAAGCGAGGCCAAGAAAGAATAGAGTGGGATGTTCTGAAATTACCCAGCGAGAAAGTGTGCCTTGCGGAACAGTCCCCAAGCAGAGGGAAAACCCACATGCCCAGAAGACTCACTTATATAAATGTGCAGAGGCGTGTTTTAAAAGCATGTATATTCTTACCCTCTGTATGTATATAAATATAGGTATTTATCCCTCTGCAGAATCATAAGCATCGACTGACTCAAATATTAATCACCATCTCCTCAGTGAGGGGAAATATTTTCCTTCTCTCTTGCTCAGTTTATAACCATCTGAGGGGCCTCCTTGCACAGGCCACCGAAGCCTCCGAGGCCTATGTTCTTTAATTGTTAGCTTGTCGGCTCATCTGGGCCTGGCTTTTTTCAACCTCCTACTCCCTTGATTCTTGTGATTAGCACCAGTGGATGATTACAGCAAGCCCTGCATAGATATTGAAATATTATGCTAATATGTATAATCTCTACAAATTCTGACAATGGTGATCGGAAGAAAACACTTTTTTATTATTATTTTCATGGACAACAGCAATGAGCCCAAACAATTTGCCTGATGAATGAGGTGAGGGGTGGGAAATAGTAGAGTTGGGACTCAAACTTGAGTCACTTCTATTTAAAAACAATTCCTCAACTTGAGACCAAGCCACCAGCTATCACACTATTATGGAAGCTAGAATGAAAGAATAAAAAAGTTGGAATTTCAAGTTTCTAAGGCTACCAGGTGCAGAGACGTCTACTGGGGGTTTCTTGGGAACTTTTCTGAAATCCATCATTATTTTGTGCATTTGATCCAGTCATTCTGTTAGAAATGGTGATAAAACATTCAGGGGTATAAATATAAAAATATTCAATGCAGTGTTATTGAGAGTAAAGAAAGCTGCCTATACTTTAATGCCTATGCTCAGGAAGTCAGTTCAGTAAACTAGAGTCTGTGGATCCAGTGAGTACCGCCCTCGCCATTTCTTTAAACATATGTTGAATTTAAGTCTTGATGTGGAAGGATGAATGGGTATATTTTGATTTTTTAACGAGTTGTCAAAAAATAGGATGATTGTTGTAAGGCCTGTCCTCAGACGAACAGCACCCCTCTGAGCTCAGCTGTGCCTATTTGCCAAAGGTCATCACAGCTGGGTTGCTGACTGCTCATGCCTTGCGTAGAACCAGGGCAGGGAGAGTCCTGGGACGCTCACCTGAGCATTTAGCCACACCGCCCAAGCCACGGTGGGCAAGTTGGCAGTAATTGCACCTGGGCTCTGGGAAGGGCTAGAGAATAGGCTGGAGAAGTCTCAGGGAGGGGAGCTCCACTTCTTCAGCTGCGGAGAGGCCATCATCCATGCTGGGTGAAGACTTAAGTAACCCCTCACCTATATCTCTGTAAGCCCGATACAAGCCTCGGTTCTGAGGGGTAAATTTTGGTGGTATTTACCTCAATTTGTCATTGGCAATTTGGGAGGAGGGGCAGACACTCTTCACATCCCCTCCCCCCTAAGAAGTTTCAGCAACATGATTCTAATTGATGGTAAAAGGTTAGGGTATGGGGCTGGAGAGATGGCCTAGCGGTTAAGAGCGCCGACCGCTCTTACAGAGGACCCAGGTTCGATCCCCAGCACCCACATGGCGGCCGAGAACCGTCTGAAACTCCAATTCCAGGAGAACTCCAGTTCCAGGGGAATCTGAGACTGTCTTCTGACCTCCGCGGCATTGCGCGACACGGGTGCACAGACTTGCATGCAGACAGTACATTCATACACATACAGAAATAAATAAAATTAATAAAAAATTAAAAAAAAAAGGTTAGGGTATGCAGAGCACGTGGGCATGTATGTATTTGATTCTGCACTGAGAGATGCACACTGAACTGGGAACAGAGATTTCCTCAGGGAAGATACTGCTTTGGCATAAGGGTAGATTAGGCCATTCTGGAGGCAGTGGGGGGTTGAGGGGGTTTGCTCCATTTAGAAGTTTTGACAATCTCTGGACACATTTTTGGCTGTCACCCTTAGGGGTAGAGGTCTCATCTGCCATTGGGCAGGACAGCCTAACAGAATTATCCAGCCCTAATATCACTAATGCTGGCATTAAGAAATGACTTTATACCCTCTAATAAGCATTTGCTAATCTTATACTTTAAAAACGCCTGTGAAGCTCTGTTTCAATTCTGACATTCTCGTAGAAACATTGTTACTGGTACCTTTAAGGATCAAAGTTCCAACTTTAACATCAATAGTTGTTCCTGCTAGATGTGATGTACTTCTGCCTTCGGCAGAACAATTTGTTCTTAACGTGAATGTAACCTTTCTTTCTGTCTTTTTTTTTTTTTTTTGTCTTTTCAAGACAGGGTCTCCCTGTAGCCCCAGCTGTCCTGGAACTCACTCTAGACCAGGCTGGCCTTGAACTCACAAAGATCCGCCTGCCTCTGCCTCCCAAGTGCTAGGATTAAAGGGGTGTGCCACCACACCCAGCTCTTTCTGTCTTTTGAAAGAGTGTTCAAGCATCTTTAAACTAGGCACTCCAAAGTCCCATTGCACAGATGAGGAAAACTACTAATAACCCGGGATGGCTGCTGGTTCATACCATCTGATGTCAGCTAGACTCGAGAAGCCAGTGAAGTTTCCGGCAATGTGAGATTACGTAATCTGAAGCTTCTGCTTTGTCTGACGAAGAAGGGAAAGCACTAGCTACATTCCTGCTCTCTGCCATGAGCAGCACGTCAGGCTGAGGAAGGCTTCGTCCTCCCATGGCTGCTTTCCAAACCAGGCCCTGCCATTTCAGCGTGGAGATGGCGCATCTCCTAGGCATGGTGTACTTTTTGTTACAGCAACATCCAAGGGCCAAGACGGCACCCAATTTGGTGGTAGGGAGTGAGCTCTGAGGGAGGTTGGGAGCCAAAATGCCACCGGGTGAGGTGCGGGAAGAAAGTGGAGAGAGGGCCCAGGCTCGTGATAAAACCATCTGTGAGCCAGGCCTGCTGGCTCAGGTCTATAATCCCAAGTACTCAGAGACAGGAAGATGGCAAGTTCAAGGTCTGATTAGGCTGCAGAACCTGTTCAAGGCCAGCCAGTATAATGTAGTGAGACTCTGGGCCAAAATAAAAAACTGAAAAAGAGAACTCTAGCTAAAAAGAGAGGCTGTGCCTCGGTGGCAGAGTACTTGCCTAGTACAAGCAAGATCTTGGGTTCAATTTCCAATACTATCAAAAGACAAACAAGGGGTCCTTGGTGGTCCCCCATGACCATCAGTTCTCGGTTTCTATGATACTGGCTATGTTCATCTGCACACCAGGGTGGGAGGCAGTCACTGACTCAAGGGCCAAACCCCACAGTTGCCTGTACTAAGCAGTCTCTTCCCTAACTCTGAAGATAAGGCAAGAGTTCTTAGACATCCCCCCAACACCACCCAGCCATTAAGGGTACAGCCTGGGATACTTATGTCTTCTGTTCAGTCTATTTAATATATTTGGCCTCCTTAGGATCTGATAGAGTGCATTGTGGTCAAAAGCAACCCTGAAATCTCCATAGCCTAAAGCCCCTGAAACCTGTGATTCCCTCCTTCCCACTGCATGACCTTCATAGATCAGCTGGGGCTCTTTCTTGTCCTCATCCTGGGACTCAGGCTGTCTGGAGCTTACACTGTCTGTCTCTATGATAGAAAGAGTACACAGTGAACCTACTCTGATTTTCCCAAAGTGATATCTTTACCAAAGGTCAAGTTCTGCTGCCTTACTAGACTTCAAAGTAGGTAGGGGAGTGTAAACATCAAGTGTACCCAAGGTCTTGATAGAAGAGGCAGGGCACAGAACACCTTAGCTAAAGGCTAATCATGAGCAGAAGTTGGTGTACAAGCCACATGTCCACCTAGGAAAGGATACACAAGCTGCTTACAACACGAAGACAGTGGCACAGCAGAAACAAACTCTTAATTACCTAGAAACCTCCTCCTTCAAATCCATTTCTAGTTCTTACAGATGACTTGGTATTAGATTTAGAAGCCTGGGAACTCCGGGCAAGCAGTAAAGCAGACACTGGACAGAGTTCTCTTTCTAGAACCAGCTAGAAGGATCCCAATGTTGAACAGGTCCTGCGCCCACTAGAACCTCCCTGTCTACAGTGGGATGGTGATGGTGACCCATGCTGTTGGGAGACTGATCAGTTATGATAGTCAGTCTTCACTGTTGACCCGCCAGGCTATGCAGCCTGAACTCTGGATTCCATCAACAAATGGCAGGATCTTACAAAGACAAGGGGCTGCATTCTTGGGTGGTAGCAAAGAAAGAGGGGTGTGCATGGGAGCAACTAGCCAGTCATCCCAGGGCCTCTGTTCCCTAGCTCACACACACCCCCCACACACCCACATGTCACTCACTTGGGGGAGTGGGCTGGTCCCTGCAGGGATTCTCATGGGTGGCTCTTGTGCTGAATCCCAGGCCAATAACAGCAGATCAGCCATGGATCCAGAAAACCAGCTTGGAATCCTGAACTCATCTCTTTATGATGGCCTGGTGACTAGTATCCTGAACTCATCTCTTTATGATGGCCTGGTGACTTGTATCCTGAACTCATCTCTTTGTGGCCTGGTGACTAGTGTCCCTGGGCTCAGTTCCTCCTCCTGAAAAACGGGCATGAGAGTGTGACCCTTCCTTCCTTACGTTGAAGTGAGAAATGAATTAGAAAGCCCATGACACGCACTTGGTTTAGTGCTCAGAGCAGATACATGACTTCAGGGCATCGCCGTCCTCCCAAAAGGGCAGCTCTGCTTCCAGCTCTAACTCACACACACATTTAACAAAGGTGACAGTGCTCAGGGTGGTAGAGTGCTATTTGACCAACTCTTCTCATGCTTCTGTATCTGTTTCCTGTCTCAGAAATCAAAGGGCTCATGGCTGAAGCTTGAGGAGGTCCCTTCTGATTCTGACATTCTGGGACTCAGAGACCCAGGCAGGGCCCCAGATTCCTTCCCAAGCTTTCAAAGCATTCCCGCATCTGCTGAGCGGGGTCTGGACAATGTCTCTGTCAGGGATTGGGGGGGGGTGCTCAGGCAGGAGTAGATACAGAGCCAAAGCATGAGGCAAGCACAGAGCCACCCATCACTGCAAGTTCTGGCCTTGAACCCATCCAGGGAAGGTGGTGTGAGCCAACTGTTTGCTTCAGCCCGTGGACCATCCCCAGCAGGAAGCTTCTAGAATTCCCCACAGCCTTGTGGCTTCTGCCACCAACTCCACCCACCACCTGGACTGACGTTTTTTTTTTAGTTTCATGCCATGCAGGGAGGCGGGGGCAACAGCTTCCTAGCCCTTTACCCACCCTGAGCATCAGAGTGTGTATTTGTCACACAGGCTGCCTGGAGTTGAGCAAGGCTGTGTGATGACAGGGACTTTATCACCCTGAGCTGAAGTCTTCACCACCTCCAAGGACAGTGGCTGCAAGTCTGTGCAGTGAGCTCAGTAGAACTAGACTGTGTTAATTACTCAGAAAAGTCCTCTTTACAAATGCATTTCTAGTTCTGCAGATGAGTTAACATTAGCATTTGATTTAGAAGCCAGGGAATTCAGGCCAAGCAGTAGAGCAGGCACCCGCCAGGAGTTACCATTTCAGAAGCAACTAGCCTTATCCACAAAGGACCCCAGTGTTGAGTGAGTTCTTTATCCTTCAGACTTCCTTGTCCACACAGTGGGATGGTGACGGTGTCCTGTGCTCTTTGGAGGCTGCTGGGTTGTAAGGTTCAGCTTTCATTGTTGACTTGACAGGGTTTAGAATCACCATGGAAACACACCTCTGTGTGTGTGTGTGTGTGTGTGTGTGTGTGTGTGTGTGTGTGTGTGTGTGTGTGTGTGTGGCATTTCTAGAAAAGTTTGACTGAGGAGAAACGACCCATTTGGAATGCAGACAGCACCATCCCACAGGCCGAGGTCCCAGGCTGAATAAAAAGGAGAAAGTGAGAGCCGGGCATGGTGGCGCACGCCTTTAATCCCAGCACTCGGGAGGCAGAGGCAGGTAGATCTCTGAATTCAAGGCCAGCCTGGTCTATAGAGTGAGTTCCAAGACAGCTGGAGCTACAGGGAGACCCTGTCTCAAAAAGACAAAAAAAAAAAAAGAGAGAGAGAGAAAGCAAGCTGGGCATCAGCACCCACCTCTATCTGTTTTCTGACTAAGGATGTAATGTGACCGGATGCTTCACGCTACTACCATCATGCCTTCCTGCCATGATATACTGTCCCCTCTAGCTGAGGGGACACACGCAATAAGCCCTTTCTGCGTTAAGTTGCTTTTGTCACCACAAGATAAGTGATGTATCCAGTCATGGAGGTCACTCTAGGTGAGCTTCACCCATGGTTTGCCATCCCGGTCTTCAGAGCTTGGTAGGGACTGGAGCTCCACGTGGCCATCCTATAAGGATGGAACTCCATCCCAAGGCTGCACACATCTGAGGAGTGATGGCACAAAGGGTCATGCATGCCTCACTCGGGGGACATGTGAACACAAGAACACACAGCTCTGATGTTGCAAGAGCATCTGATAGTTTAAGATGCATTTAAAATCAATATATGTATGTAGGATCTCTAGATTTTTAGTTAATTTTTGGTATTGGAGATTGAACACAGGGCCTTGTGCATACCAGGCAAGTGCTTACCACTGAGCTGTATCCTCAACCTGATTTTTTAAATTTAATTTGTGTGTGTGTGTGTGTGTGTGTGTTTGTGTGTGTGTGTGTTATTAGGAATGGAGCACAGGGCCTCGCATATACTAGGCTAATGCTCCAGCACTGGGCTATATTCCTATGTTCAGATGTTTAAATACTGACATTAAATTGGGTACCTCTTTAACTCCTGATTTTAAAGACTCCAACGCTTTTATGAAAAATGTGATTTCGATGCAGTAGGTGCTTCTTTCTCTATGAAAATTCAAGGTAGGTGGCCAAAAGATGCTTTGGCATTCCTTGACATTGAGGCCTAAGCCACTATCTAGTGCGACAGCCACAGGAGGTTTTCTTCTTATGGTCCAAGATGGGGTCCAAGATCCCCATCAGGCCGTCGCATACACATTGCAAACAGGAGGACAAATGCAGAAGGAAAACCCACATCCTTAGCCTGTGTACTGCATGTAAACCTTAGACCTTTGCCTGTGTATTACATGTAAACTCATGTCCTTAGTCTGTGTTGTATGTAACACCTTCATTGACTTCTGATTGTCCAGGACATGGTTTCTTTTTTTTTTTTTTTTAATTAATTTTAGTTATTTCTGTATGTGTATGAATGTACTGTCTGCATGCAAGTCTGTGCACCCGTGTCGTGCAATGCCGCGGAGGTCAGAAGAGGGTGTCGGATTCCCCTGGAACTGGAGTTCTCCTGGAATTGGAGTCTCAGACGGTTCTCGGCCGCCATGTGGGTGCTGGGGATCGAACCCGGGTCCTCTGCAAGAGTGGTCGGCGCTCTTAACCGCTAGGCCATCTCTCCGGCCCCCTGGGACATGGTTTCATAGCTACCTCTATCAGAGGTCAGGAAAGATGGTCTCTATACTACTTGACTGAGCATTCAACTAAGTGTCAGAAGACCTATTACTAAAAGAAAGAAGGAGGAAGAGAGGAACAGATTTTTGGGTGGGGTCTTTAATTTTTTTGGTCTTTTTGTGACAGGGTCTCCCTTTAGTCCCAGATGGCTTGGATCTCTCTATGTAGACCAGGCTGGCCATGAACCCACAGAGATTCTCCTGCCTCTGCCTCCCGAGTGCTGAGACTACAAGTGTGCCACCACGTCCAGCCAGGGACAGATAATTTGAGTTAAAAAATATTATGGCAACAAACTAAAACATATCCATGGGCCATTTTAGAACAAGAAGAACCATTCTGCACGAGAGACATGATAAGGGAGTTCCCATTGTAATAAAATCTATTTCCTATTAAAATTACTCTTAGCATCAACATCAACCTAAGTTCCCAGGCACAGAGCACACAGTGTGACTGGACACAATGATAGATGGTAAAGATGCATTAGTTTTCTCTGAGCCTTTAAGGTACTGTTCTTGGTACTCAGATACAAGTGACAGTGGCCTTGCTCTTGCAGAGCAGCTCTGTGTCAGTCCTGTTCCCACATGGGTGGGGGGTGGGGGATAGCCAAGGAACGCATTAGTGTCCAGAGCCTCTGTCTGGAGGACGGGCTCCCGGCCTGGATCCTCTACACCCGACTCGGGGCTCTCCCCACGGCTCTTTGATCTCCATTTCATACAAATTCCTCCACCTACTTATATTTTAAAAAGAAGAAAGTGAAATAATGATTTCCGACCCAGGACTGCTTTTCTTCAAACTCAGGAGTAATTGTTTTCCTGCTCTGCTAGGAAGACAGGCCCTCTCATCTCCTGCCCGGGACTTGGCCATCTTCTCTCTCTGTAGCCCTGAACTTGTCTTTCTTCAACAGCCACATACTATGTGATCCATCACCAGACCATTATCCTGCCCAGGGCCCCAGGTAGGCTGGAAAAACTCCCCGAACCTCCTCCTTCAACACCTACCTCCAGGTCTTTGATTTACCAGGCACAGACAGGAGGGAGGCTTCCAGAGAATGACCTCAGACCTTCTCCCCTGCAGAGCACTAGGCACCCTATCTAGCTGCAGAGATGGATGCACAGGCTTCTTGAGAAGTCAGTGTTAGCCTCCAGTTAGCCTCCCTTTTAATGAAGGGATTTCCTTAGACCCAGCCACTACTTAGGAGGCTGAAGCAGGGCAATTGCACATTCAAGGCTTCCCTGGGCTACAAAGTGACTTCAAGTTTAGCCTGGGCAACTGTAGTGAGACCCTATCTCAAAAGAAAAAGGAATCAGGGCTGGAGAGATGGCCTAGTGGTTAAGAGTGCTGACCGCTGTTGCAGAGGACCTGGGTTCTATCCAGAGGATGCTGGGTTCAATCCCCAGCATCCACGTGGCGGCTGAGAACCGTCTGCAACTCCAATTCCAGGAGAACTCCAGTTCCAGGGGAATCTGACACCCTCTTCTGACCTCCGTGGCATTGCACGACACAGGTGCACAGACCTACATGCAGACAGTACATTCATACACATAAATAAAAACATAAATTGAAAAAAAAAGAAAAAGGAAACAGAGGCCTGGACAGAGCTCAGTGGTAGAGTACTTGTTTAGTGTGTGGGAAGCTTTGTGTTAAATGCTTAGTACCCCCCCACAAAGAGAGCTCTTCTTTGCCCCCCCTCTGAGTGGCAGTCCCTTCTATAGCTGCTGCCAAACGTTCCCGGACACCTGCATGGCTCCTCAAGTGGTCTGCTGCTGGCTGTCCTGCATTGTGAGATGCCCTAATAAAAAGGTCTGCCCCACTGACCACAAACCAGGCAGGATTTCCTCTCTTCTTTCTTACTGACCCTTGAGAGCACGCCATGCTGTGAGGTGAGGATTTATTACAGCCATGCTTAGCAGCACGCCCAGCTTCTACCCTGACACCATTGGTTCACTCCTAGATCCCTGGTTGTGTCACCTGTTGCCACACATCCTCTGCTGGGCACCTTAGCTCTGAAGTGACAAAATAGGTCTACATAGTGGAAGGCCCTTGGATGCCACTACCTGTGGGATATATGCTTCAGATGCTCAGTTTCTATGTCTGTAAAAGTCCTGGGACTGCTGGGTGTCCTCCACAGGGACATTGGTGTAACCTGCTATGGGTAACCTCAAGCCTCTCTGGAAAGCTTTGCTGAAGGGCTAGACATGAGGATCT
This sequence comes from Rhizomys pruinosus, assembly GCA_009823505.1. Lineage (NCBI taxonomy): Eukaryota > Metazoa > Chordata > Mammalia > Rodentia > Spalacidae > Rhizomys > Rhizomys pruinosus. The sequence goes on from VZQC01001015.1 coordinate 510,590, forward strand.
GGCAGGCAAAGCATCAGAGGACTCAGGAGCCTGGGCCCTGCTCCGACTCCTGCTGGTGCTACACCATCATCTGACCTTCCATGACTAATACCTCTGTGACTAATATGCTCTGTAACTCAACTGAGAGGTCCCCTCCACTAGGAAGCCATCTTGGATTGCCTTTTTCTGTTCCCCAAGCTGGAACACAAACTTTCTTCAGTGAACTAGGAAGTCCTGGTCTATTCTTCAGTCACTTGCCATGGTGAGCTCCATGCGGGCGGAGCTTGTATCTTAGGCAGATGTGAACAGGGTACCACCCAGCTTTGAGCTAATCACTAATCACTAGAGCTGCTACAACACCTGTCTGGTAGAAGAGGAGCCTGGGGAATTAGATACACAACCGAGTGCCTTTAGAAAAATAAAATCAAGCCCAGCGTGGTGATGCACACCTTTAATCCTAGCACTTGGGAGGCAGAGGCAGGCGGATGTTTGTGAGTTCAAGGCCAGCCTGGTCTACAGAGTGAGTTCCAGGACAGCTGGGGCTATAGGAGACCCTGTCTTGAAAAGACCAAAAAAAAATAAAAAATAAAAATAAAATCAGTATGGACACATCTAAACTATGCACACCATGCAGGTTGAGGTCATAGGACAACGTAGAGTGTTGGTCCTTGGGCTTCTTCCCTCTTTTGTTTGACTCAGGGTCTCTCATTAGCTTGAAAGTTTGCCATTAGGACATGTTATCTTGGCTATGAGCTTCCAGAAATGCAGCCATCTCCCTGTCCCTCATCTCTGCATCACAGGCTCCTGACACAGAGCCTGGCTTTTCAAATGGGTTCTGGGGTTCTGAATTCAGGTCCTCCCTTTTTCAAGGCAAGCACTGCAGTGACTGTTACCTCTCTCTTGATGGTGTTCATTCTCTGAGGTCAAGATTCAGAGGGGTGCCTGACAAGATCACTCTCATGGAGGTCACAGTCTAGAATAGGTCACTGGGTGATGAAGTAGACCCTAGGGATGCCAAAAGAGTTAATGCTGTGTATTTCTATTTTATGTGTATGAGGGTCTTGCCTGTATTATGTAAGTACACTTACATGGCACAGTGCTGGTGGAAGACAGAAGAGACAGATCCCCTGGAACTGGAGTTTGGGATGGTTGTTAGCTGGTGGGTGCTGAGAACCAAATCTGAGTCTTCTGGAAGAGTAGCCTGAGCTCTTAACCACTGAGCCATCTCTCAGGCCCCATGGATCCTGTTTAGAAGGAGTGGTGAAGAAAGAGCATTTGACAAGGAGCCCTTTGGGAAGAGCTGAGTAAGTGTGTGTTGAGCACAAAGATCATTGTAGATGTGTTCCATGTCCCTCTACATAGAGATTGGCCCATGTCTCTCTAAATGAGGTCTTGGTGCCCAGCATATAGGCTCTAGAGAGTTTGAAGCAAAGACTGAACCACTTGGAAACTGTAGGGATCAGCAGGTTCCAGAACACTTATGGAATTTGTATTTGGGGAAAATGTCACTGAAAGCCACTTGAAAAGAAAAGAAAATCTATTGACTTTGGAGAAAGAGGTGACAGTAGTTACTAACTTCAGTTTTATTCAGAGCTTCTAATTGATGGATACATGCCACGTGGGCAGCAGAGACTTCAAGGTGGCGTTGACTTAACGTGAACTCAGAAGCCCTTAGTCAAGAAATGTCAGCTGAGATTGCATTCAGAGGAAAGGACTTTGGTAAAATTGCTTTGGACTCTGTTCCAAAGAAGTGTTAGTAGGTCAAAAGGAAAACAAAATGGCTGTTGCTACCGGGTTTGTGATGGAGCCTGCGACTAGATCAGGTTTTATTTATTTCACAAGCACACATTGGCTCCTGTGACTTCTTTGGATACTCCGGGCTTAGCTATATAGCAAGTTGCTGGGAAACAGGAAGATACTGCTGGGCCCAAGTTCATTTTCCAACCTGATGTAATACACCTGAGGTTTAGTCATGGGAGACATACCTTAAGGAAGTTGTGAAAGTCATCCTGAGTGTTTTGATAAAGAAGCCCTGTCTACACAGGACTGGGTGCTCAAGAAAGCCCCAGTGAATTCTCACTGAGTTTCTTTTATTGTTTCAAAGGGGAGGTCTTTCAGAGAGGATAACTTTTTTTTTAGTTTTTATTTATTCACTGTTTTTTTGAGACAGGGTCTGATGTAATCCAGGCTGGGCACGAACTCGCTATATAGCTGAACATGACCATGAATTCTGATCCCCCTGCCTCTACCTTCCCAAGTGTTAAGACCTGCTCCACCATACCTGATTTATGTAGTGCTGGGCATGGAACCAATTCTTCCTCCATGCTAGATAAGCATTCTACCCACTGAGCTACATCCCCACCTCTCAGATTCTAATTTTTTTCTTTTTTATTTATTTATTTATTTATACTATAATTTTTATCAAATCTAGACCCGTGTTCCCCCCATCCCCCTACCGCCCCAGAGCTCATGCATTCTGCCAAACATGCTATTCATCTCTTTGTCAGTCTTTCTCAATATTCTCCATGTGGAAGTTGACTGTTTTGAGCAGAAGTTCACTGTTTCAGTCAGTTCTTTGATGCAGTCCTTTCTGTTGTTGTTGTTGTTGTTGTTGTTGTTTCCAATATGCATCACTCCCAACTGCTTTGGACAAAAGCTCAAGGGGCCATGCACAAGAAATACTTACGACTAGGTAATTGGCACTAGCATCCACAGATGAGGGAGATTCTAATTTTTATTCAGAAAAAGGTAGGAAGCCAGGACACACATATAGGTGGATATGCAAAATGAGATCATCAACACTGCATTTTACTAATCACCCCATTGCATTTTATTATTTGAGTTTTAATTGTAAAATACACATAACCTAAAACTCGCAGCTCTAAGCATACTTGCCCAGCTCAGAACTGCTACATGTATTTACATTATGGTTTGGCCCCTTACCAAAACTTTCTGACCTTGCAAAACTGAACCTCTGTACCTTTAAAAGAAGTACCTCTCTTCTCCAGCAGCCCACCCCTGGAGTCGCTGTTCTGCTCCCTGTTTTTGAACTTGACTCCTCCAGGGCTCTTCTCTGAGTGGAGTCATATAGTATCTGTCTTTTTAAATATTTTTTAAATACTTTTATTGATGATTTGTGTATTTCATTCATTATATTTCAGTCCAATTTAGACACATTCCCCTCTCCCTGCCCCCATCCCACCCTTGTTCATGCCTTCTGCCATACATGTCTTGCATCTTTCTCTCAGTCTTCCCAAAGTTTTTCACTTCAGAGAGCTGTTGTTTTGGGCAGAGTTTAACTGTATCAGTCAGTTCTTTGACCCAGTCTTTATGTTGTTGTTGCTCCCTCCCCTTTGTATTGCTCCAACATACGCCTATATATCCATCACATATGTATCAAGATTATGACCTCTGAGAATAAACTGTATGTTAATTCCAAAATATGTTTGGGGAATTCACATTTTCCCCCTTTAATTTTATATTACTCTAAAATATGAATATGTACCTTCCACCCATATACAGTAATTACTGAGTCTGAAAATAAGTGATAGATTGATTCTAGAGCCCATTGAGAGATTCACATTATAGCAACACAGTTGCTTTCAGATAAAAAGAAATATAACAATAATGTTGTTCAGGTTGCCTTTCAACTGGGGATTTGGTGTTAGCATCCACAAATGAGGGAAACCATTCGCCGTGTTTTTTCTGGGACTGCATTACTTCACTTAGCATAATGGCTTCAAGTTCCATCCATTTACCTGCAAAGTTCATGATGTCATCTTTCTTTTTTTAATATTTTATTTATTTATTTATTTATTTATTTTTATGTGTATGAATGTACTGTCTGCATGTAGGTTGGTGCACCTGAGTCATGCAATGCTGAGGTCAGAAGAGGGTGTCGGATTCCCCTGGAACTGGAGTTAAAGATGGTTCTTAGCCACCTTGTGGGTGCTGGGAATCGAACCAGGTCCTCTGCAAGAGCAGTCGGTGCTCTTAAGCACTGAGCCATCTCTCCAGCCCCTATGTCATCTTTCTTTACTGCTGAATAGAGAACTCCATGTGTAGATGTACCACATTTTTGTTATCCACTCATCTGTTGAGGGGCATTTGGGTTGGTTCCAGCTCTTCGCTATTGTGAAGAGAGCTGCAATAAACATAGATGTGCATGTATCTTTGCAGTAGGAAGAGTCTTGTGGGCATATACCCAGTAGTGGTATGACTGGGTCAGGTGGCAGGCTCATTTTTTAGTTTATTTTTGTATTTTTGAGACAGGATCTCCCTGTAGCCCCAGCTGTCCTAGAACTGGTTTTGTAGACCAGGCTGGCCTTGAACTCACAGAGATCCACCTGGCTCTGCCTCCTGAGTGCTGGGATTAAAGGTGTGCACCACCAAGCCTGGCCAGTATCTGTCTTTTTTGTAACTGGCTATTTTATTTAGCGTGGTATCTCCCAGGCTCATCCCTGTGGAAGCATATGTCATCATTTCCATGTTCTCTTATGGACCCATTGTAGATGAATATATGGATTGCTTCTACATCTTGGCTATTATAAGTAAACCACTCTGAATACATGGTCACAAATATCTCTTTGAGAACTTGCCATTCTTTTGAATACATGAAAGGAAGAGTGGGATTTAAAAAAATATTTTATTTAGGTTAAACTTTAAAATATATATTTTTTATTTATTGTTTTTTGCTTATGTGTATGACTGTATTGTCTACATGTATGTATGCGCACCCATGTCATGCAATGCCCACAGATGTCAGAAGAGAGCACGATCCCCTGGGACTAGAATTATGGATGATTGTTAGCCACCATGTGGGTCCTGGGAATCAAACCCGGGTCCTCTGCAAAAGCAGCCAGGATCTCTCAACTGGTGAGCTATCTCTCCTGCTCTGGATATTTTTTAATAATTTTTTTACTGATTTTGTGAGAATTTCATACAGTGCATTTTGATGATATTCACTTTACCTCCCCATCTTCTCTCAGATTCACTCACCTCCTACCACCCTAACTTTGTGTCCTTTTTTTTTTTTCTCTCTCTTTTTTTCTAGGCCTACTGAGTCCAATTTGTGATGCATACTCTTTGGTATAGCCCCACCCCCTAGAGTGGGGTCTACTTACCAGGGGCCACACCCCTAAAGAAGACTTATTCTCCTTTTCCCAAAAGCTATCCATTGCCAATAGCTCTTCAGCTAGGCATGGGACTTCATGCCCACACTCCCCCCACCCTTCATACTAGGATTGGGTCTGCCTTGAGCTCACACAGCTCTTGTTCATGCTGTCACAAGCACTGAGTTCATATGTGCCGCTGCCCTGCTGTACCTGATAAACACTGGTTTAATCGTTCTATTTATCTGCCACCTCTGGCTCTTATAATCTTTCTGCCCCCTTTTTAAAGATGATCCTTGAGACTTTAGGAGAGGTGTGTGATGCTGCTGTCCCATTTGGGGCTGAACATTCTGTAGATGACTTAAATCCTGAGCACTCTCTTTCCCTCTTTCTTAATTTTTGTATGAGTTAAATTTGTTAAATGACCATTTCGCACATGTACATAATGTATACTGACCACATTTGCCCTGTATGTTTCTTTTTTTTCTCCTTTTACATAGGGTCTTAAGCCATGCCTGACCTCAAACTCTCTATGTAGGCAAGGGTGACTTTGAACCCCTGATCTTCCAGCCTGTACCTCCCGAGCGCTGAAATTGCAGGCATGCACCAAATGGAACCCAGGGCTTCTTGGGTGCTAGGCAGGCACTCTGCCAATGGAGCTACATTCCCAGCTGTATTTCTTAAAACAGCTTTCTTGATATATAATCCACACACATAGAAATCACCCTTTTAAAGTGCAAAATGCAACAATGTTTATTTTAGTGCCTTCACAGAGTTTCACAACCATCACCACAATCTACTTTTAGATTGTTTTTTATCACCCCCCAAAGAAATTTCATATCCATCAGCACTGTGAATCCTCTATCCTTCCAACCCCCAACCCCCAACCACCAGGAATCTACTTTTTGTCCATATAGATTTGTCTGTTTTCAAATTTTTAGGAAAATGGAATCCTAAAATATGTGGGGCTTTATATCTGGATAGTCTCACTTAACATAATGTTTTCCAAGTTCACCTGTGTGATTGCATGCTCCAATACTTTGTTAATTTTTATCACCTAGTAATATTCCATTGCATAGATACTTCTTTCTCAATTTGTTCTTTTGCTTGAATATCAGAGGATAGGCATTTGGATTGTTTCTCATCCCTTCTTTATTTTACTTTGTGATTGCCTGGATCTAACTTAGAAGTATTCAAAGTTTCCCTCCTCATTTTCATTTACTTACTTACTTCCTTACTTACCTACTTACTTACCTACTTATTGAGTCAGGATCTTATACAGCTAGAATTCTGTTTCACTGTCAGATATGCCTGGGCTTTGGGAACAAGCTAACTCTTTTGTGAAAATGTAGCCCAGGGAACATGTGTAGGTAGCAGACTGCAAATTTATTCCCTACCAATCATATCCCCCCCAGAAGCAATAAAAAAGGCATAAAATGATAACAGCATCCACTCAGCTTAAAAGCTACATATGTATGTATACGTGTGTGAGTGTGTGTTTTTTTCTTCTCTATTTCTAATGGAATAGGCTTGTGATCTTTGGGGAAATCAATAAGAGGGGTAACAACCGATTATTCTATGAGAAAGGAAATTTTTAAAAGACTCTTTAGAAATAGCACATGCATAAAACATTTTTTGAACCATGTGCAAATGCAGGAATTATGGCTCCATGCAAGGGATCCATGCCAAAGTAAGAGTCTGGAGGCCTTTATGGATTTCATTGTTTACAACAATGTGGTCACTCTGGCTTCTGTGAAAGTCACGGCCCTGTGTTGTCCAGTGACAAGGGTTCTGAGTCCATGGGGACAAGGCCACGGTGTCTAATTTATGACCACAATCTCACTGAACTGGGACTGTTTTATGCATCCAAGTTCTTAGCCATGTGGCCCGAAGCATTTTGATGTAATCAAGTGCCAGATTTAAAGGTCTTTAGGGGTTTGGACCACACATCTCCTTTTCCTGGACATTGGAAAGAGATTGAAGTTAGATCCGGAGTGAGCATGGGTAAGAGAAAGCAGGAGATGGTGGGCTGCGCACAGGCTTTGCTGTGGGAGTAATTATCTCCTGATTCTAGAAACCTGACAGACTCCCCCTTCATACACTTCCCTTAACCCAGCCACAGTCCAACTTTGCTACAAAGAAAGTAGAGAAACTTGTCACTTGTTTGATCATCACTGTGGTGTAAGAATTCCCTGTCACTTGTTTGGGATAATGGCTGAATTTGTCAGTTTTCAACTGATGCTTGGCAGTTCCCATGTATTAGATTGCTCTCAAACAGCTGAAAGAATCCTCCAGTCCTACCCATCTTCAAGCTCATTGAGTGGACTGTTGTAAGATGAAAGTAAGGGCGGGGCGGGGGGCGGATCTTTTAAGAAAATATCAGAGCGTGAGCAAAAGCAAATCCGTAGGGCGGTGAAACATAAGCACTGAAAGCAAATTCAGGGGTTCTTCACCGAAGTGTTTGCAAACTCCTACATTCACACAAAGTCCAGGAAGGCAGCAAAAACAAAAGGCAATTAAACAAAAGCAAGCCAGGAGGATGGGTTGGGGAGGGGTGCCTGCATGTTTTGAAGGATCATCAGTTTGCAGAGAATTATGTTCACTGGGCCATTGGGATAATCACTTTCCTGTCTGCTGTGCCCCTTCCTGTACACAGCTCCTCTTCCTGGGGGTGGGGGTTACATGTATTTGAGTCAACACAAGAATGTGTGTGTGTGTGTGTGTGTGTGTGTGTGTGTGTGCATTCATGGATATTCCTGGGTGTGCAGATGCACATATGCACATGTGTATGACAGGAGGTCAGAGGTCAACATCAGGTGCCACCCTCATAAGCCATACACCATATCATTAGGAGCATGGGGCTTGCTGATTGTGCTAGGCTGGACTACCAGTACATGGTGGAATCCGCCAGCTTGCACCTTCCCAGGGCTGGGATTACAAGGATGTGCCACCCTCCCAGGCTTCTTAGAGTGAGGGACATCGATCTCAAGTTCTCATGTTTACAAAGCCAGCATTTTATGGGCTAAGACTATTCCCTAACCCCACAGCCCAGGAATTTCATAGTCATAAATGTTAGAAAAGGGTGCATATATGGTTCGATCTATACAAGCACGAACCCTAGATAAAAGACAGACACATCAGGCTTAAGGTCACTCCGGGACATATTTACTTCAGGAATGGTCAGGGCTGGCAAGCCTGTTGACACACGGCAGCTAACAGCAAAGATGGCAGCCAAGGCAGGTCCTTTAACTGGCTTGGGCAGGACCTCAGGTAAAGAGGAAGTGAGGTCACTGACTGACAGCTTCTGGAGGAAGTGGACATCTGTGTGTCCCTTGGAATCCTGGGAGAGCCAGACCTAACAATAAATGGCTGTAAGATTTTAAATTTAGAATTTCTCCTAATCACAATTTCATACAGTTTTTCTTCTAAAAACATTTTATTTATCTATTGAGAATTTCATGCATGTGTACAATGTATTTGGATCATACGCACCCTTCACTCTGACTCTTCCTGAAACCCTTCCCTTTGACATCCGCCTCCCAACTTACCAAAGAAAAACTCCTAGGCAGAAAAATCTGCAGACTCCACCAAACCAGCAGGCAGGTAGACACCAAGCCAACAGCTCCTAGAAAGGCAGTACTGGCCTTTGCTCCTGATGTTTATCTTGAGGTATGAAGACCTCATGGACAGTGCTCTCTGAACAAATCAGAAACTAGTGTTTTTCCCTTGAGCTGGAGGAGAGTTAAACCAGGGCCTTGTACCACTGAGCTACATCCCCAACCCAGATTTTTATGCCACATTTTTTGGGGTTGAATCCAGGGATGATAGCATACAGCTTTAGTCCCAGCACTTGGGAGGCAGAGCCAGGTGGATCTTTGTGAGACTGAAACCAGTCTGGTCTACATAAGCAACTTCCAGGTCACCAAGGTGTCCACCTTCCCCCCAAATAATTCAAATTACTGCCAAATAACTATGCAAAATGAATCTAAAGGCCAAATTTGATCCTTAGGTTTGTTTCATGTATGTGTACTGGGCCGATGGGACAAGACGGAGTCTCTCCATGTACTGATGACAGGAAAAGCAGGTGAGACTACTGTGTACCCACCCTTGCCTTCTGGTGGCTCTTTAGTGACATCACCAACCTAGCTTTAAATAGTATTCCTTGCTTAGTGTACCTTTGAGTTTCAAGTTGAGCTTTTTTTGTACATGAGACAGTCTCACTACATAGCTCTGGCTGGCCTGGATTTTACCATGGAAACCAAGCTGGCTAACAGCAAATTTAAGTCTAACCTGGGCTACATGAGACCCTGTCTTGAAAAGAAATTTTATTTATTTAGTTATTTATTTATTTATTTATTACTTTTTATGTGTATGAGTGTACTGTCTGGATGTAGGTTGGTGCACCCATGTCATGCAATCCCAAGGAGATCAGAAGAGGGTGTCAGATTCCCCTGGAACTGGAGCTAAATATGGTTCTTAGCTGCCATGTGGGTGCTGGGAATCGAACCTGGGTCCTCTGCAAGAGCAGTCGGCGCTCTTAACCTCTGAGCCATCTCTCCAGCCCCGTAAAGAAATTTTATGTCTACTTAACACACAAGCAAATTTTCCTGAAACAACAGTCATACCAGGCTAAACATTTTGAGGGGGATCAAATATTTTTCATAAAATTAAGATGATCTTGAAAAGTAAACTAGCATTAGACCAAATGAAGGGCTCTTGCTGACTATCTGAGACACACACTTATGAAGCTGGGTCCGACAGCTGTCCCCCATATCGAGTTTACTATTATATTATTCAAAATATACTATGAGAGAGCTGGAGAGGTGACTCAGTGCTTAAGAGCACTGGCTTCCCTTGCAGAGGACCCAGGTCAGTTCCCAGCAGGCATGTGGCAGCTAACCATATGTAATTCCAGTTTCAGGGGGATCCAACACCCTCTTCTGACCTCCATGGGCAATGCAGGACACAGGTGCACTTATATACATGCAGGCAATACACCATACACATTAATGTAAAAATAATAAATAAAACATTTATGTCAGAGGACTATCAAGACAGGCCAGTGAGTAAAAGAGCTTGCTGGGAAGTCTAAGCACTAGAGTTCCATACCTGGTAAGCATGGTCAAAGGAGAGAACTAACCCGCATAAGTCCTCAGATCTTCAAACATGAGCCCTGGGCTGTGTGAGCACACACACACACACCACCACCACCACCACCACCACAATAACAACAAAAACAATGACTACTACTACTAATACTAATACTAATACTAGTAGTAGTAGTAGTGTGTAAGAATAAATAGTTAAGAAATAAACACTCTTTTTAAAAAAGAGGAAATAGGAGATGAACTGGGCAAAGCTCCTGGCACACAGCGATGCTTAAGCAAACATTGTTCATCAAGACTTAGTTTCATATTTCTCTTTTCTTGAGTATAGGACTGCCTAGAGGGGGGCAGATATCTGTAGGTAAGCATTTCCTTTGACATTTTCCCTTTTGGGAAGCTCATAAAATATACAAAGATATGAAAAGCATAATCAGTAAGTTTGCCTTTGAGTCTAGAGACAGAAGATGTAGAGATAGAGTTAGGTAGAAGATGGGTAGATACAGAGATGATGGACAAATGAGAGCTAATATATTATTAATAGATATATAATGATAGATAATTGATAGATATGTAGATAGGTAGGTGATAGATAAATAGATGAAAAGATTCATAATAGGTGATACAGATGATAGATTGATTGATAGATAGATGGTAGATAGATAGGTAGGCAGAGACCATAGATAGATGATAAATGATAGATCAATTTGATAGATAGATGGATGATGATGATGATGATGATAGATGGACCATAGATATTTAGAAAACAAATGATATGTATATATTAGATGATAGATAGATAGATAAGTAGATAGATGATAGACTATACATACTTAGAAAATAGCCAGGTGTGGTGGTGCACGCCTTTAATCCTAGCACTCAGGAGGCAGAGGCAGGTGGATCTTTGTGAGTTCAAGGCCAGCCTGGTCTACAGAGTGAGTTCCAGGACAGCTGGGGCTACAGGGAGACCCTGTCTCAAAAAGACCAAAAAAAAAAATAAAATAAAATAAGAAAAATAAATGATAGATATATTAAATGATAGGTAGATAGTTCATAGTTACTTAGTTGATAAATGATAGATAGATAGATAGATAGATAGATAGATAGATAGATGATAAACAGACACATAGATGATAGATAATTAAATAATGGGTAGACAGAGGATAGAAAATAGATGAAGGCAGATAGATGACAGACCAATAGATGACAGACAGACAGACGGACAGGCAGACATCTTTCCAGTGGAGACCTTTCTCAGCGTTCTGCCCACGTTCACAGGATGGGTGATGAACTGATGCTAAACAAAAGGGAATTGAGATAAGGCTTGTTGAGGGTGTTTTCTGAAGCTGCCAGGCAGTGAAACGGATTACACATTTTCCCTACTGTAAATGTGAGCTGTTTTGAATTGCCAAGCCAGGTAAAGTAAGCCCGCAGATAACTCTTAAATGCATTAAACTCCTGGAAATAGTAGGTTCTTCTGCATCCAATGAGATTTTGGTGTGCCGCTCATTAGCATTTGAACTAATCTGTGAGACTTTCAAGGTAAGTTGGTGGATGGAGCTAAGTAGACTAATGCAGTGAATTCCAGAGCCTAATGGCTCCATTTATCAAGGGAGCAGGTTTTAATATAATGCATAAACCTTTCTCACATGGCCATTTTACTATGCATTTAATTCTATTGCAACATGGTGCTGCAGGCAGAGGAAATGAACTTAAACAAGGTTAACATTCCGAGAAAAGACTAGGAAAAAAAAAATCAATACCACCCTCACTCCTTCCCCAAATAAAAGATGATTTACAAAAAATGGAAATCCACATTGATGAAAGAGTCTGACAGATGACAAAATGTACCAGTGACTCCTTGTGACAGGGACATGAGCTCTCATTCCCACCAAATCCATATCGCGCTTCGGGGATAATGTTAATAAGATGCCAGGTTGGGATTCATTAGAGGTTATTAACTGGTTAGAGGCCCTCCTGCAGCTTGGTGCTTTGAAGACAATAAAGACTTCTAGAGCTGGTCGCTGGTCTTTTTTCCGGTACACATTCCCCTCTTCGATCCTTGTTCACGTGAATTGAGGAAAGTCTGAGGTAACTGTCTGTCACCCACTCAGGGTGATTGGTCAGAGTTCAGCACTGGAGCGCCGTGCCTTTTGGACATTCAAGATTTTTTGTTTTGTCTGCTAGTGATGTTTACAAAACACCCCAACATTAATAACATCTTCCCATGGAGACTCCTGATTTTTCCTGTTGGAAGGTCAGCAAAGGCTCGTGACAGAAGTACTTGGTCATCCCCTAGATAGGGCTTTGGGCTATAGAAGGGGATGCATAGAAGAGTATAATTTTATTAGCAAGCTGCCCAGAGTGATTTTGTGCAATATAGCTTTAGGCTTATTTATTGAAGGATGTCTTCTCTACCTCACAGGGTATTTATGATGCTGTAAACACATGGATAACTATCAACTTTCTTTTGGACGGGGAGGGGGGTACATTGAATGCCTTCCTGCTTGCTAGGTGAGCACTCTACCACTGAGCTCCATCTCCAGCACTTTGTTTAGTTTCCTATCAAGACAGAGTGTCTCTCAGTTGCCCAACTTGGCCATGAACTCACCATGAAATCCAGGCAGACCTTGAACTTGTAACTTTTACAGCCGAGCCTCACAAATACTCAGGATGGCAAGCCTTGTGCCACTTAGCCGGAGCAGGACTAACTTCAATTCTATATTCATATGGCCACAAGGAAACTGAAGAAGCCACTTAGAGCTTCTGCATGGACCATGGTATTCTTTTCATGGTGGAAAATACATGCTTCAGAAAATTCATGAATTTGGGGGGAGTGAAGTTCTTCACTAGCTCTCTTATAGATGTCAAGGGTCTACGATGTAGAGCTTTTATTTTCTGTATTTTTCTTTGTTTATGATTGTTTTAATTTTGTGTCAGGTGATGGGTACCTATGTCACAGCAGGCTTGTAGAGGTCAGGAAACAACTTGTAGGAGTCAGTTCTCTCCCTATCAGTCCTGGTTTGGTGGCAAGCTCCTTTACCCACTGAGCCATCTTGCCATCCCTGTTTTCTCTTGTGAGTGAGTGTGTGTATGTGTGTGTGTGTGTGTGTGTAAAGTGAATGCACATGTGAATATGCATGCATGTGTGCCTGCTGCACATGTATAGAAACCAGAGGAGGATTTGATATCCTCCTCTCTCTCTCTCTATCTTGTTCCTTTGAGACAGGGCCTCTCACTAGCCACAGAGCTATGCCAGCAGCCAGCAAGCCCTGAGATCCTCCTGTCTCTGCTTCCCACAGTGTTGGGTTTACAGGCATGTGCAACCAGGCCTGGCTTTTCCCTTGGGTCCTGGGGATTGGAATTCATGTCCTCTTGGTGCCCCCTGAGCCACCCTCAACGCCTACTCTCATTTTGTCATGTCTCCTCTTGCTACTTAGATTGAAAAGTCTTTGCTCCTAAGGTCAAAAACAGCCTCATGGTTGCTTGTTCTGCCCAAACTACATCCAGAGTTATTGCTTTAAAATATTGAGTCTTCCCTGCTTCCTCTTCGGGATGGTATTTGATATGTTATTTGGCTGGGTGTGCTGTTCTCAAGAAGAGTTATGTTAATCGAAATACCTGAAACCAGACTCGATTTCTATTACTAGAAAAAAAAAATGTAAGTTGATGCTTAAGCCTGGAGTTTAGCAATGAGGCTTCCACCTTTGGAAAACTCAAAATCAAACTGTGTTCAGTGAAAATGGCTTAGCCGAATAAGATGCTGAATGGAAGGCAGAAAGTGCTTGAAGGTTGTGTTCCATAAAAGTGAGTCAAGAGTCTTAACAGACCCTTCCTGTACTCCAAAGTGTGCTATGAAACTGTCCAAGGGCTGTGAAGATAGCTCAGTTAGTAAGGACCCAGGTTCGATCCCCAGAACCCACACAGAAGAAACTGATTTTCGTGTTGGAGAAATGGGTTGGTAGTTAATAGCATGCACTGCTCTCGCAGAGGATGGGAGTTTGATTCCCAGCACCCACATGGGACACTCATAACCTTTCATTTTTTAAAAGCTGATGGTGGTGGCAAACAATTTTAATTCCATTGCTGGGGAGATTGAAATGGAGGCCCTCGCAGTTCCCTGGGAGGTCATCCCAGCCTACTTGACAAGTTCTAGGCCAGCAAGAAACCCAGAACAGCAAGGTGGATGGCACCTGAGGGACCACAGCCAAGTCTGGCCTCCCTACACATATGTACACTGTATGTACTTACCTATCTGAGCAGCATATGGGACCCAGCAGACTCTCTCCCAGAAGCCTTGTTGCCTCTATCTAGGCTGCCTACATTTCTTGCATTCCATCCAGCAGCATATTAGCTGACACCTGTGCCTTCTTTACTTATAAGTCTCTCAACTATGTAGACCTTTCTGAAAGACTGAAGAAGATTGAACTTCCCCTCTTGGAGACTCAGAACCTCTATGAATCAAGAAAGGAATGAATGGCTACCTGCACCATGAAGCTTTTTTGATGCACCCACCTTTTTGATTGGAGTCAGAAATGGCAAGAAAGTGTGATCAGGCTACAAACTTTAAATTTGTGTTTTGCGTAGACATGCATGTGTGGGTTTGTGTGCACATGTGCGCATACCAGGAGTCCAGAGAACAAACTCAGTTGTCATTTGGCAGACGTGGTCTGACCTTTAAAAAAATCTTTAGCTGTTTTAAAATTTTTAAATATTTTTATTTATTATCGTTATCAGTATGAGTGTATTGCCTGTATGTGTGTAAGTGCACCGTGTCATGCAGTGCCCATGGAGGTCAGAAGAAGGCTTTGGATGGAACTGGAGTTACAGATGGTTGCTGGCCTCCATGTGGGTGCTGGGAATCAAACCTAGGTCCTCTGCAAAAGCAGCCAGTGCTCTTAACCACTGAGCCACCTCTCCAGCCCTTTTTTTTTTTTTTTCAATTTTGAGGCAGAGCTGGAGTGGGCTGGAACTTGCTGGGTAGGCTAGGCTTTCTGGTCACCAAGCCCCAGGGATCTTCTTGTCTCTGTCTCCCTAGGGCTGAGGTTACAAAAGCTCACCGTCACCCCCAGCTATTTTTTTGGGGGGGGGAGTCTTTTTCAAGACAGGGTTTCCCTGTCGCCCCAGCTGTCCTGGAACTCGTTCTGTAGACCAGGCTGGCCTTGAACTCACAAAGATCCACCTGCCTCTGCATCCTGAGTGCTAAGATTAAAGGCATGCACCACCACGCCCTGCTACCCCCAGCTATTTTTAACATAAGTTCCAGGGATCAAACTCAGGTCCTCATGCTTATAAGACAATCACCAAGCAAGCTTCCACCCCAGTACTAAGAGTTTAAATCATAACTCCTCTTTCAAATGTAAGAAAATTCTTTCCCTGCCTTTAATGGGGGAGAGCTATACACAGGTCATCCACTTGTGTATCAAGCACAAAGCCGCCTCTGTGAGGTCTAAGCATCCATAGACTAAACTGAACGTAAGTGCATTTGGGCTACTCTCAACTGGCTTGTCGAAGGATGCCATGAGTCACTCCCTCAGGGGAGCCGAGGAGATGTAGGAGAAAGACACAGGATTATGAATATAGTATGCGTTGAGTCTAGACTCTCTCATCCACCAGGTGGGGATGCTAGCTGTTGACAGACTAGCTACCTGGACCATTTTGTTCATGTTTCCCCATCTTGGAGCTTTCCTCTACTAACAGGCTGTATCTGTTTTTCCTGGGTTCTTTTCATGGATTCAACTTTTTAAACGCCATCCAGGAAGGTTCTAGAAAGAATCCAGGTTTCCCAGTGTGATAGGCTCCAAATGGCTCAGTTCTTTGGATTTGGCAATAGAAAGAGACATTTTTTTCTTTTTGCGTGATTCTAGCTGCAAATCCATTTTGAAATTAATAAATGCACTTCACCCAGTCATCTCTAGCCTTGGAGATACGGTCCACTTGAGGCTGAGGTTAACCATGTGCTTGTTTAATTTCCAAATCTTGCTCAGACCATTCTTCTACTCGTAAATTGCACCATTTTTTTTCTATTTCTTTTTAAGTTAGTTTGGGATGCAGTTAAAAGCACATCAGCAAGAATTAGCAAAGCTTCCTAAAAAGTGTAGACCATCTATCTTCCAAGAAATCTTCACGGAGAGATGTGTTTTTAAACTGTACCAGGAAGTAGCTGAGGTACAAGGAAAAATATAGGAAGATGAATTCTTCACGGATGGTTTTTACTCTCCACCGAGTCACGTGGTCAGTTGACCTCTCTGGTTTTCTCAGTTCATCTGCAAAGTGGAAGCGAGTGGCGCCTTCCTCAACGAGCAGTGGCGAAAATAAAATGAGAGAACTGCCAGGAAGCTGCCTGGCAATGCGTCAAGCACCGTATAAATGCAGAAGAATTCACTCAGAACAGTGGTGTGTGAGGCGCTTTTTTTCTTTTGCTTGGAGTTTTGAGACAGGGTCTCCCTGTAGCCCCAGCTGGCCTAGAATCACTATTTAGACCAGCCTGGGCTCTAACTCAGAGAGAGATCTGTCTGCCTCTGCCTCCTGAGTGCTGGGATAAAGGTGTGTGCCACCAGGCCTGACTCGTGTGTGAAGCTCTTTTATTTTTTTAATTTTTTTAAATTTTTAATTAATTATTTATCTCTGTATGTGTATGAATGTACTGTCTGCATGCAAGTTTGTGCACCTGTGTCGTGCAATGCCGCGGAGGTCAGAAGAAGGTGTCGGATTCCCCTGGAACTGGAGTTCTCCTGGAATTGGAGTTTCAGATGGTTCTCTGCCGCCATGTGGGTGCTGGGAATCAAACTCGGGTCCTCTGTAAGAGCGGTCGGCACTCTTAACTGCTAGGCCATCTCTCCAGCCCCCGTGTGTGTGTGTGTGTGTGTGTGTGTGTGTGTGTGTGTGTGTGTGAAGCTCTTGCTCAGACAGTAGTCAACTAGAGAAAAATTCTAAGGAGACAGAAATGCAAAAGAAGGAAATTAACAAAAGCAGAGGTGATTTCTTGCATTTTTATTTTTTTATAATGTCTATGTTTATTGTTTGAGAATTTCATTATAATATATTTGGATCACCGCCCCCCTTCAGTTCCTTGCTTCTTTCCCACCACTTAACCTCCCAACTGCGTGTACTCTGTTGTTTTTAAACTAATGCTGCCTGTTTGCTCATGGGCATAGGAGCATCTACTAGAACTCAGGCAGCCTCTCAGGGGTCACATCCCCACAGGAAACTGACTCTCCCCTTCCCCCTGTAATCTCAATTGCCAATACCTCCTCAGCTAGGAGTGGGACTGCACAAGCAAGCCTACCTTCTTCCATGCTGGGAGTTTGACTGGCTTGATCGTGTATAGATTTTGTGCCTGCAGTCCCCCCACCCACTGTGAGTTCACATGTGCAAGGGTACTGCCATATCTGTCAAATACTATTTCACTACAGATCTCTCTCTCTCTCTCTCTCTCTCTCTCTCTCTCTCTCTCTCTCCCCCCCCCTCTGGCTTTTATTGTCTTTCTGTCCCCTCATCATAATGATATTTCCCCAAATTGAAGAGTCACACACAACAATATGCACTTGGTAAAACATTTAAAATACCCAAACTACTCTACAATTCACTTCCATGTATATATTATGTAGGCACATTGCTCTGAATATTGTGAATTTAGTATAAACTAATACCTGGGAAAATGTGCAGCATGAAAAAGGACAATGTAAAGATAGTTAAGAACAGGACTCTTGGGCTTGTCGCATTTACAAGACTAGACCTCATAGCCTGCTCCATGACCTAAGTAGACACAGCCATCATCTTTACAATTTCATGAGTGTTTCTCATTTTCCTTAAATATTTTCTGTTTGTGTTTTGTCTTGTTGGATTTTTGAGACAAGGTTTCATTATTTATCCCAGGCTGGCTTTGAACTCACAATCTTCCTGCTTCATCCTCCCAGGAAGCTGGAGTTATAGCCAGGTTCTACCACACATGGGTTATACTTTCTTTTTGTTTTGAGACAGGGAGTTACTGTGTAGCCCTGGCTGGCCTAGAATTTGCTAGATAGACCAGGTTGGCCTCAAACTCACAGAAACCCACCTGCCTCTGCCTCCTGAATACTGGGATTACAGGCATGTGCCACCAGACTTTTTCATTAAACTCTTGCCAACAACTGTAGGTGAATGGAAATAGAGAGAGAGAGAGAGAGAGAGAGAGAGAGAGAGAGAGAGAATATGCAAAAATCTACTGATTTTCCCAGGCACTCAGTCTGAGCACAGAAATCACAGGCATGAATATGCAAGAAAATTTGAATGTGTGTTTGTCAGCAACCGAATATTTGGTAAGGGGGAAAATTAAAATAGATTGCACTTAGAGTCAGGGGAGGAAGAATAAACACAAATTTGCAGGTGAGTGTTAGCAAACAGCGTATATACTGAATAGTCGTCTGAAATAGACCAGGAAATTGACATTCCGTTTGTGCTACTGCATATTAGACCCGGAAGCCTCAAGTTATGTTTCTCAATAGCAAATTGCAGTATCTAGATGGCAGACACTTGGCTTTTAAGAGCTGGTGAGATTGAGGGTTATTTGAGACATTTAAAATAAAAATTTCAGCTGGGATCAAATCAGTGTGGTCAATTGGCAAGACTGTGTTCACTGGTGTTTGTGAGATGCTGCTCATCTGTGTTTCTAACTCTGCATTTGGGGGGACTGTGGTAAGGAAACACCTGTCGAAACATTGCAGGAGGGGCAGATCTCCAGGGCTGACTTGCATGACCAGAGCCCCTGGGTCTGAACTCTTTTTTTGAGACAGGGTCTCCCTGCAGCCCCAGCTTGCCTGGAACTCACTATGTAGATCAGGCTAGCCTTGAATTCACAGTGATCTGCCTGCCTCTGCCTCCCAAGTGTTGGAATTAAAGATGTGTCCCACCATGCCTGGCTTTGAAGTCCTTTTTACTTTAGGACTACATTTTTCAGAGAGTTGGATTCCGAAGCCAGATCATTAAGAAAACATTCTGTATGGTCAGAAATATCTTTTAAAGTTTCTGAAATCCTCTATCTTTAACCCTTATCTAGAATTTGTATGATATTATTACTGTATTAACATTTCGTTGATGGGGTCTAGAGAGATGGCTCAATGGTTAAGAAACACTTGCTGTTCTTCCAGAGGACCTGGGTTTGATTCCCAGCACCCACATGTTAGCTAACAACCATCCATAACTCTAGTTCCAAGGAACCTGACACCCTCCTCTGGCCTCTGTGGTCATTACATGACACAGGTACACATACATACATGCAGGCAACACATTCATACACATGAAATAAAAATAATAAATAAAATATTAAAAGTTTTTGAGGGTCTGGGGACATGGTACAGTGGATAAATTGCTATGTAAGCATGTAGAGTTCAGATCTCAGGAACCCTCATAATAGCTGAGCAGGCTAACAGCACACATGTAATCCCAGCATTCGGGAGGCAGAAACAGGGGTCCCTGGAGCTAGCCAGAGTAGCCCAAAGGACAAGCTCTGGTTTCAAATGAGAGACCTTGCCTCAAAATACAGAA
This sequence comes from Rhizomys pruinosus, assembly GCA_009823505.1. Taxonomy (NCBI): domain Eukaryota; kingdom Metazoa; phylum Chordata; class Mammalia; order Rodentia; family Spalacidae; genus Rhizomys; species Rhizomys pruinosus. The sequence goes on from VZQC01001015.1 coordinate 530,307, forward strand.
GGCACAACCTCTGTAAAATACACACACGCACACACACACACACATATTTACACATGCCATTCTTTAGTCATTTTTATGTCTACTAAAATTTGAAAGCTGCTGTGCTCAGAAAATACTAAAGAGAAAGGTTGTGTTAGGATGTCTGGGCTTTAGAGTCTTGTCCTGGAGGTACTGTCAAATTCCCTGGGTTAAGGGTAGATGGGAGCCTTCTAAAATTTCCTGCTTGCCACAAGGCTGACAGTTATATGGCGGTAATCAGCCATCTGGATTTTGTACATGCTAATAGATCAATGTTTTGAAGATTAATCAAACTACAGGTGGCATCTTCCTTGAGGGTTGTATTGGAAATGGCTGTGTGTGTGCATTGTGACATTCTGGCTTTATAGGAACCTTGCTGATGTCCTCAAACCAAACACTTTGGTCACCTCACCTTTGTGACAATATGACATGTGAAACCTACTTAGAGAAGTTGTTGACATGGAAACACACAGAGAAAAAGAAAGTATATAATAATAAGTATTATTATTATTATTATTTTAATTTTTATTTTATTTATGTGTATGAATGTACTGTCTGCATGTAGGTCTGTGCACCCGTGTCGTGCAATGCCGCGGAGGTCAGAAGAGGGTCTCGGATTCCCCTGGAACTGGAGTTCTCCTGGAATTGGAGTTACAGACGGTTTTCATCCGCCATGTGGGTGCTGGGGATCGAACCCGGTCCTCTGCAAGAGCAGTCGGTGCTCTTAACCGCTAGGCTATCTTGCTGTTGTTGAGATGGTTTTTGTTTGTTTGTTTGTTTGTTTGTTTGTTTTGTATTTTCGAGACAGGGTCTCCCTGTAGCCCCAGCTGTCCTGGAACTCACTCTGTAGACCAGGCTGGCCTTGAATTCACAAAGATCCACCTGCCTCTGCCTCCCAAGTGCTAGGATTAAAGGCGTGTGCCACCATGCCCGGCTGGTTGTCGTTTTTTTATGCTCCATGACTCCAGACCCATACAGATCTTTCTGTGCCTTTGTCATTATACATTGTTCTGGTTAGATTTCATTGTCAACTTGACTTGACTTAGAGTCACCTGGGAAGAGAAAACCTCAATTAAAGAATTGCCTCCATCAGACTGGCCCTGTCTATGAGAGACTGTCTTGATCAACTACTGATAGAGGAGGACCTGGCCCGCTGTGGGTGCACCATCCCCAGCTAGGTGAGCCTGGGTTATAGCTATCTGAGTGCGAATCAGGGAGCAAGCCGGTGAGCAGCATTCCTCTGTGGTTTCTGCTTCAGTTCCTGCCATAAGCTCCTGCCCTGAATTCCCTCAGTGATGGACTGTGATCTAGAAATGCAAGCTGAAGTAAACCCTTTTCTCCCCAAGGTACTTTTTTTAAATTTTATTTATTTCTGTATGTGTATGAATGTACTGTCTGCATGCAGGTTTGTGCATCCATGTTGTGCAATGCCTCGGAGGTCAGAAGAGGGTGTTGGATTTCCCTGGAACTGGAGTTCTTCTAGAATTGGAGTTTCAGACGGTTCTTGGCCACCATGTCGGTGCTGGGGATGGAACCCGGGTCCTCTGTAAGAGTGGTCGGCGCTCTTAACCGCTAGGCCATCTCTCCAGCCCCTCCCCAAGGTACTTTTGCTAGTGGCTTTTATCATAGTACAGAAAAGAAACAAGAACAACTATTTACAAGAAAGATGATATCTTTGCCTCCTACCTCAGAGAGTGGTAGAATGGACAAAAAGAGAAAGAGTTTATTTGGAAAGTGTTGGAAACAACAACACAGGTAGAATACAAAAACAGAATAACACATTGCAATATTCAAATCCCAAGTTGTCCCAGGTTCAGAGAGACTGAAAGGAATACATTCTCCAGATCATGCTTCATGTTTGAGTAGCCACACTATGGGAGCCACAGGGAGTGATAGACAGCTGAGTATGGGAATCCCCCCCCCCAGGCACATAGCTGGTAGTGCATGCCCTCTGATGTAGGTATGGTACCTGAGGATAAATTATAGAAGCCTATATTCTTCCTGGCATTGGCTGCCATGTGAAATGTTCTTCTGTGACAGACGTGTGTCAGTCTCCACATGCTGAATGCCCAAGCAGCAAGAGACCTTGCTTTCTTTGCCTTCTCCACAGTGGAAGGGAATTCTGATGCTAAGCACATTAAAACTTAATCTCAGCCAAGGCAGGGGAGCTCAGTTTCAGAAAATGAGTTTCTCATTCAGCTTCCTTATGAGTTTCATGTCTTCCAAACATACAGAGATTTGGGAGTTATACATGATCCTTGATGAGCAGCTGTGTCACGTGCCCTCCGTGAACATGCCCAGTGTGTGTCCTTTCTGCTCTCTGGTTGAAAGCTTTTCTGGAACTGCTAGTGTGTATCTAGCCACACTCCTGGTCCTCTAACACAGCCTGTAAGGTTGCTTTTCTTGTCTTCAGCCGGTCCCCTGGGGAGCTGGAGTTTCTCCACAAGATGCCCAAACAGTGGTGCCTTCTGCTCCTGAATTCCCTGGCTCTTCTGAAATAACCCTTTACACATTGCCTCCTACCTGGTGCTACCCCAGCAGGGCCCGAGGACCTTGCCTCAGTTCCCATACTCCTGTGTCTGAATAGGCCAGGACCCTGCTCCCCTCACTATAGCAGGAAACCCCTAGGTATCTATTAGGCACTGAAGTGGGAGATGGAAGGGTAGCCAGTGTCTGACCACCACATTCTGTCCTGAACCTATTTCAGCAGGATGTCTGTTTCTGAATTCCCCAAGCCAAGACTTGGTCCCTGGTTCTGATTCTCATTCTGTGACATCTTCTTTGGGTTGCTATGGTTGGGATGCAGTTAGATCCTCAAGATCCATATTTTAGAAACCTAGGCCCTAGTATGACTACCCAAGAGGCAGTGGACCCATGAAGAGGAAAGGTCTAGTGAGAGGAAACTGGGCCATTGCCCTTGAGGTGGATTGTTGTAAAAGTGAGACTAACCCTGCCCCATCTCCGGCTTCTAATCTCACCATATAAATTCATCCCCATGGGCTACCATCATTGTGACATCCTCATAATGAGGACTTTACCAGAGGGTCACATTGATGGGATAGTTGGCCTGATCTTAGACTTTCAAGTTCTTAAACCGTAAGGAATGTAAATCTCTTATTTTTGTAAGTGCACAGCCTTGAGTATTGTGTTATAGCAATGAGCTGTGGATTTTTAAGTGAGTCAAGGTCAACGTCTGGCAGACCCTAGGAGGTCTTGTTTAAGAAGTAGGACTCACTGTTCATTCTCTAGAACATTATACAGCACCAGTGTCTTCAAATGATCACCAGCATCAACAGGTCCTCAAGGGGATGCATGTGGCATGTTGTGGGTTTTTTTTTTTTCACAATCTCTATGGCTGATGAGGACCAGTGAATTGTGTTTGTTGATCCTTTGATGACAATGTCAATAGCTTGTCTCATAGAGACTGGGGACTGGGGAGCCCAGATCCCACTGTATCTAACTCATTAATGGTACACAGTTTGAAACAACTCAATTTTTCCCCCTCAATCACATCGTCCTCTGCTATGTTCGCAAAGGAGGTGAGAAGAAGTTCTTTGTGCTTTGTCACTCTTGAACAGGTTTTTTTTTGTTATTATGTAAAAAGCAATTATAATTCAGAGAAAAACAATTCAATGTGTGAAATGGTAAAATAATTCTATTGTCAGTGGAATGCTCCAGTTGGGGTCTGCCAATTCCATTTTAGTGTAGAACATAAATCCATGTGCTCAGACCTGCCTAAGGTCACTGGAAAGTGTGTGTGGTCTTCCCAGCCCACCAGAATAGTTCAGCCCCATCTGCTTCCAGGCCAGGAATACACATCAAACGTCCCTGCTAGCACCCGTGCCCAGAGCCCTCAGCTCTTCTTGGCAGCCTCCATAGCTTCCTCTCAGCTCTCTCCTGACCTCTCCAGTTCAGTGACATCCATTCTGTAGCTAAGTGGGTCTTTTGAAAATTCAAATGTCATAGCTATGTCACTAAGTCCCTTAAAACTCCTGGCACTCAGAATTCTTCAGTCGCTTTCACAGAGTGTTGGTTTTCTACAGCAACCAAAACATAGTACCTGGAGCTGGGTGACTTAAAAACACAGACATGTACTTTTAAGAAGTGTAGAGCTCCCGGGTTCGATCCCCAGCACCCACATGGTGGCCGAGAACCGTCTGAAGCTCCAATTCCAGGAGAACTCCAGTTCCAGGGGAATCCGAGACCCTCTTCTGACCTCCGCGGCATTGCATGACACGGGTGCACAAACCTGCATGCAGACAGTACATTCATACACCTACAGAAATAAATTAAAAATATATATATATAAAAAGAAAAGAAGTGTAAATTCAAGGAGTTAAGCATGGTGTCATACACTTGTGTGATCCCAGCTCTTGAGAGGCTGAAGCAGGTGGATTGCAAGTTTGGGGCCAACCTGGGCTACATAGTGAACAACCCTGTCTGAAAGTGGAGAGGAAGAAGAAAAAGGAAAAGAAAAGAAGGAAAAGGAAGAAAAAGAGGAGGAGGTAGAGGAGGAGGAAATGCAAGGCCTAGGCAGGCCCAGCGTCTCTCTGCAGGCTCTAGGAGAGTTCCTCGAGTTCCTTGCTTTTCTCTAGCTTCTGGTGGGACCTGGCATCCTGGGCTTGTGGACCGTCCACTCTGACCTCTGTCTCCATCATCACAGGCACCCTCCCTGCCCTTCTTGTGGCACTTCCTCTCTGTGTCTTTGCCCAGATTTCCTTTGTTGTATGAAGACACCAACTAATAGTCCCTGGAGTCAAGCCCACACTAAAGACTTCTTCATAACTTGATTATACCTGCAAAGACTCTCTTTCCAAATAAAGTCACAGTCCCAGGTTCCAGGGGTCAAAATTTCAGTCTGTCTCAAGCACATATGATCCAGTCCACTACCCTGGGTTTATTCAGAGGAACCCAGCATCTTATCATTACCCACAAGACCCAGTGACGTCAGACTCCCACTGACTCCTTCAGTTCCTGCTCTGGTAGCTCACTAACCACCCCAACAATCCTTTGATCTCCCAGCCATTCTTTGAATTGCTGAACTGCTTCCCACTGTAACACATTTTTACTTATGGATGGACGTTTGCAAGCTGTGCGTTCTTCCTGGGGAGTCTTCCTCACCACCCCCCACACCTGCCTCCTTCCTTCTCAGCTGTTTCCATCTGAGCAAAGTCTCCTGGGGCAATGAAGTGACACCAGCTCCTGTCTCACCTTTGCCGTTTCTTTCATGCCACTTAACATTGTGGACGATTAAATATTTATCTGGATGATTATTGTGTTGTGTGTAAGTTCAACTTCTAGAAAGTCACAACTGCAGGTTTCTGGCCAGAGTGATACTTAATAATTACTGGATGAATGCACAAAAGACTCCATAAATATCCACTTGCAGTACAACATGACCATTATCTCCTATAGTCACCCATTTGACTTTAAAAATATTTTAAAGGATTATTTGTATCTTGTTTCTCTGTAGGTGTGTGTGTGTTTATGTGAGTGAATGGTAAGTGTAGAGGCCAGAAGACGGCATTGGATTCCCTGGAACTGGAGTTATAGGTGGTTATGTGATACTTGTCAGATGCTGGGAACTGAATTCTGCAAGTGCAGCAAGTGCTCTTATCAGCTGACCCATCTCTTCAGCCCCATGACATTTTTGTTTATTATTCTTAATTTATGTTCGTGTTTTGCCTGCGTGTATGTAAGTGCACTTGTCTCTTGCAATGCCTGTGGAAGTCAGAAGAGGGCAGCAGATCCCCTGGAACTGGAGTTACAGATGGTTGTTAGCTGCCTTGTGGGTTCTCTGGGAACTGAACCTTCTGCCCCCTGACTTTTAATCTATAGAAAAGTGATCATTTCATGAGTTCTTTGGGTTTTAATACCTTGAAAGTTCATTTGGACGTTATAGGAGTCTATTAAACAGATCCTGGAGTTTGTCGTCCCATAAGAGCTGCCAGACAACCACTCTGCTAAGTGGATTTAGATGAATGCCTAAAACCTCAAAAACATTTACATGAAAACAAAACAGGAAGAAAAACAAAGAAAAAAGAAACGAAGTTCAAATAGTTTCATGCAAGGGAAACCACCTTTATTTCATGTTGATATTCCTTAACTATTGTACAAAAAGAGGAATCCCGGGTTCTCTGGACTAGTGTGTTAATCCTCATTAGTCATCTTTCAACTGGACGTGCTTTCTCTGGGACGGGATGAGTATGAAGAGGTACCTTCCCAGGGAGGATAAATGTGCTATCGCATAGTTCACTTACTCTAGAATGCCTAATGGTCTTCCTAGGGAGTGTATGCTGTTTATCATCACCTGTATGGACAGGATGGACCTATTGAGGACCACTGGACCATGTGTGATTTATGGTGCTTGCCACCATCCACTGTTGGAGAAGGTGGCCACATGGTTAGAATTCCATCCGTCCCATATGTAGCCCCTTTAATTAAAGGCTTCTCTTCTTATCTTTCTTCCTGAGGTTTAAAATATATACTTTTTACTTCTCTTTAGGAAAACTACCATCCTCCAAAGCCAAACAGGATTGTTATCAAGATCCCCACATCAAACAAGTGGGGGAGGGGGCAACATTTGGGGGAAGGGAAACCAAAGAGGAAACAGGTTGACAAAATCCTTTGCTTCCTGAAGGAAATATTAGTAGGTGTTTCCTAATCCTGCCTAGCAAAAGGTCAGTGCTTTGATGTTCAAGTGTGGCCTGTGCACATGTACACACATGTACATAGACACACACACACACACCGCTGCTCAAGTTTCCATATCAAAAGGGAAATATAAAGAGAAGCCAGTGGAAGAGATAAACATTTATTCAGTGGATTTTTGGCAGTTAGATGCTTAAAAAAAAAAAAGGATGGCTTCTTTTTAACAAGCAATTGTCACTGTGTTAATAATGAAATATTGATCCGTTCTTGCTTAATGAAAACCAACTTATTCTAATTTACCCCGGAAAGAGGACCACTTAAGGCTTAATTCCCAATCTTTACACCATCTCTCTGGGTACTTCTCGTGGCTGTATCATTTCTTCAGTTTATATAGCTGCTTCACCAGGGGAGCAGGACATAGACTGCCAGTTCACCCACATTGGTTTTTCTTTTCTTCTCTTGTTGAAATTCTGTCATCTGATTTAGCAAGAAAGACTTCATGAAAGGTGATTTGGGGATTAAATAAATGCAATCTTCCTTCAGTAAAACTACTGTTATATTATTGAAAAATCTTAATAATCACAGCACTTTGAATCTATGGCTTGATTTGTAGCTATTCACAGCCCCATATATTTTACCCTAAGGGCTGGATTCCATTCTTAGAATCTCCTAGTTGTTGAGAACAACTCTGCACAGAGAAGCTTTAATGGCCTATCTTAATTAGCTGCCAATTTTATGAATTATTTTTATTTTATAGTCACAGTTTTTCCATTTATTTACCTGCGATTTTGAAATTATCTTTGAAGCAATCTCATTTGGATAACAGGGAAGAGAGTCAGAGACTGTAACCCCTTTAAAGATAGAGATCATTTTGATTTACAATTTAAAATGTTAATGCTTTGGGTCAGACCTCTGGGGAAAAAAAAAAGAAAGAATAATTCACAAGTCGATACACTGCTCCTTTGCACTTAAACATTTATTACCAAGAGGTACACAGAGTGGTGTGTGTGTGTGTGTGTGTGTGTGTGTGTGTGTGTGTATTTACTAACACAGTGGCTTTTATTGCTTTGCTTAGGTGTTGTTACCCGAAGGTTCACATAAACATTTATATAGGTTTCGGAAAACAGTTGTTACTGAGGAAGAACCTCTTTTCTGTTTACACAAATTCAGAACAAAGAAACATTGCTTCAGCTTCCCGTAATTGACATGTGGGCGTGTTTTTTCAAGTCGCTGACTGGAAGAAGTGAGTCTCTGAGATTTATTTTTGACAGGACTTAAATTACTGGTAGTCTGACACATTTTTGAACAATTACTAGACACCGGGGTGTTTAAAGTAATGGGTACTGTTTGTGTGAGGGAGGGGAAGTTTTGAAACCGTTAGCACGAAACAATTTTCCATGTGATGATTAGCAAGACTCTACCATTACATGTATATTACCGAACAGTGCAAGCTAGTCAGCTCCCAAATGATAGTGTTCTTTCTCAGGATAAAAGTCATACTTTAAAAACAAAACCCTTCACTTGAAGAATTGGTGGATCATGGGAACTCAAGAGAGGACCCAGCCCCTCTGTTCACTGTCAAGATTCTGTTTAGCTCTTCAGCAGTCCTTGAAGTATACAGAGCGGAGAGCTCGGGCCTGTTCTGTTTCAAATGTCTTAGAAACCAGGCTGACTATTCATTAATTAGTGGCTATCTTTCAGGAGTTTCTAAACATCATTTCACCAGCCATCTGAACTCCAACTGGAAATTTAAAATTCACAATTTGCGAATCGCCGTCCCCCAAAGATAAAGCCACCACAGCTGCCGTAATTGGCAAGGCGTTGATGTCTCATGTTATCCAAAAGTGGCTTTCCTTTCTCTCTGCCGGCCAGGCACCTGATGTACGTGGAAGATGGCTGAGCTTTTCCATCCTCAGCTCTAAGTCAGTGCCTTTGGAAGTGAGGCCAACTCTGGGGCAGGGTCTGTCTCTTACCCTCAGCCCTGTGGGTCGAGACACCCTGAACTGGCCTCTTTGATCCTCACTGATGATGTGGGCTTTATTGCCCATCTCTTTCCATTCCCAAGAAGTTTTCCTGTGCTACTTAGATCCAATTCACCTTCAAATTCTTGCTGCTTTGGGATGTAGATGTGCTCTTTACTGCTGAGCCATCTCTCTCCAGCCCCTGTAGAGTGATCTTTTATTCCCATCTTATCTGCAAGAACTTACAGAATTCATGAATTACTTATAGATTTTCATTAATGCAACAAAAGATGACAGCCTTAACTTTGTTTCCCCCTCTCATTTGGGTGTTTCCATACTATCCCTAGAAGGTTCCAAGGAGATGCCACTGTGGAGCTGGAAAACACAGTAAATGAGAACATGAAACAGAAATACTTCCCCATTATTTACTGAGTATTGGGGCAAGTAAAGTCACCAGGAAGGAATCATCATTAGCCTTGGGGAAAATGAAGGGACGAATTCTGTCCATCTATCCATCTACCCATCCATCTTCCCATCCATACATTCCTCTATCCTCACATCCATACTTCTACCACCATCCACTCATCATCTCTCTATCCACCCATCCACTCATCAATCCATCCATGTACCTATCCAATCATCTATCCACTCACTCATCCACTCATCTCCTACCCACCCATCCACTTTTCATGAATCCATCTATCCACCCCTCTATGTATTCTCCCATCTATCTATGCATATATCTACTTATCCATCCATCCACCCATCCAGATCCAGCTATGTATTCTTCCACTGCATATGGACATAGACACCACTGAAAAATGATTCACTAATGGTTAAAATTCTTTCTCAATGCTGGTCTATTGGATAGTTAAAATTCTTTTCCTTAACATTTTTTTCTCTTACTTAAATACAGTAAGTGTGAGTCACTATTAACAATGAAATTATTATCTCTTTAGAGGAAGAGGTTGATACAGGATGAACTAATGGACACTTTTCAACAGTCCAGGGGAACTGTTTTGATAGTGGAACAGAGTGCTTCTTGCCCTCTATTAACTCCATCTGCCAAGTGAGAAGCACTGGTCTGTTTTTAGTTTGGGGTCTGGGTTGATGGATGGGACTTTTTCATTGTAAAATATGCATGTTTAATTATAATTTTCCACTGACCTCAGTGTTTGTTGCTTATACTATACATTAGCTGAAAGTACAGGCTATTAATCATAAGGGTTTGGTACAGAGGATCCCTGGGCCAGGCTTTTGCTCTGTACTTTAGAGCTTCCAATGAAGTGCGGATACTTTCACGTTTCTGAATTCCAAATTTCAAGCAGTCTGGCTGAGGGGACAAGAAATGAAAGACAGGACTTCCCAGTTCTAGGCTATGTCACCCACACATGCCACCCTGCATCTTTATCACATCCTTGGTAAACACATATGACTTTACTCTCTCCTCCCTCGTGGAGCTCTCCTTGACCAATTCTTGTGATGTTACATATTTCTTCTTTTGGTTAAAATATTGTCTCGGACTGGAGAGATGGCCTAGTGGTTAAGAGCGCCAACCGCTCTTGCAGAGGACCTGGGTTCAATCCCCAGCACCCACTGGTGGCCAAGAACCGTCTGAAACTCCAATTCCAGGAGAACTCCAGTTCCAGGGGAATCCGACACCCTCTTCTCACCTCCGCGGCATTGCACAACATGGGTGCACAGACTTGCAAGCAGACAGTACATTCATACACATACAGAAATTTAAAAAAATATTAAAAAAATATTGTCTCATTTAAAAAATAGTTTTTCAATTGTATTTATTCGCTTACTTGTGGCGTGAGGAGTTGTGTGGATGCCACAACAAGTTGTGTGGAGGTCAGAGGACAACTATCACAAGTTGGTTCTCTCCTATCTTGTGAATTCATGCCGTAAGGCTTGGAAGCTAGCAAGTTTACCTGCCAACCCACCTCACTGACTCAGTGTTTCATTCGTTGATTGAGAAATTTAATGTTTTTTTTTTTCATAGTGTCCTCTCTGCACCCAAAGATGAAGTTATTACATTACTGAAATAGCAACCTTATGCACGTACCTTTCCTCCTGGAGTCTGGGCTCCCTGAGGGGAAAGCCCAGGATTCATCGGTCTTTCCATTGTCACAGAGCCTCAATTTGTTCCCTTCAAGGGACCTACTCCAAATTCAAGGGAGAAAAAAGTGGGTTTAGTTTGTAGAATAAAAAATGGAGGAGACTGTAACAGATAAAACAAGACTAGATTTTTTTTTAAGCTTCTATTTCTTGAAAGATGACTAGCCAGCCAGACAAAACTTACATAACAATGAACAAATGAAAAAAAAAAGAAAAAAAAACAAAAAACAAAGATTGCTGTCTGAGTTTCAGGGATTCTAATAAAGGAATACTCAGATTAGAGGAAGTATCTGGGAAAATCTAAATACAAGTCTTTTTTTTTTTCTAAATAAAAACTTAGAATACCCCTGACCCACATTGGGGAAGGTGGGGTGGGGGAGAGCCTGATGTGGACCTGGCTCAACTGTGATCTGAGATGGGTTTCACTAAGCGGGGGCCACTGTGGCTGATGGAAGTGAGGAATTGTTTGAAGTCTCCCAGCCCTTCAGTCAGAGCCGCAGCCCCTCCCTAGGTGTTTGGCCTTGAAGGTCAGTATTTTTCCCACCCAACCACAGCTGCTCTATGTCTGCGTTTGTCGCTGCTGTTTCCTCCATGTGGAAAGCTTCGAAAAGGCTCTAGTCGCGCTTTGAAACTTCATGACAAAAAATTGAATGTCATCCAGAGCATCGCTTAGGATTTAAACATCGCTGTCAATCCAAGCTGTCATCACTGGGAGATTTTTATCCTGACAATAGATCATAGTGATGTGCTGGGCTTGAAGGGTCCTGGGCTGTTATAATGACTAAGAACAGAATCAACTGGGTGATGCAAATAAATAAAAAGAGACAGGGAGGCTCAGACCTTGCTGTTATTGTCTTGGCTGTCAGGTTTGTGAACTGTACCAACCATATCTCTTTCTAACATGGTAACAGTCTGTGCAATGGGAAGAAGAGAAATCTCCGGCTCCTCACTAGGCATGTAGTGTTCCTAAGACTATATGTAAGGTTTGATCACACATATGACTAAAAGACAGTTTAAAAATAAGGACACAGAAGACACTTGAAATCAGATTGCAAGAGCACTGTGTGCCTTGTGACAGAGCAAGTCACAGATACTGGCTGCTAACCTGTGGAAAGGAAGAGGAAGTAGCAACTCAGTGCAAGGTACTAGTGGGAGGGAGTCCCAGGTGAGGGGATGCAGACAGGGAAAGGTTTGGATAGTGTGATTGCATTCCTCACTTGGAGCAAGCAGTGGTTTCACCAGATGTTCTTGACTCTGAGGCTCTACGGCATTTTCTGTGTTGTTCTACAGGCAGGAAAGAGTGGGTTAGGAGTCCTGCGAGAAGTATCATAGCACAGGTCTTTAAGGAAGATTCATCTAGCAATAGTTTGTGAAGAAGGTGGCTGAAGCTTTATTATAACCCACTTGAAACACAAAGCAAAGGGCTAGAGACATGGCTCAGTCATTTAAAGCACTGGCAGTTCTTGCAGAAGACTGAGTTCGGTTCCCAGCACCTACATGGCAGCTAACCACCATCTGTAACTCCAGTTCCAGGGGGATCAGACACCCTCTTCTGACCTCTGAGGACATTGCATGACACCAGCACAGTTATATACATGCAGTCAATGCAGTCATATACATAAAATAAAAATAAGAAATAACATTTTTTTAAAAAGACAAAGGGATCCTGGAAGGTGGGCCCATAGTGTCAAGGAAACGGGCAGATGTGGTGGCTAACTGTAAATGGCCAATCATAGCGTTTCCTAAGTATTTCACTTTGGAAAGGGTTAAACTATAAAAGGGACTTGCCTAGATAAAACCCGTTTCAGACAAGGAGCCAGTAATGAAGGTGTGATAAACATACCCTGGAAAGCAATTCCAGAGTTCTGAATATTTGTACTGGGGAGAAAAGAGACAAAGAGGCCAGGAGATGAAATTGGGTGGAAAGGCACGGGGGTGGGGGGGTGGGGGGGGAGTCCGAGAGCACGTGGAAGCAGTCCCCAGGGTAAGGAAGATTGAGGACCATAAGCTTGGCGAGAAGATCAGCGAGCCAGAGAAAGCTCTGGGGATGAGCTCTGCAGTTGGAGCTGAAAGGATTAATTAGCCTAGGAGAAGGGGCAACGAAAGAGAGGGGAAACGCTGACAAGGGCCAGGCCTCGGGACGGATGCACGCATTAGGGCCCATTTGGGATGATCCCGGGGTAGGAAGGCCGGTGGGGAGGGAGGAAGACACGGGAGAATTAGGGCCATGGAAGCCAAGAATGAATCACCAAGAGGGGCAGCGGAGGCATCAAAGGTCAAAGCAAAACAAAGCCTGACAAAGGGCCAGCAAATGTGGCAATGAACAAATCATCTATTATCTCAGAAAAGGGGGTGAGTGACTCACGGTCGGATTACATCACCTTGGACAAAATTAATAACAAATTTCCTGATAGTACTTGCAAAGAAGCAATGAAAATTGGCTGCTCGCTCTCCCTGTCTTTTCTGAAATTTCTTAAATTCATGAGCACGCTAATCTCCTCTGAGTACTGCAGCAGAAAATTGAAATGTGCCCTGTGCACAGGGTGGGTGAGTCTCTGTTCCCCGAGCCCTCACCTCTGCGACATTTAGAACGTCAGCTTCTCCGTTTACTGAGTGCTCGGGCAGGTGTGATGGTTAATCTTGTCACTTTGACAGGATTTAGAATCAACCGGGAGATAAACCTCTGGGGTAGTATGTGAGCTTATTTCCACAGAGGTTTAAAACTGAGTGGGAAGACTGACCCTAAATATAAGTGACAGCATCCCACTGGCTGGGATCCCAGGAGGAATAAAGAGAGGGATCATGGACACCATTTATCTCTGGGCTTCCTGACTGGGGACTCCATGTACCCAGCTGTTACATGTTCCCACTGCCCCACCCTGATGAATGTATTCACTCAAACTGTGAGCCAAAACAAAACAAAACAAAACAAAAAAACCCTGTCCTTCCTCGTTGCTTTTTGGTAAAGCATTTTTTTCTCAACAACGACAGGAGTAAGTGATACAGCGGGGCTTCATGGCCATTCCTTAGAGCGAGTCCACTGGACAAAAGGGAGGGAGAAGAGCAGGGAAAAGTCCATGTCCATCACTAATCCAACTGTCTACTTTGAAACCTGTGTGTTCACACCTTAGAAAGAAAGATATCTATAAACTAAAGATTAAAACCGCCAATTCACTTGCAGGACACAGGTACACTTACTTACAGGCAGGTATTTTTAATGTGGAGAGATGACTCAAAATAAGGACCTAGGGCTGTAGAGATGGCTTGTGATTAACTAAAACTGTGCACTGCTCTTTTAGAAGACCCAGGTTCAGTTCCCAGCACCCATGTCAAGCAACTCACAACTCCCTATAACTCTAGCTATCCAGTGCCCTCTTCTGACCTCAGTGGACTTCCATTTTCTGTGTGTGTGTGTGTGTGTGTGTGTGTGTGTGTGTGCATGTACACACACACCTGAAAATAAAAAAACCTACAAGATAAAGACCCTACTATGGATTAAATAATTTCATTTCACTTGGATCTAGCCTTTTCAATATAAGTTCTAGGGCACTTTGCAACAGGAAAGTTTCACATGACACTTGCTCTTTGACAAAAAAATGTGCTCAGTCTAAGCACCCTATCATGCCTGACATATGATAGTGCCCATTCTGCGTTTCTTGAGTAAAAAGAAGCAATATGGTACAAAATAAAATAGGTTACAGGGAGCCAAGAGAAGTCGGGACTTTTGAGCCCTTATTATTATTAACTTTAAGCTTGGTCTTTGGGCATCAGTAAGTTATTGTACTTTTTTTTTAGTCTTTTGAGACGGGGTCTCCCAGTAGTCCCAACTGGTCTAGAACTTGCTATGTAGACCAGGCTGGCCTCCATTTCCTAGAGATCAGCTTGCCTCTTTCTCCCAAGTGCTGGGATTAAAGGTGTGCACCACCACGCCTGGCTTTTATTGTACTTTTTTTTTTGTCTTTTTGAGACAGGGTCTCCCTTTAGTCTCATCTGGCCTAAAACTTGTTCTGTAGACCAGGCTGGCCTTGAACTCACAGAGATCCGCCTGCCTCTGCCTCCCAAGTGCTAGGATTAAAGGTGTGTGCCACCACACCTGGCTTATTGTACTTTTTATAAAGACAATTAATTGTTACCAGAGAGATGGCCTGCCAATTAAAACCACTGGTTCAAATCCCAGCACCCACATAGCAGCTAACAACCATCCATAACTCCAATTTCAAGGGATTCAACATCCTCTCTGACCTCCAAGGGCACTATACAATCTGGGTGTACTTAACGCACCTGAAGACATAGTATTCATATACATAAAATAGAAATCAATTTTAAAAAGATAGTTTCTCAAATTGTTTTAAAACGTCATCCTATCTGCATTATATGTACATTTGGAGTGGGGTGAGGCTAGAAGTCAAGGTAGGAGGAGGAGAAGCTAGCAAGGGAGTCAGGTGAGAAACCAGGACTAGCTTAAGCTAGGTTGATAAAAGAGAAGTGGGTGGGGCTGGAGAGATGGCCCAGTGGTTAAGAGCATCGACTACTCTTGCAGAGGACCTGGGTTCGACCCCCAGCACCCACATGGTGGCTGAGAACCGTCTTTAACTCCAGTTCCAGGGGAATCCAACACCCTCTTCTGACCTCCGAGGCACTGCACAGCACGGGGTGCACAAACCTACATGCAGACAGTACACTCATGCACATAAAAAAATAAATAAAAAATTAAAAAAAATAAAGTGGATCGATTGGGGCAAAATCAACAAAATGTGACTGTTTGTTCAGTCCTATGGGAAGAGTGTGAATAATGAGCAGGAAAGTTTGGGGGGAAAAAATGAAAATCCTGAATTCCTTTTGGAGAGTGCTTGGTTTGAGATAACTGTGAGGGGGCTGGTTTGGCTTGCTCCTTTCATTAGTTTGGTTGGGTCGGGCTTTTTCTAGGGATAGAACCCAGGACCTCACACAGAGGCAGGAAGGAGACCATCCATTGTGATCTACTAGGTTCCAAAGTCTCAACCAGGGAAGCCTTGGTGAGAGAACAGAATGAATGTCTTACAGAGAATGAGCATGGTGGGGAGGTTTTCTAGAAGGAGGAGCAAACCTGGAGGGAGGTTGTGTTTAAAGGAAAGAGAAAGATTGTCCTAAATCCACAGAGAGAACAGTCAGAGATCGGGGAGGAAAAGTACCATAGAGTAATTTTCAAAGTAGGAGACAGAAGTAGCCAATTCTGCCCTGAGGTCAGTAAGGTAGAAGGGAAGATGGGTGCACTGAACATCCCGCACTGGAGCGGCCGAGTGAACTTGGAAAACGCATTCCCAGTAGTTGTCTAAAGGACAAGCCAGCTGGAGTGGGAGGAGAATAAGAGGGAAAAGAAGTAGAGACCACATGGTTGACATCTCTCCTGGGTTGCCAGAGAGTGGTTAATGTGGACATGGAAACGTAACAGAGAAAGAGATTAACCTCCAGTCCAAGTCTGAAGACCTCCTACGTCCTGCGCTGTGTCCCAGACATCCAGGTGCTATACTGACAGAACAGTCCCCTATACTGGGAATCCAGAAAGGGAAACTTGGGGAGTACAATGTCTCTGAGACTTCAGAGACCAAGTGCCTAAGCTTTGGTCTGGGCTAAGCCTGTTTCAAATCATCAGGTTATTGCCAGTCTGCCTTGAAAAATAGCAATGACCTCCTACTGACAATGAAGTGCTAATAATTATATAAACAAAAATGTCCGTTGTCTGTGGACTTGGTGCTGTGAGCCATGCTGGGCACCCTTCTCCTTCATCTCAACAACTATTCCAAAATCACCAGCAAAAGGTTGTTATCAGCCTCTTTTCACAGAGCGACACTGAGGGCTGCACTTGAATCACAAATCCTAGCAGGCATAGCTGTCAATGGAGATGACTAGTCTGTGTTGTATATGAACTGGCCCCTCACAGACTCATGTGTTTGACCACTTGGTCCCCAGCTGGTAGTGCTATTAGGAGCTGGGGCCTTTCAGGAGGACAATGGGTCTAGCCTGGTCTCACTTCTGGTCTGAGCTCTCTGCTTCCTGGTGCACTAAGATGGACAGCGGTCCAGATTCTCACCCCTACTTTCATGAATTTCGCCATGCCTTCCCTGTGGTGATAAACACTCTGAGAGCCAAAATAAATCTCCTCCTCCCCCTTAAGTTGCCTCTACCTGAGGGTTTGCCGGAGCCTTAAGGAAAGAAACAGACTCCACAGCACAAGTTCAATTATGCCATCACCTCTAGCTGCCGCCCAGGGAAGACTCACAGTTTGGCTACCTGGAAATCAGAATTTTCTAAACTTGTTCAGCTTACCTAATTGATAAGAAACATCAAGACTTGAAAAGCAATTACACAGGATGATCTGAATCTTAAATGAGTTAATACTTGCAGAGCTCTTACAGTTCCAGGCACACAGAGCCTTGCGTGCTTGTTATCTATTATTACTTACTAAAATGCTCTGGAGAGAAATTGGTCTGCTATTTCTCCTGTGCTAATCAAGCATTATGAAGAGTAACACCAATTTTCCTCCCAAGGGCCCCTAAATTCCTTCCTGCCTCTCACGGAGGAGTTTTAACTTGGACTTAAGGAAAAGGAATGTGTTTCCTGTCTTTGTTCAGACTCTCTTTCTAGGTGCCCGTATTGTTGTAGACATGTACAAAGGTACTGAGCTGCCTCATAGCATTACAGGAGGGCCCTAGGAGAGGAATCTTTTTGTTGATCCAGAACAGCAAAGGAATTAAGCCCCTGCTCGGCTATGGCCCATGAGTCTACCTGTTCTGCACCATCCACTGATTTGCCATGAAGTGGCATTTGAAAATATGAACTTGCCCCAATGTGACTGATAGTTTTACTATAACATGGATTTGAGGTTTGTGTGTGTGTGTGTGTGTGTGTGTGTGTGTGTGTATGTGTGTACCCCTGAAACTCACAACTGGATTATACTGGCTGGCCAGCAAGCTACAGGGATTGACTTCTCCTACCCTGGGATTACAAGCACACACCACCATGCTCAGCTTCTTACACAGGTGCTAGGCATTCAAACTCAGGTCTTCATGCTTATAAAACATAAGTGAACCATCTCCTTACCCCGGGATTCTGTCTTTTTTTAGTACATATTAATGACATGAACATTGTATTCCTAACCGCTTTTCCACAAAAGTTTCTGTGGTATTCTTGTTCCTATTGGAAATGTGTGGTCCACATTAGAATACCCGTGTACCTTACAGGAGAACTGCATGGTATACATGTAGATACATATGAAAGACATATTATTCTTGGGCTGGAGAGATGGCTTATCGGTTGGGAGTACCGACTGCTCTTGCACCAACATGGCGGCTAAGAACCCTCTTTAACTCCAGTTCCAGGGGAATCCGATGCCCAGCACCCACATGGCAGCTGAGAACCATCTTTAACTCCAGTTCCAGGGGAATCCGATGCCCTCTTCTGACCTCCACAGCATTGCATGACACGGGTGCACAAACTTGCATGCAGACAGTACATTCATACACATACGAAAATAAATAAATTTTTAAAAAGCCTGTTCACAATGGCACACACAAGTGTTTGAATGGCTGTTGTATTTTTTTTATTATTAATTTTATTTATTTCTGTATGTGTATGAATGTACTGTCTGCATGCAAGTCTGTACACCCGTGTTGTGCAATGCCGCGGAGGTCAGAAGAGGGTGTCGGATTCCCCTGGAACTGGAGTTCTCCCGGAATTGGAGTTTCAGATGGTTCTCGGCCGCCATGTGGGTGCTGGAGATCGAACCCGGGTCCTTTGCAAGAGCGGTCGGCGCTCTTAACCGCTAGGCCATCTCTCCAGCCCCGGCTGTTGTATTTTTTAAATCATGGAAGCAATCCCCTTTATACATACTAACTAAGGCCTGTTCCACTCACATGTTAATAAATTTTTCTCATTTCTGTGAGTTGTTGAATAGAGCCAGTGAATTGTTTTACTCAGTAGGTGGTGGAGCCCTAATGAAGAAGCCTCCTGATTAAGTAGACTCAGAGCCTCTTATCTTCCTCGCCAAACGGGAGGCACCATTTGTAGTAAAAGTAATTACCTGTGTAGAATGTGCTGATTGCATCGAGTGCCCAGCCCATGCTACTGAGATGGTCATCTCCATTTCCAAGCTTCTTAAGAGGTCTTCATTTGCTGCTAATTTCCCATTTTAAGCAAAAGCGTGTTATTTTTGGAAAACATTGTATTAGTTAGATGAAAAAGTCTTCCAAACCTCTTAAAAGATGTCCCGGGCCCTGGTCACTCACTTGTGAGTGGCCTTTCTTCAACCCAGAACCACAAAGGGCACTGCACCAAGTTGGAAATGAGGTGCTCTAAATGTTAAAGACTCTATTTGGTGAGAGCTGATTAGATGTGGGGGTGAGAACCTGTGCTTTCATCTATGAAATCGCAAAGTCCATTATGTGAAATGGCTGAGTACTTAAAGCAGTAATTCCTAAGAAATTGTCCATGCCAAGTCTTGTTAAATGTTGTATTGGATAGTTCTACTAAACTTGAAATTCTTCTCTGATAGGAATATGCAAAACAGAGTGTGTGTGATCGGTGTGAGGCTAGGCCAAAGCTCCGACACTTAAGAGTTTAGCAAGGATTTGGGGGGGGGCAGATAGCTCAGTCATGGGTCCAGTTACAAACTAAACTAACTTCTGTGTATCACCCTCCCCCTGCCCCCCAAATGTATTGATCAACATTGTTTTTGCACAAGTAGTTCCCAAGAGCATATGTTCCCTAGGTAGGTAAATAAGACATTCTCTGTAAGCTTAGCACTTGCTCTTTAGACTTGTGGATGCTCCCCATATTAATAAGCCCACAAAATGATCCCTTGATCCTTCACATTTGTACTGATTTGGGCCATAAGAATAAGACTGAGCAACCCTCCTTCACCATATCCACTTCCAGTCTGTTGCTGCCTGTTTTAGAAAGTAAAAAGATGCTAAAGAAAGAAAGTAATTGTCGAGGTCACAGAGACAGGATCAAATCCTACTCATAGACACCTCCAAATATTGCTCCTGTTTATTCAAGCGTGAGGCAGATTGCTGAGCCAAATGTTCTTCATCCTGGGCATTGGGTACAGCAATAATAATTGCTTCATAGTATCATTATGGGGATTAAAGTCAAATGATATAGCATAGAAGTTTGTTTAGTGACAGGGTGGGGAGTTGAGATAGGATTTCATACTGCAGCCCAGGCTAGACTTAAACCCTTGACAATCCTTCTATCCCAACTTCTGAAGTGCTAGGATTACAGGCATGAGCCATTGCACACATGTTACTGAAAAGAAATCTAAAAACTTCCAATTATCACTGACACCTTGAGGAAGAGAGATAAGGGTTAATTTGATGTAACTTTTTACAACTTTTCTTCACATCTGAATTTTTTAACTTCAAGGATTTATTGCTTTTTTTTCTTTAAAAACAAGAACCTTTTTTCTCCTTTAATGTCATTTAATTTATCTTGGGTGAAATCATAAGCCTTCGTTATTGTTACTTTGTTCTTTAGAATTCTCTGATTTAAAAAAAGCTTCCGAAATATTATTAAAAATTAAATAAGATAATATTGCCAAGGTGTTTTTCATAAAGCTTGCCACAGAATAAACATTAATCAAATTTATCATGAGTAAGTCTATTGCTCCCCTAGCTGCAAAGATCTTAGAACCCAGGAAAAGCAAAGAAAAAGCAAAACATACAGCAATTACCAGAAGGATTTTCATTTCAGTCATTCCGGCTAATTTTAGGCCCCAGAATCAAGAACAAGTGTTTATATATTGGTTAAATTGCTTTATGATGAATTGCAAAGAAGACTTGGAATTATTTTTGTGCCGAAAATTGTATTAAAGAGTGTTTGCCTGGCTGGTGGGAGGGCTCAGCAGGTAAAGACATTAGCCACCAAGCCTGATGACCTAGTTCAATCCCCAGAAACCACATGAAGGCAGAAGGAAAGAAAGTTGTCCTGGGATCTCCACACATGCACTGTGGCATGCGAGTATATATGACATTCACACATACTAAATAAAAATGTAATTTAAATATATTTTAGGTGTATGGAGCAATTCAGGTGGACTTGGTTTTAAGGTGTCCTGTGTAGCTTTAATTTTCAACTTGGCATAGCCTAGGGACGCTCAAGGAAAGAGCCTCAGTTGATGGATCTCTTGGATCAGACTGGCCTGTGGGTGGGTCAGTGGGGGGGGGGTGTAGATGCTGGAGGGCTCACAATGTTGACAACACAATTCAGATTCAAACCCACAAGGCCCAGAGCCAGTTGTCTTTTTTTTTCCTAACGTATATTTTTAATTGAATTATTGTGGATTTCATGCTATATATTTTAATCTTATTTAAACTTCCCCTATCCACACTTCTCTAGGCCAACCATAGGATTGCAGGCATTCTGTCTTACATGTTAAAGCCTATGGAGTCAAGTTTATGTACCCAACTCTCTCTCAGCATGAGTTTATCCACCAGAGCCCGTTCAGCTTATCTAGAAGAAGATCAACTCTCCCTCTCTGAGCAGTGATCAGCTGCCAATAGTTCCTTGGCTAAGGTTGGGGCCGGCCTCCTGCCCATTTCCCCAATTCTATGTTGGTTGTTTTCTGATCACGTTTGCATGAGTCTTATACATGCTGTTAGCACTCCTGGGAGTTCCTATAAGTGAGTTCCCAGGAGCCTGTGAGACTCTGATACACTGCCCCTGAAGAGCCAGTGGTCTTAATCACAGTGCTGTCTAAAATTCAGGGGCAGCTGCACCATATTGCTGAGTGACAGCTTCTTAAGGTCCCCTGAACACTCTCAGGGACTCCCCATGAGTGCTGAGTCAGAGGTGGACCCCCAGCCATGCACTAAGCCACAAGCTTCTGCGGCAGAACTTCCCAAGGGCTTCACAGAGCTCTCCTGATTATCCACCAGAACCTGACCTTGCCTCCAAGGTCGTCATGCAGGGGGATCCCAGACACAGGCTCTAACTGTGCAGGTCTGGACTCCGAGCGTTTCCACCCTCTGCAAGGGGGCGTGTCCTCCCGTGCAGCCATACCTTTGCAGTGCTGGGACCCTGTCGACTGTCCACTGCCGGTCTAGAATAAAGTTCTGTGGGCCGTAAGGAAGTTCAGCTCTTTTTGAAGGAAGTAACTTCCAGCTATGGGGAGAGCTGTGGGCCTCGCAAGGACGGACCACCATGCCGAACGTCAGTGAGAAGAGAACCAGGCTTGCAGGGGTCCTAAACCTTCCGCACCGCCTCTCAGACCTCTCCATTTGGACTAAAAGCTTGGCTGTCTCTGGATCTTCTGTTTTCTGTGCTATTTTCTAGGGTTCAGGGTATGAGTCACACAGAAGGAAAGACACTGCTTGAATTGATTGTCCACATACACACCAGGCAGGTCCCCTGCTGTTGAGAGAAAATTCCTGGCAATAACAACAGATTCTAGGACAAATCATGACCTCTTCCTGCCAACCTGGCTCATCACAGCCTGGTGAAACTCACCTCTCAGGGAAAGCCACGCCTACCTTTGCACCTGCTGTGGTCCCTCAAGTGAGCACTGGCTGAGCTCAGTACTTATCCTGACCTTCTTGTAAACCAGTGACTTGGCCAAGTCACATCCAGTAACGGAGGAAGAGAGTGAAGGATGAATAGAGAAGCAATAACAGGGTGTTATATAGAAAGTACTGAGCAGATAATGAGAGGAAATAGTAGAGGATGAGTCAGAGGTCAGGGCGAAGGGCTCAAAGTTAGATTTGCATGGCTAGGAGGGCTGAAAAGGGACCCTGGAGGAAGTAAACCATGTGGGTGTCAGAGGAGGCAAGTAGGGGTTATCTGGAGAATGGAAACACCTTCCAAGAACCCATGCTTTTCCAGGTAGGAGGTGGCCATGTTAAGGGACAATCCCAGGACCATCTTCAGCCTCTAAAGCTAAACCTATATGTGCTTCATTCAGGTAGTTTCCAAACGGGTCGTCACAGTGGGCCAACTCACACAGTCCCTCAGCCGTCTCCATAGCCACCTGTGAACTGTGTCCTTGGACCAGCATTTGATCCCCATTGTGTACACAACGTGCCTGGCATGGTGGTACACACTTGTCATCCCAGAGCTGGGAAGGCAGAGGCAGGCTAAGATAGCCTCTGCTACTTGGCTAGCTTCCAGACCTATGCCGGACCCCAGTTCAAAACACAAGGTGAATGGTCCATGAGGACTGACATTCAAGGTTGACCTCTAACTTCCACCTGTTTGTACAACCACCCATCCATGTACAACCCATACCATACACACACAAATAATAAAAAAAGAAAAGAGAAAGGACTGGTATGGGATGTGTATTTTAGTTGGGGGGGCACTGGGTGTAACTCTCTCTGGTGTTAAATGCTGTCGTAGGTGTTTCTGTTCTATAGAACTGACAGCCTCACCCGAAAAGTACAAGTAAGTAACTAAACTAAAAAACTATAAAGGTTTCTATCTAAATGGAGATTTTATGGCTTCCAGAAACTACACTTTCCCCATGGAGAGTCCACTGTGGATTGATGTGTGGCATTTTTTCAATGTCTGATTTATTCCCGGCAACAGCTTACTCCCCATAATTCACTGAAGACTCTGTCTGAGAGTGTGTTTTGAAAATCTGAGATGTCATTATCCAGGATAGTGCACAGCAGCCTGGGGAGACCCCCGCCTCACCTGCCAAGATTCCTGCTCAGTTTGGGTGATGCACTATCCTTAGCAAGCATCTACGTAGATTAGGAGCCCAGGGCTCTGAGGGCAGCCATGGAGTCACTGCACATCCTAAATCTGGCTTGGGAGGACCAGGCTGCAATCACACATCACACAGACAACTCCCTGCTTGCCTGTGAGCACTGTGCCATGCAGTGCTTCTCCACACTCTTCTCTTTCTTGCCCCTGGCACTCCATAGCCCACCACGCCCCACAGTGAAACCTTTGAAAATCTCCCTATCATTCAACAGCATGTCAGTTGAGGGTTCCAGCTTACAAGATCATGTCCGATGGGCCAAAGTGTCCAAAACAAATGTTAGCTCATAAAACATAATGTGGCACATCTGTGGGGCCCAAGCAAAGCTGACACAGAGGAAAAAAAATATTAAGTGAATTGTTTAACCCTGCAGTGGCAGGAACGGGAATGGGATTTTTTCTTTTTTTATTAATTTTTTATTTATTTCTGTATGTGTATGAATGTACTGTCTGCATGCAAGTCTGTGCACCCGTGTCGTGCAATGCCGCGGAGGTCAGAAGAGGGTGTCGGATTCCCCTGGAACTGGAGTTCTCCTGGAATTGGAGTTTCAGACGGGATTTTTTCTTTTAAGACATTTTTCCAACTTTAGCAGAGACAGGTGCCCCTCTGATAGGCAGACAAATACGTGGGAAAGAGAGTGTGTTTTCCTCCCTACAAGTGATGAATCTGGGTTTTTCCAAGTCTTGTAAAGCTGGCCATAAATACATTCTTTTCTGCACAAGAAAAACGTATGGGATATCTTATATGCCGCAGACTGTGCAGGACCATGGTTATAAAATACTGACAGAGTGGCTGTAGATGTAGCTCAGTGGCAGAGAGCTTGTCTAATGTGCACAAGACCTTGATTCCCAGCACCACAAAAAGGAAGAATGGCTATGTAGATGACTAATTTCATCACTCAGGATGTAGAGACAGGAGGATCTGAGATTCAAGGTCAGACTTGGCTGCATAGGGAGTTCGGGACCATCCTGGCTACATGAGATATCATTTCCAAATAGAAGTTGGCAAAACAGCTCATCAGATACAGGCACTGCTTGCAACCAAGGCTGCCAACCTGAGTTTGATCCCCAGAACTCACATGGTAGCTGCAGAGAACCAACTCCCATATGTTGTGCCTTGACTTTTGCAAGGATGCCTAAGTACACACATACACACATACACACGCACACACACACACACACACACACACACAAAACATTTAATTGAGGAAAGTTTCACCTTTTAATAATCTACAATTTAGTTAGAGAATTCAGTATTAAGCACTGAAAGAAGTAAATGGGACTTTCAGGCAGTCAGAAGAAATAGCAGGATTGGCTTTGAAGAGCATAAGCTGCACTGCCAAATGAGAACTCTCTGGCGAAGTAGCATTTTAGATGAGTCTTGAAGGGTGAGAACAAGCTGTCCACATTAGGGACCAAGAAAGAACCAGATAACTGGGGCTGGAGAGATGGTCTAGCGGTTAAGAGCGCCGACCACTCTTACAACCCGGGTTCGATCCCCAGCACCCACATGGTGGCTGAGAACCGTCTGAAACTCCAATTCCAGGAGAACTCCAGTTCCAGGGGAATCCAACACCCTCTTCTGACCTCTGTGGCATTGCACGGCACGGGTGCACAAACCTACATGCAGACAGTACACTCATACACATACAAAAATAAATTAAATTTAAAAAATTAAAAAAAAAAACAGACAACCTAGGAAACAGAACAGCAGGTGCACAGCGCTGTTGAGGTAGGCCAGAAGGCCATGCTGAGCAGTTAGTAAAAGGGTAGGGAGGAGGGTGTGGTGCAGCCTTGTGACAGTGTAGCTGTCTAGCATGCCCAAGGTTCTGGGTTCAGCTCTCATCACCTACATGAAAATATTTTGGTACTAGAGATGGCTCAGCAGTTAAGATCACTGATTGCTCTTGTAGTGGACCCAGGTTCAGTTTCCAGCACCCACATGGCAGCTAACAACCATCTACAACTCCAGTTCTAGGGAATCCAACACCCTCTTCTGATCTTATCTAGCATTGCACGACACCAGTACACTTACGTACATGCAGGTAATACATCCATAGACATAAATTTAAAAATAATAAATATTTAAACATTTTTAAAAATTTTTTATGTGTATGAGTATACTGTCTGCATGTAAGTTTGTGCACCCATGTCATGCAATGGGATTCCCCTGGAACTGGAGTTAAAGATGGTTCTCAGCCGCCATGTGGGTGCTGGGATTGAACCTGGTTCCTCTGCAAGAGCAGTCGGCGCTCTTAACTGCTAGGCTATCTCTCCAGCCCCTAAAAATAATAAATATTTTTTTAAAAGAAGGTAAAGAGAAGCGGGGTCAGAAGGGAGGGATGTACGGGTGTTTGTGGGTCCAGCACACAGTACCTCTTTCCCACTGACTTGAACAATGGAATTTGAACATGGACTTTGGTATGTCTTGGGGTAACAACATTTCTGTAAGACTGAGGTACACCATCTCCGTATGTTCTGAATTGACCATGGCTTGCTTAGGGGAACCTCCAAGCCCACAATCTCAGGTGCTCTGGGGGTGACTTCCAGAGCATCTTAATGTAACTAGCAACAATTATCCTTTCTTTGATTTTCAGAATAAACAAAAGCTCTATGGAGCACCTGCTTTGAGGGAAGAAGTCATTAATGTGTTTGCTTATTCCTTGTGTTTTCAGGCTGTTCTCTCTCTCTTTCTCTCTCTCTCTCTCTCTCTCTCCCCCAACTTGCCTCCATTTGCTGGTGTACTTTAAATATGTCATGTTTCATATCACAAAACACGCAGGCACACTGGATGCCATTTAATATTTAATTCAAATAAAATACTTGCTATATCAAATAAAATGTTTACATGTATGAATTTTTATATTCCCTTGGGAGAGCGCTTTGGAAGACAGGTGCCTCTCTGCTCCTGTACATTTTAAGTGGCACACAGATAAACTTCTTAACAATTTAATTGTAATGTATTTGTCGTAATGCATAATATTTATATAAAATGAGGACCACATCAAACCAGCAATTTTGTAGCTGTTACTGCTGGATGTTTCACTGTCAGTTGCAATATAAAACTTACTGTTTAAATATATTTATTTAGGAGCTGGAAAGATGGCTAAACAGTTAAGAGTGCTTACTTCTCTTGCAGAAGACCCAAGTTTAGTTCCCAGTGCCTACATCAGGCAGCTCACAACCACCTGTAACTCCTGTTTCAGGGGATCCTTCATCCCTTCTGGCCTCTATGGGCACCTTCATGCATGTAACATACCCATACACATACATACATACATACATACATAAAAATAAATATTAAAAGATATGTATATTTAAGAAGGGAGCTTAGGCAAGAAAGGGTAACAAGGAAAAAGATACTTTTATATTGCCTAAGTGAAGAACAGAGGAAAAGATATTCTTTTTTATATAATTTTAATTAATTATTTATTTATTTTTTATGTGTATGAGTGTACTGTCTGCATGTAGGTTGGTGCACCCGTGTCGTGCAATGCCGCGGAGGTCAGAAGAGGGTGTCAGATTCCCCTGGAACTGGAGTTAAAGAAGGTTCTCAACCACCATGTGGGTGCTGGGGATTGAACCTGGGTCCTCTGTAAGAGCAGTTGGCACTCTCAACCATTGAGCCATCTCTCCAGCCCCAGAAGAGATATTCTTAGGCAGGCTGATGAAACACATGGCTCTGAGTAATTCATGTTGCCAGGAGCCAAAGGCTTGTATTTACGTCTCAATTGTACCTCTGATGTGGGTCACCCTGCCATAAACGAAGCCAGAGATGCAAGTGGCTTTGCTTAAAAGATGGTTTAAATCCATTTTTTAAATATTTACCTCCTACTTTACCATCTACTTATATTCTGATCTTCCTCATTAAATTTTGCAACGTGCTTATGCTTTTAGACACAAAACAGTTGCCTTTGCAGGCAAATCTCTCTCCACTTCCTTCACTTGGGATATTGATGAAGCCAAAGTGTCACAATTGCGTTTCCAGGAGGAAACAGAGCAGGATGGAAGTACACACAGCATTTCTACAGAACGGGGGTAAAGCAGGTCACTATCACAGAGCCCAGACATTCAGAGAACAAACCTAAAAGTGGCCCTTGCCTCGCTTCACCAAGGGAGGGCTCTTGACGTCAATTCTAATTCTATACAGCAGGCCTTAGTTGAATTGGAAACCAACCTTGTTATCATCTATGTTGTCACATACTGTTTGGGTTGTGTAAACTGAGTCCAGCAAATGTCAGCCAGAATTCAAAGCCCAAATCCTCACTCTGCCTTCACCCTGTCTAGCAGATGGTGTTTCATCACTCAACTCGAGTCTCTTCATGTGACTTGTTGACTCTGATCTGTTTGATGAAGTGCGTGGGTTGCTAGACTATGTTTCCCTCAAGACAGCCT
Organism: Rhizomys pruinosus; assembly: GCA_009823505.1. Classification (NCBI taxonomy): domain Eukaryota; kingdom Metazoa; phylum Chordata; class Mammalia; order Rodentia; family Spalacidae; genus Rhizomys; species Rhizomys pruinosus. Next base: position 558,191 of record VZQC01001015.1, read on the forward strand.
AACAAACAAGGCATTACCTGGGGGATGCACGTTAACAACGGGAGGAAGGAGAGTGTATTCCCCAGTAGATTGCTAGCTGTCACGTGCTGTGCCATCCATTGCTTCTGAAACACTTCTTGGAAACATTTCCCTCCCAGTTGTAATCTGGACATTTCTGGGTCACTTTAAAAATTATTTTTGAAGTCTTTAGTTAGGTGAAATGCTGTGTGAGAGACAAGAGGGAGAGAGCTGAGTAGCCAGCATCGAAGGGAGAGCCCAGGCGAGTGACACTGACGGTGAGGTGTCTCAGTCAAAGCGTCTACTTGGCTATTCTCTTGGCAACAAAGAACATAGTGGCATAGACCAGGGGCTGGCAAAGTTTCTCTCTAAAGGGCCAGGAAGTCTGTAGATCACATGTTCTCAGGAAACAATGACTTAGCTAGAAAGCAGCTATAGACAATGTAAATGAAGTTTTATCCAATAAACCTTTATTTACAAAGCAAATCACAGGCCACAATTGGCCCAGACACTGGTGTTTACTGACTCTCAGCCCAGAAGATAAGAATTTGACCTTTGCAATCATACAGATGGGAGCCACATCCTGCCTCTGATACTTGCCTGCTGTGGGATCCTGAACACCTTCGTGTGTCTCTCAGCTTATTGGCGCCTGTTTTTGTAAAATGTAAATAATGGTGTGCTTACTTTGGTGGTGGCTGAGAAAACCTAACAAGGAAGATCAGAGCTCCCACAGATTGTTAGGTGTGTCACAGTGCTGATGTAGTGGTTGAAGGGGCTTGGAAGTCCCCTAGCTCCTCATCCACAGAGAAACCAGGGGAAACTTGATGTGGAAATTAGTCCAGGCTACTCCTCTTCCTATGGCCTCTCCCAGCTTCCCAAATGTTTCTCCCAGACCTGGTCTGGCCCATACTCACCTTTCTTTTTTTTTTTAATTTTTTAATTAATTTTATTTATTTATGTATGTGTATGAATGTACTGTCTGCATGCAAGTCTGTGCACCTGTGTCGTGCAATGCTGCAGAGGTCAGAAAAGGGTCTCGGATTCCCCTGGAACTGGAGTTCTCCTGGAATCGGAGTTTCAGACGGTTCTCAGCCGCCATGTGGGTGCTGGGGATCGAACCTGGGTCCTCTGCAAGAGCGGTCGGCGCTCTCAACCACTAGGCCATCTCTCCAGCCCCATACTCACCTTTCTAACATGGCAGGTAACACTCTCCTCAACTCCTTGGGACTCCAGCCATGCTAGAGCAGCTCTTCTCCCCTCAAGACATCTGTGCATGTTCTTCCCTCTCTTTCAGAATGCCAACTTCCTCTCATCCTCTCAGTAGTTTTATAGGTTACTTCCTAGAAGCACTCCTTATCCTCCCCTGGTAACTATTTCATTATAACTCACAGCACAATTCAACAGGAGCTACGCCTGTCTTATTCATAATTAAAATCATAGGGCTTTGTACAGTGTTCTGGCCAATAATAAACACTGAGAAAGCACATGTAATAAAAGCTTAGACCATCTAGTGATTCTTTATTATGATTATCTTCATGCATAAAACTGAAAGCAAAAGACGCAATATGGGTTTCACCAGATTTTATCCAACTTCACGTTACATCATAATTTATAACTGTATTTTCAATTTACTCCCTTTCTTTTTAGTTAGTTTTCTATTAAGCTAGGAATTGATGAGCAATAGCTCTTGGACCAAATTTGGCCTTCCACTTGTTTTTTTTTTTTTCACGTGTTTTTGTAAATAAAGCTTTATTGGGACATAGCCACACCCATGCATTCCTGTATTGTCTATGGAAGTTTTATCATACAAGAAGGAAGTGTAACAGTAGAGACCCGGTCTTTTACAGAAGACATTTGTTCACCCCTATGCAAGCAATAAAAGCCACTAAACCTTAGTGGTGTGCTGGTTCTATTTCTTTAGTTTTTGCTCAAAGATTCACCCAACACCTCTTTTTGCAAACCCTTTTGGTCTAAGCCACTGTTTAAGAATCATTGTCGCAATCCCTCAACAAATTCAGTGAGATTCTGTATCTGGTTCATGAAAGTGCAATGTGTAGGTCCCTGGCATGGTGTAAGTTAGAGTCTTTTACCCTCAGGATATCCTTGGATGAAGTAGTCCCTTCTTTATACAGTCATCAAGTTTACCAGAAAGTGAATTCACAAGCCTCCCCCCACTCCCACGCTGTTCAGCTGCCTGGGAGACTCACGGTAACCTTCTACGCAAGTCTGCTGAGAGTCTAACGTGAACATCTGCAACACGGACATCATTATAACAGGTGTCAAAAATGCCTCTGCTCTCCCAGAACACCTCGAATCTTGACAAGACAGATGAAGCCTACAGCTCTCTGTTTGTACCTGAGCTTCCAGAAATCAGGGCTGCTGACTTTTTCTCACGTTGTGAATAACCGATAGCTGTTCCGTTAGATAACCCTTTGTCAGGAAAATTCTGCCTTCCAGAATTTTCCACCAGATTTGCATGCAGCAGTATGGAACAATTTACAGATACCTTTTTTACTTTATTATTTTACAGGAAAATTGTGTGCGTATGTTATCTCTTCAGTGGTGAAATGTGTCAGTTGGGTCTCTTTCAGTGATGAGGTACAAAACGCAGCTCAGAGTGGCTTCAGAAATTGGTAATTTATTATCAATCAATTAACTGAAATGTTCCAGGCAAGCTGATTTCAATGCTAGTTCGAAAGTATCAGATTACACTGCAAAGACTGTTCTTTCATTCCTCTGGTCCACTTCCACTTGGTTGGCTCCATTCCGAGCCAGTCTCTTTCTTAATGGTGGCCAGATGACAACTAGAAGCCCATGCTTTTCATCTTCATGGCCCTATGTCCAGCCTCAGTGAGCAGCCTCCGGCCCAGCCTCTTCTCGTGATCTCTATTTGGGCATATTGGTGGCATGCCCCACTTTGGCCTGAGAATAGGAGGCTCTGATGAGCTACATGTCCAAGATGTACTCCCTAAACCTGGAATACAGCTGATCTGCCCTGCTAGAATCACATAGACAATAAATGAAGTCCCAAACCAAGATCAGAAGATGTTACTAGAAACAGAGTAAATGTATGACAGGGCAAATGCAGCCAGTTTCTTCCACATAGGAAGCCAGTTTGCTCACCAGTCTGCTTCCCCCACTTTGCTGTCTGTGGCAGTATCTCAGCAGGTCATGTGTGGGGCCAGATGGTCCTTTGTCATGGGGCATCGTGTCTTTGACAAATCTTCAGTGACATGGTGGGTCCCTCCACGCTTGGTGCCAATCACAGCTGCTCCCTACTTCTCAGTCATGACAACCTGCCCTCTGAAAGTCACAGTGGCTGACTTGAGGACCACCACTATCCACTGCTTATAAATTGGGAGTGGTGGGAGAGGGTCAGGACCCCATTCATCATTCACCAGGGAAAGGACACTAAGGGGAAAGAGTGGCTCCAGGGTTGACACTGACGGCCCTTCAGCGTCAGAATAGCTTCGCTGGCGGGCACCTGCTCCTCTCTCCAAGGAGCCTGATGATGGAAGTTCTTCAGACCCAGAGGGAAAACAAAACGCCATGTTGGGCTGACAGAGTCCTGAGGTCAGGGAGTTCACAGTGTGAGTCCCATTTGGAACACATTTTTGGTTTACAGGGATGGACCTGGCATGATCTTCCCACAAACAGGAATTCTCATTTTTGGTGTTGTCATTGTTACAAGCGTCGTTGTTGTAAGTAGGGCTTCCCAACTTTTACCCATGAACAGCTAGGGCCTGATAGTGTCCTCTTGTGAGAGCTTGGTCCCCAGCCCCGTGGGATGTTAATTTGCATCAGCCTTGTTGCCTTTGTGTCAGCAGCAGGCTCAGTTGTGTCAATCAAAAGTGGTACATATGTAATCCCAGGACTCCTATATCGAGAAGGGAGCTGGAGACAGGAGACCGAGAAGCCTCGTGTGGGCAGCAGCAAACGCAAACGAGGTGGAAGGTGAGGACCAACACCTGAGGTTATCCTCTGACATCCAGATGTGTGCCCTGGCACACACACATCTGCACCATACACACATATCATGCACACAGTTTTTTTTCAGATTTTTAAATTATTTTTATGTGTATGAGTATATGTATGTATACCCTGCATGTATGTAAGTATACCCTTGTCATGCAATGCAGGAGGGGGTCAGAAGAGGGCATGGTTGGATCCCCTGGAACTGGAGTTAACGGATGGTTGTTAACCACTATGTGGGTGCTGGGAATCATACCCCAGTTCTCTTTAAGATCAGCCAGTGCTCTTAACCACTGAGCCGGCTCTCCATCTCCCCTTCACATACAGATTTTTTAAAAGTATCTCAGCCGGGCGTGGTGGTGCATGCCTTTATTTAATTTTATTTATTTCTGTATGTGTATGAATGTACTGTCTGCATGCAGGTCTGTGCACCCGTGTCGTGCAATGCCGCGGAGGTCAGAAGAGGGTCTCGGATTCCCCTGGAACTGGAGTTCTCCTGGAATTGGAGTTTCAGACGGTTTTCATCCGCCATGTGGGTGCTGGGGATCGAACCCGGGTCCTCTGTAAGAGTGGTCGGCGCTCTTAACCGCTAGGCCATCTCTCCAGCCCGGTGGTGCATGCCTTTAATCTTAGCACTTGGGAGGCAGAGGCAGGCAGATCTTTGTGAGTTCAAGGCCAGCATGGTCTACAGAGTGAGTTCCAGGACAGCTGGGGCTACAGGGAGATCCTGTCTCAAAAAGACAAATAAATAAATAAATAAATAAATAAATAAATAAATAAATAAATCTCTAGAGATGGTCAAATGTTTCCTGAGGAAACAGAAACAGGGAGTGGAGGGATTGGGAGCAAAATCATTTCTTTGAGATCATTTGATTTAAACCCACTCTGGCTTTAAATCTGTAGGTATGCCCATCAGGACAGAATAAGAATTCTTTATCGTATTCTCCAAGGCAGGCCTCATGAATTTCCCAGTGAAAATAGGGGCTACTTTCCCAATGTGTTTCAGAAGAAGTCTGAGGTCCCCAGGCCTGACCCAATACACCCAGATGACTTTGATCAGCAGCTCCAACTCCCAGACACACTGCTGAGACGGAGAAGGCACTCCCGTCTCTTTTGGCCTTTATCTCCCTGCCCAGAAGTGCTGCCTGCAGGCTCCCTATCACACTTGTTCTATTTCCAGCTCCAGTCTTGCCCAAGGGATCCGTGCAGCATGTCCAGTTAGTTGCTTAAAGTGTGTCCTCATGTCTGGCTACCAGATGGAAAATCGTCGCTCCAAAGCTCGGCTTGCATGCTGCAATGAAAATGCTTGTTAAGCTTAATGAAAAGCATGGACCACACCATGAATCCTCTGGCCTTTCAAACACGTGTGCACAGCTGTGCACAAACATTGACGTTCCAGCGATGTGAGGATCTGAGGGTCCTCCATGTTCCATATTCACCTGACGCTGAGGTTCCTGGGAGTTGGCAGAATGCTAGGTCAGATTTAATGTCTGGCAAAGTCAGATTCCAGCCTCTTCCATTCCGAACCAGCAAAGACCTTAGAATCTGGAGCCACTGTGAGCCTATGGAGTTCAGTAGTAAAAGGTTGCGTGTGAATGTGAAATGTCTTTCATAGGCTCCTGTCTTTGCCCCCTTGGTCATTGGCTGGCGGTGCTCATTTGGAACCTTTAGGAGGTGGAGCCTTACTGGGGGACGTGCACTGGGGAACAGACCTTAAAGTTTTATGGCCACGGCCCACTTCCTGTGTGCTCTCTGCTTCCTGTCTGGGAATACTATGTGACCAGCTCAGCCACAACTCTTCTGTGGCCCTAGCTTCCTGCCAGGATAGACTGTATCCCTCCTTAACCTGTAAGCCCAAACAAACACTTCCTCTCTTGGAGGAGGAGGAGGAGGAGGAGGAGGAGGAGGAGGAGGAGGAGGAGGAAGAGGAAAAAGAGGAAGAAAAAGAAGAGGAGGAAGAGGAGGAATAATAATCATTTGGAGCCAGGCAAATCTAAGTAGCTCCATGAGCTCCATGAGCATTGTTCTATTTAATAAATATTAGTTGAATTAATGTGTATTGCTCAGCTTCCATAATAATAATGATTAATGCTCAACTTAGTCATCCATAAAATAAAGACAATATGACCTGTGTCTTAGCTACCACATCAAGTGACCTTTTACAAAACATTTACCACATAGGAAACACTCAGAAATTATGGTTATGGTATGCAACAAATTTACAGGATTCAAAGTTATTCCCTTTAATCTTCATTCATTATTCAACTAAGTTTTATTTAGTGCTTGCCTTTTCTATGATGCTGGCCATTTGTAATTCAACCAGGAAATGAGAAGTTTCATACTGTTTTAAGTTAATAAAAGTGTAAATGACTAATACCTAGAAAAGAAAAGTTCTTTTTGCCCCGCTGGAATTCAATGTACGACGCATCTTAACAAAAGGGAACAGTCTCCAATTAGTTAACCCTCTCAAAAATTAAGTAGAAACTCAGGGCCCACATCACCACAACATTCGATAATCTTTTAAAATTATTTTTTAAAAAGAGTTTCCCAGGCAAGACAGTGACATGTAAGTTTAAGGCAATTTATTACAGGCTTATTCCTTATCTATCCCAAGAGTTCGTTGATTTATTTCGTTTATCCTATAGCATAAGAACCTGGGTTAGATGGATGAAGAATATAGTTCAGAGGCCAGGGTTGGTGTGTGCTTAGATGGTTCTAATTGTTCTCAGCCTATTTTCTTACCATTAGGTCTTTGCAGGATTTAATTGCCAGGGAGGATTTGCTTGAACTCCTTCCAATGCCATCTTTTGCTAATAAATAAAAATAAATCTAGTTTGGGCGGAAAATGGAAGGTGACCCTCCCACAATAGAATAACCCCCGTTGATAAAATACCAGCAAGGAGACCAAAGCATTGGTAGAATGCTCACGGGTCCTGTGAGGAACGGCATGGACAGTGCAGCTGCATCCCACCAAGGCAGTTTCTGCAGAAGCTGTTCACAGAGTCCCAGGTGAATCCTGAAAACAGTGAGCCTGGCTCTTATCCCCCAGTGCCTCGGGAAAGCCTTCCCCCTTTACAACTCTCTTGTCTGAGAAATACCTCCAAGTTCCAACTTGGACTCGACCTTTGAGAAGCATCTCATAATCTCTCACATCCGAAATAGAACTGGCTCCCTCTGGTCCTCTGCTGTCACAGTATTATGATTTATTTTTTCCTGGTATTTTTCCCATTTACTTATGGATTTCCATTCCTCTCCCCACTAGTCTATAGATGGCATAGAAAGAGTCTGTCTTCATGAACAAGGAAGAAACCCACTGCTTGCCCAGTGGCTGAGTCTATACTCAGTACCCAGAGCTGGGCTCAGACCACTGCCTGAGAGTGGTTGGCTTTTGGAAATTCAGTAAGAGCTGGCCCACAACCATTGATGGGAGTCATCAAGACTGGAGGACTTGAGACTTGAGACTTCTGGAGATAATTCTGCCTGCCCGAGAGCTATGGACAGTAACTTGACGTGGAGGCATGGAGTCTGAACTCTATGCCTGCCCTGATAGCCTGTTTGCAATAGCCTGGCCCTCACCTCATACCCCCTTCACGTCTAAAGAAGGAACAGCCTCTGCCTTTTACTTTTCAGACTCATTTCTAGGTGGTCCCAACCTACCTGATTACTTTCTCCCCTGTCTGTTTTTGTTTTCTCTCCCTGTTAATATTCAGAGCTCACGTTGCATTAAATGGTCTAAAAGTAAATAAATATATCTTATTAGACTCGTTGATGGCAGAGTGGCGTTAATATTAGGAAATTCTAACATGGGATAATGCTTTTTGGCAAGATCTCCTTTTAGCAGGAAGCCTGCACTGGAGAGAGTATCCAAGCTAGAGCAAGGGGTATCTGTTTGTCTTCAGTTTCTCTGACAGCCAGGATGGTTTGTTTGTGTCAGCGTTCCCAGGGATGGTAACTGATTTCACAAAGGGGTCAAAGTCCGCCAGACCTTTTTGACTGCTCAGGGGCCCACCTCCTGATGCTTCTCTCATGCCTTCTGGTCCTTCTAAATTAAATCGCATTCCACTGCCTGTTATTGGATAATGTCTGGACAAAATACTCTTGCACCCACTCCTTGCTTAAGGCAGAGTAATTGGAACAGATAGTGCTGCTGGCTAAGAGCCACCGACTAATTGCTTTATGCCCGGTTCCCCTCGCCAGAGGCACACCCCAAATTGACAAATCTGTGGCTGTTTCCCAATTTTTTTGAGGTTTCCAAAACAATCAGCAATATTCATGATAGGGGGAGTTTGCAGCTGGGGTGGGAGTGGAGAAGAAATGAGTTCTCTCTAGACATTGGCGCCTTCAACTTGCACTACTTAATCTCCCATTATTTTGATCGTAGAGATCTGGGTTTTTAATTTCCTGTAATCCAGCAAGGAATGTTGTTCTCTTCCTTAAGGACATCTGTGGTCTCTGCTTTTCATGTTCCAAGAATCCTAACAGAGATGTTTTTGTCAGTGACTGGATATTTCATTAGAAATCCAAAGATTCCCATTAACTTGAGTTATTTCCATAGCTCCTATCAACTTTCAGATTAATAATTCATGGTGTTTAATAACCTGTTCAGATCATCACCAAAATTATTGATTTAATAATATTGGTCATTAATAATGGAAAAGAAGGGGGTAGGTTTCTTATCACTTACATCAATTTATTTCTTATTGCCCTTGCAAATCTCAGGGAGATCCAATAATCGTAAGGACTTTTAATATCTTATTTTTCTTGATGGAAGTCAGGAAAGTGTTCTGTGTTGTAAAGTATGCATAGTCTTTACCCTTATTTTCCTATTGGGGGAAAGTGGGTTTCTGTGCTGTTTTGATATACTGTCTCACTATGTAGCCCTAAGCTGACCTTGAACTTGAACTCCTCCTGCCTCCTTCTTCAATTTGCTTTGCTTCTAGGCTTATGCCACCAAAGCATGTCATATATGCATTGTTGAGCTTCAGAAGATACAGTTAAGATAACCACTTAATCTGAGGGGAATGAAGAGATGGTTCAGTGGTTGAGAGCACTGGTTGCTCTTGCAAAGGACCCGACTTCAGTTCCCAGCACCCACACGTCGACCAGCATCCGTTCTTAACTCCAGTGCCAAGGCAATTCAACACCCTCTTCTGATCTCCAAGGGCATTGAACAACACGGGTGCACTTATACAGGTCAGACAATTACTCATACACATAAAAATAAATAAAATACTTTAAATAGTCTTGACCGAAACACTTTCCAAGCATTTGTAGAAACAGTACAAACTCGGCCCCCAAACCTTGCTGTTTCTCTACAGAATGTCAATGATCCTTTCCTCTCTTCCTCCTCCTCTTCTTCCTCCTCCTCCTCCTCCTCCTCTTCCTCCTCCTCCTCCTCTTCTGCCTCTTTCTTCCCCTCTTCTTATTCTTTTATCAAAGCATATTGTGATCACCTCTAGTTTACTTTGGGGGAACTCACTTTGTAATCAAATAGGAATGGAACTGAAAATTCATTGTCATTTTGATTTGGCAACATGGCTCTTTGATTATTTTTCTAGGATTTCTTGTAGATATCAAAGCTGTGATCAGGCAGAGTAAGAATTTCATCTCATTTGAAAAGAAGGAAGTAAAAACCTATTGCACGGACCACATCCATGCTCATTGATCACAACATGATTTCAAGGTTGTTTTATTCTGAGCTTTAAAGTATCTCTTTCAGGAATCTCTTTCGAAAGTTGTCCTTGCTATTAGAATATCCTTATCAAGGTTTCTTTCCGCAATAACAAATAACTAAATCTTCAGGCAGGTTTCCAAGAAGAATCCTCTTCATCACCAATTCTATCCAATACCTAATGGTGTTATGGCGTGTGTCCAGAACCTAATCTTCCACTCAATGAGACATCTCCTCTAGCACTGCATCTTGATGGGAACTGACTTCCTGTATCTGTTATAAAAGATGATATGTAGGCAGCCCAGCAAGATCATTAAAATTTCCCTACCTAGGGCTCTGTGTGTTCTGTGCCAATGCATGCTGGGAATGTGCCTAGCTGGTCATTGTGTCTACACAAAGCAGAGGGTGAAAAAGGAAATTCCATAATAAACCACAAGGAGTATATGGTGCCAGTGACTTGACTAAACCTCTAGACAACCCGGTGTAAAAAAAACCAAACGGCACCTCCAGCTTCCTAGCTAAATATACATTTTAAGGTTTCTGCTACTATTTCTGTATTTTGTTATTAGGGCTTCGTAATCAGAGCCCTTCCTCCACTAATGAGCCTGTAAAGAAGCCATTATGCTAGAACAAAGAATCTATCTTGGAGTTTAAATTGAGCACCTCCCATAATTTAGGACAGAGCATTGGTCTTCAACTTGTGGGCCAGGGCCCTTTGTATGAGCGTAATCCATTTGGTGGATGTTCTAGCTTGATTTCTGTTGCTGTGATAAAGCACTCTGGTCAAAGGCAAGGAGGAAAGGATTTATTTCATCTTACAACTCACAGTTTATCGTCGAAGGAAGTCAAGACAGGTCTACTTATTATTCCATAAGCATTCCCTCTGACGAAGGACCTCATTTCAAAAACAAAGTAGAACTCACCCGGAACCATGGAGGATGGCGCTTGCCGGCTAGGTCGCAGGCCACCTTAGCTAGCTAGCTTCTGCAGTGCAGACTACCTACCTGCCTAGGGAATTGGGCTGCCCAGCAGAAGGTTCAGCCCTCTTACATCAATTAACAATCAAGGCCATACCCCACAGACATGCCCGCAGGCCAACTTGATCTGGGAATTCCCTCAGTTGATACTCCCTACTCTGGGGATTCTAGGTGACAAGTTGACAGTAAAGCTAACTAGGACAGAAGGCTATATCAGCATTTGAAAGAATAAAGATTAGGATGTATCTGAGTGCCTTGCCTGTAGTAAAGGAAGAAAGATTTTCCTACTTGTTCTTTTTTTATACACATAAACACCCATGCATTGGGTCACAGAGTCCAGTGTGCTTCTTACGTGAGTCAAATTCCAAACACTTCAAAAGCCCAGAAGTAGAAGGTGCAGTGTCCCATATGTAGGAAGACAGAGCATAGCCAAAGCTGTTATGCCATACCTATACTCAAGTACATCATACATAATTATTGGACTTGGAAGACCTGAGACTGAGCCAGATGCCTTTAGTCCCAACACTTGCGAGATAGAGGAAGGTGGATCTCTGTGAGTTCATGTTCAGCCTTGTCTACATAGTGAGTTCCAAGCCCACTGGATGACAACTATGACCCAGGGCTAGAGAGATAGCTCAGTGGTTGAGAGCACTGGCTGCTTTTGCAGAAGACCCAGGGTTAGTTCCCAGCACCCACATAGCAACTGACAGCCATCAGTAACTCCAGTTCCTGATCCAGGGGAATCCGATGCACTCTTCTGGCCTTTGCAAGCACTGCATACATGTGGTGCACTTACATACATGTAGGCAAACACTCATACACATAAAATAAAACTAAATAAAATGTAACAGAAAACCTGATGGCCTTTTAATGTTGTCACTGATTATAGGAGAGATTGTGGCTCTAGATCCTGATCTGTGAGCTCTGTCCATCTGCTTCTCAAATGCTCATTGGACAACACAGCTCCCAGAGGGAGCTCAAAATGAAAGCTCTCATGGTCTAAGGAGGTCAGTGAGGGCTCTGCCACAAAATCAGATCGTCTCAAGTGCCCAATACCTACTTGTACATTGAGTTGAAGAAAGACACAATGTCAGACAGAAGCCAAAACACTGGGAGTGAGCATCTTGTCCAACTTGTAAGAAAGGCAGAAAAATCTAGCCTGGCTTAGAGACAGAGATGGAAGTGGAGGACTGAGCATCCCTAATAACTTAGTTTAAAATCATCTCATTTGTTCTTTCTGTGCCTGATAATCTGGGGGTCACAAGTGGACTGGCCTGACCTACAGGAAGTTGGAGGTGCCCTGTGTTCCACCCAGCTACAGATTAGGTTTGTGTTTATCTTCTTCAGCCTGGCCTTTCTTGTCCAGGTTCTTGTGTTTCATGATGAATCTGGCTTTTGCTTCCCTGGATTTTAATATTTACTGTTAACTTGAGAAGTGACTCCGATGGGGCAAGATTTCATGACCAGCCTTCTTGAGCTTATACCAGTTTTGGAAGTAAAGCAACAGGTTTCATCTGAGAACATTCATTCTTTTTTTAATTTTATTTATTTCTGTATGTGTATGAATGTACTGTCTGCATGCAGGTTTGTGCACCCGTGTCGTGCAATGCCGCAGAGGTCAGAAGAGGGTGTCGGATTCCCCTGGAACTGGAATTCTCCTGGAATTGGAGTTTCGGACGGTTCTCGGCCGCCACGTGGGTGCTGGGGATCGAACCTGGGTCCTCTGTAAGAGCTGTAGGCGCTCTTAACCGCTAGGCCATCTCTCCAGCCCAAAAGAACATTCATTCTTTAAGCTGTATCAGAGCCCAATTATCAAAATAATCTGATAGACTTTTTTTTTTTCTTTTTGAGACAGAGTCTCCCTGTAGCCAAAGCTGGCCTGGAACTCACCATGTAGACCAGGCTGGCCTTGAACTCACAGAGATCCACCTGCCTCTGCCTCCCGACTGCTGAGATTAAAGGAGTGCCACCACACCCGGCAATCTGATAGGCTTTTAATGACTTCACTGATAGGAGAGAGGGTGGCTTAAACCTCCTTCAATCAGTGTGAAAATGTTGATGGAATTTTTGCATATTCTGATGAAATACAAAATGGGAGGTATGGACAACCAAGTTCGAAGATGTTTTTTGATACAGAAATGCCACTGTGTTGGGTATGGAGACCAATGGGATGCATATACCAGACAGGAAGAAGTAAACAAGAGAAAAAGACAAGGAACAAAGGAAGGCAGTTTCCTCACTGTTGAGAGAATTCAGGCTGCAAGCAACCCACAGAAAATACCTCTCACTTGCATTTTACACAAATAGGACGTTTAGCAGGACATTATACCTAGAGAGCCCAATCCTGGGCAATTGAGGAAGGGACAGGGTCACACATTCTTGGTTAATATTTAAGAAAATCTCTGTGTGTTTTGCCTCAAATGTTAATGCCCTGACAGATGAGTTGAACAAGAAGGATAGTGTGAATTGATGATGGGGTGTTGTGCCTATCCACCCGCTGCCTCCTCTCTGCCTGCCTTATGATGAATACTATTCTTTAATAGCAAACTAGTGTTCATAAAGAACTTATTACAGAGACTCCGAGGAAGCCAAGAATGAAGGAATGCTTGACTGGCAGCGATCAATCACCTCCCTTTTAAACAGCAACTGGTTCTTGCTTTTTAAAGTAACAGTTCATAGGGAGGTCGCCCACATAAACATGCAAGGCTCCTGGGGCCACTGTGCCTGGTCCTGCTCATGCTTCTGTGCCTGCTTGAGACGAGATGAGCCCCACTGTCTCTAGTAGATTTTTCTTCTAGAAGAGTTTCCAACAAATAGGGGTTAATTAGTGACACCTGCAAAATAAGAATAACCAAATGACAAGGGATAAAGTCATATTTGGTGAAAGATTCTGCATCCTGAGAGGCAAGTTCCAGATGGGAGCTTCTCCCTGGAAAGGCTGCTTAGTGAGTCAGAGCCTGAGGAGCTGGGAACCCGGAGAGGTTCAGTTGTCAGGCATGGTTCACTGTCCACTTTGTGGCTGCACAGAGCGTTCAAGGCCTTTCCTTCCTTTGCTCAAAAGCTTTGTTCACTGGTTTGGTTTGGCTTTTTGAGACAGGGTTTCATGTAGAGCAGGAAGGCTTCAAACTGGATATATTGCCAGGAGTGACCTTGAACCCCAGATCAGATCCTCCTGTCTCCATCTCCCAAGTGCTAGGATTACAGATGTGCATCACACATAGCTTTAAGAACTTTTAAAGCAGGGTTATTTTTTTTTTTTCACTATCTTTATCTGGAGGCTGATAGTTAGGGCTGGGCCATTCTTCGCTATGAGGACTGTTCTGGGATGTCTCACTGCACAGATCAAGGCCTGAAAATACAGACAAAGGACTTAGCCTTCCTCCTGCAGGTCTCCACCTGCCCACATTCCCAACACCCAGCTCCAGGGGATCCTCTCCTGAACCCATCCATCTACTACAGTGGTTGAGAACTTGAACTTCCACACTTTTCTAGGATTGAGTCCTTCTCCTCCACAGGCTGGATGTATGACCTCAAAAGGGCACCTTCCTTCAAATTCTCTGTGCCTTCTTGTCTGAAGTTTGTAAACACGTCTCATGGGGAACCTGTCATGTAGGGTTACATAAGACAAAGTACCTTGCATGTAGCACATGCGAGTCACCCATGCTTACTGTGCCTTTGTCTCTCGGTTTAAAGGTCCACTCCTCTTCCTCTTCCACAGATGTAGCGTGTATCTATCTCAGTTCCCCTGTGGCATCAGAGGATTCATATTAGGAACCAAAGGTAGGGTGTGTCATGTGACCGTTGCTGAGACTACAGACCAGAGGACTGATATACTGATATCTGGATCTAGGGTCTAGTCACCATGAGAGCCCTTGTGCGCGCATGCCTCGTGTGTGTGTGTGTGTGTGTGTGTGTGTGTGTGTGTGTGTGTGTACATGTCCTGCCCTCATTCCCCTAAGGGGTCATGGGTGGGACCAAATTCTCTTCCTCTCTCTTCTGAGCACAGGGGTAGGATAGTGAGTGTGTCAGGAATCCCTGGAATCTAACTTGGTTCAAATTCTTCTGATGGAATGAGAGGAAACTCAGAATCTGCTGTTCTCTTCTGACTCCAGAATTCTTCAACTAAGAGAGGTTCTATGTAATAATCATGATTGAAGAAGTCAGGATATTAAAAAAGAGTGGGGGGAAGGTGGAAGAGTGGAGGGGGAGAGGGAGGGGTGGAAAGGATGTACATATAGCACGCACGTATAAAATTCTCAACAAATTAAAAAATTTAAATCAGAAAATGTAGTTTTAGCAAGTGCTGGTTTCTCAAAGCCAAGGATTACATATTCCCAATCTCTCAAAAACAGGACACCCCAAGGGGGTGGACTACATTTTCACAGCCCCCGCTGGAAGAGGGCATGTGTCGTGCTGGAAACAAAGGGCGTGCAGGCAGCAGACGAGTTCTGGGAATAATTTCTGGGTATCAAGAATACTGATTTTAGAGCATGTTTTTCTGGAAGCCTCCATCACCAGGTGCACCATAGAGGCTTCCATATGTCTCCAGTAGTCAGGGGAGTCAGACGCACAGTTGAGCCTGACCCAAGGTATAAAATCCCCCATTCTTGGTTTATTTCTAGATGATTAATCTCTCCTCCATATCCAAGACCTATTTTATGATTAATTTGAGTTTTCCCAAAGCCATGAATCTTTATCCTATCCTTGGGAGTACTGGGACCTCATGTCCAAGGTAATTTATTTAGAAGCAAAGCTAAGACTCTGCTGAGTCCCTTCCTTCCATGTCTCCGCTCCCCAACAACCTCACCCTATTCCTGTCGTTCTCTTTCTCTTGGTCCCCTACATTTCTGAAGAAAATCAACTCTGTTCTGCTACCCTGCCCCTCGGCCACTCACAGCAACGTGCTCTTGGCCTCTGAGCCATCTCTCCAGCCCCAAGTTTCCCCTCTTTAACAACTAAGTAACTCACCAAGCTACAAAGGTCATTCTATGAGTCAGTTTCACATTAACATGGGTTTAAACAAAGTGCTTTCTTTATGGGCTTTATGAGAATTCAGCAGGCATCTGCCATGCGTCTATCTGTCTGCCACTGGTCTCTCTGTCTATACCGCTGCTGCATCTACACAGCTTTTCTAAGCCTTTGCTCTGTTCTCTCTCCTCGCCTTCCCTTCCCCTATCCTTGAGGAGCCCTTTCTCATTTTCTCTCTGCGTGTGGCATCTCCCACTCAGATCTTCAGCCTTTGGCCAATCCTGGCTCCCAGTGATGTCATTGCATCGGGCACTGACCTCTCCTGTGAGCTCATCCACCTGCATGGCTGCAGCACCGTGCACAGCCTTGTCCCTCCCGCTTCATGGTCACATTTGCAACACTGTGCAGCCAGCAACCCCCCCCCCTCAAGCCCCTACTTAATGCACAGTCCTTTGGTGTGGGTGGTACATGGCACTGTTATTTAATTGATTTCAATGGAAACCAAAGGTCACCAATTGACTTTGTGAGATTTGGAGGGGACGTTCCTTCCCCTTCTCCATGAAGATGCTTTTTCCCTGTTTTGCCATTGATGATCTCGTAACTATCACAACCTTAGGACTTTGTCTGTCCTGGGCTCTCGTCTCATCTTCTCTTTCACCTCAGAGATCTCAAAATAGCAACCTAAAAGTACAACCTTGCCACAGAAATGTAGCCACAGCCTCAGGGTTCTAAAATTCAGTAGTGAAGACCCTGACACACAAGTGGGAGGAACTGCACTGGGAAACTCAGAAACCACACCAGGTCAGGTGCATTACCACCTCTCTCTAATCCCAGGACTCTCCTGTCAAAACAGGAGGGAGAGACAGGGTAGTCCTCAGAAGTTCGAGGCCAGCTAGCCTAGTGTCCACAGTGATGGACAGTAGACCTGAGGGCCAGCTAGCCTGGGGTCCACAGTGATGGACAGTAGACTGAGGGCCAGCTAGCCTGGGGTCCACTGTGACGGACAGTAGACCTAAGGGCCAGCTAGCCTGGGGTCCACAGTGACAGACAGGAGACCTGAGGGCCAGCTACCCTGGGGTCCACAGTGATGGACAGTAGACTGAGGGCCAGCTAGCCTGGGGTCCACAGCGATGGACAGTAGACTGAGGGCCAGCTAGCCTGGGGTCCACAGTGATGGACAGTAGACTGAGGGCCAGCTAGCCTGGGGTCCACAGTGATGGACAGTAGACTGAGGACCAGCTAGCCTGGGGTCCACAGTGATGGACAGTAGACTGAGGACCAACTAAGCCTAGTGTCCACAGTGATGGACAGTAGACCTGAGGGCCAGCTACCCTGGGGTCCACAGTGACGGACAGGAGACCTGAGGACCAGCTAGCCTGGGATCCACAGTGACGGACAGTAGACCTGAGGGCCAGCTAGCCTGGGGTCCACAGTGATGGACAGTAGACCCTGTCTCCAACAAGGGAGAAGGCAAGAAATGACTCTTACTGTTGTTCTCTGATCCCCACAGGCACATCATAGCACGCACATGAACTTGCCCACAGGCACATACATACATATATACACATACACGCAAACACAAATTGGCTTAAATTCAGTTTTCTATCTAAAATGCCATTTCTGGATTCTTTTTCAAACCTCGACCTCACATTGTGTTAGCTTAGTCTTTTCCCACCTGGCCGGTGGCAGCTGCAGCTGAGTCTGGAGCACGTCCCGGCTCCTATAGCCGTTTTCACTTCCTCTGGTACTTGCCTGGCCCCTCTAGAGAGCTGAGGTCGCCCCTCTTGCCGGTGGCAACTCCTAGGTCCATTAAGAGTCCACAAAGCAAGGAAAGCCCGGTTTCCCTTTCCCATTCCCTGCTGGTCAGAATGTCTGCAGCCCAAGTCCACACGTGTTCCTAGAAAGCACACCACTGACTCTTCTCACTCTGAGGCTTGCCTCCCTTCAGCATGGCCCTCAGCCCTTCCCGTTCCATCTTAAGAGAGTTGGGGGGGGGTTCTATGTGTGTGCATGTGTATGTGTGCACACTCCCACACGTACTCATGTGGAGACCAGAAGTGGACAATGGGTGTCCTATAGCTCTGCATCTTATATTCTGTGACAGAGCCTTTCAGTGGGCCTAGAGCTTCCTGGTTGTCTGCCCATGAAGCCCAAGCATCCTGTCTCTGCCACTGCCATGCCCAGCTTTTTTTTTTTTTTTTACTGGAGACTGAACTCAGATCTTCCTGTTGTTTTGTGTCCACTGAGCCATCTCCTCAATCCAGGGATTTAGAATTCTAAAAGAAAAACAACGTGTTATGCATGAATACCAGCATGCCGGCTGAGAATCACTGTTCTGTGTTAGGGACCAGCTCATCTTAGAAGACCACAGGCACCCCCAGCCCTAGTGGATGAGCTATGGACAGGTGCTGGTCACTAGGGGGAGAGTCAGTTGAAGGATGTGGTCCCTGGTGAGTTGACCGTGGTCCAGTGGATGGGCTCACACTCATGTATATATGGGTACTCAGTGGTTTAACAAAGAAAAGAAAAGACATGAAGCTATGATTTGGGAGGACTTAAAGGAGTAAAAATGATCAAAATACATTGTATGCATCTATGAAGTTATCAGAGAGTAAAATATTATAGTGGTGGTGCATGCCTTTAATCCCAGCACTTGAGAGGCAGAGGCAGAGGCAGGCAGATCTCTGTGAGTTCAAGGTTAGCCTGGTCTATAGGGAGACCCTGTCTCAAAAAGACAAAAATTAAATAAGATATTATATATGTAAAGTGGGGTTTTTTTGGGTCTTTTTGAGACAGGGTCTCCCTGAGCCCCAGCTGTCCTGGAACTCGCTCTGTAGACCAGGCTGGCCTTGAACTCACAAAGATCCACCTGCCTCTGCCTCCCAAGTGCTAGGATTAAAGGCGTGCACCACCACACCTGGCGATATACGTAAAGTTTTTAAAAAAATAAGTTACACATTTCAGAGGGGATGATGAAAGCCAGCAAGGCTGGTGAACACTCCCAGTTATGATGCCAGACAGAGAATTCAGCAAATATGGCAGAAAAGGGTAGGAACAGAGGCACGGTGAATCCAACAACCTCACCAGTAAGGTAAAATAAAATAAGAGAGATACAAAGTCTAAAATGAAGTCACTGAAAGAGCTTGTGTGTTCCCTGGTTGCCGCCACTGCTGAGACGGATGTAGACAATGGATGTAGACAACAAGTGTACACAACGGGACTGCTCCTGCTGAGGGTGGTGCAGCTTGTGTGTACCCTGGTTGCCGCCACTGCTGAGACAGATGTAGACAACAGATGTAGACAACGAGTGTAGACAATGGGAGTGCTCCTGCTGAGGGTGGTGCAGCTTGTTTGTACCCTGGTTGCCGCCACTGCTGAGACTGATGTAGACAACGGATATAGACAACAGGTGTAGACAACGGGAGTGCTCCTGCTGAGGGTGGTACAGGAGGATGTTAGCTCTCGTTCAGAGCACACTGAGTCAGACACCAGCAGACAGTCGTCTGAATTCAGATGTTCTGATGTTCTGTGCTGCTAAGGAGGACATGGAGGGTGGAGGGTGAGTTTCAGTTTCAGAGTCCATCCTCTATGTGTGGTTTTCCAAAAAGCCACAGAGAATAGAGAGGAGAAGACAGAGAACATGGAAGGAACAAAGAGGAGCCCTCAGCCAGGATAAGAAAAGAGTGAAGAATTGGGGTCATTTTCCAGGGAGTCAGGAAGCTGAGGTCTAACAGAAGATTCCCCAGTAGTGTCACCTGAGTGAGGGTGTGTCTATACAGTTGGATTTAACCAGAAGTAAGCCCTCATTGAGCCAATGAATATATATGTATACTCATTGGCTCAATGAGGGCTTACTATATATATATATATAATATTATATATTCTCACCGTGCCTCTGTTCCTACCCTTTTCTGCCATATTTGCTGAATTCTCTGTCTGGCATCATAAATATACTATATACATATATATATAATATAATAAATATATATAGTTTCTATATACTAGACAGGTATACGGCTAGGGAAAAAAAATTATATCTATATTTCTGAGAGTCTCTCCTGGAAGGTGATCATGCAAGCAAGGAGACCTCTGTGACATGAAGGGGACAGAGAGATGCAATTCCAGCAAGACCGCAGGAGAGAAAAGTGTGTCCTGTGCACATAGCCCAGGGATGCACCCCATGTCCCACTGAGCTTGCCTTAACAAAATGTACAAGCTTGGGTAAAAGTAATAAGTCTTTCTTCCAAACATTGACCAAGTGACCTTTCTGACACCAGGACTCTGAGCAACTATCTAAGCACAGATCCATTTTAATAACTTACTTTTGATTGAGGAACAGGTTTCTCCTCTACCTTATGGACATCTCTTCTTGTTCTGTCTTTCTTCCTAATTGCCCCCAAACTTCTATCATTTAAAAGTTTTTTGGTCTTTTGGAGATAGCTTTCTCTGTAGCCCCAGGTGGCCTGGAACTCACTGTTAGACCAGGCTAGCCTCGATCTCACAGATATCCACTTGCTTCTCCTTCCCGAGTGCTGGGATTAAAGGTGTATGCTACCACATCCAGCTATTTCAATTTTTAGATGATTTAATTTAATTTGTTATTGGGGGAGATGTGTGTGTGTAAGCATGGGGGTGCATGTGGAGGTGAGAAGACAACTCTTGGGAGTCGGTTCTCACCTTTCACCCTGTAGGTCTCTCCTCCTCCTTCTGCCACTACACTGCGTACACCAGGCTAGGTAACCCACAAACTTCATTCAGCTGTTTTGTTTTTATGAAGGCTTTAGGAATTGAACTGAAATCAGCAGGTCTTGTGCCGCAAGTGCCTTTTGACACTTGAACTATCTTGCTGGCCCTAATTCAGTTTTTATTTTATTTATTACTTTTTGGGAGTGTATACCCAAGACTCTGTGGAGGCCAGAGGACAATGCTATTGAGTCAGTTATCTCCTATGACTTTTATGTATGTTTCAGGGACCCAGCTTGGCTCATCAGGCTTGCATAGCAAGTGCTTTTTGTCCAGTCATCTTACAAGTTCCTGCCCTCAAACGTCTATCCAGATTAAGGATTTTCCTAATAGGAAAGATTGTCTCTGACGTAACGTAAATTTTCATCTACTGAGATTGCATGAATAAGCTTGAATGTAATGCAGTAGTTTACAGTCTCCAGCTAAGAAACAGGCCTGGGAATGAGATGGACAAGGATTAAGCAACTTTGTAAGTCCTGCAGTTCACAAGCTCCAGGCGTATGCAGAGCCCGGGTGTCAGCAGCTGGCAAGGAGGTTGTGGTGTAAAGAGGTGGTCTCCGTGCTCAGTGTTCTCCCCAATGTTACATCTGTCTGTAGAGAATATAGCTTACAACAGATTAAGCCACTTGACATAATCCAAGAGCATTGGAAGAATGATGTTTGTTGACGTTATCAGCAATTCCTGAAGGGGAATTCTCTAACTTTTTTCTTCTTTGCTTTCCAGAATTTGTTTATTTGTTCCCCCTGTATAGCTGACTATCCTTACTCTGTGGTGCTTATCTCTGTGAAATAGTTTTATGTATCTAACCATATTAAATCCACTTATTTATTGTGTGTTTATCTCTGTTTGGTATATTGAATGTTTATTTATAAGCCACTCTTGTATCTAAAATTTACCTGATTGTTGCTTGTCTATTCTGTTTGCTGGCGTGTGTCCGACAGGACTCTACATATATTTCCTTCATTCAGATAATAGGAGTCTCTTGGTAAATATAACTGTTTAGAAGCTCTCAAGAGAGGTCTGGAATATCTAAAAGGTAAATAAAGTATTTTTCTGCACCCAGAATATGCCCTGATAATACCCAGAAAAAAAAATGTGCCTTAGAACTGACTTTGAATGTCTGTTTAAACAATAACAAAACCCAGATTTTTCTTTAGAATAGGTTAATCCCCCCTCTCTAGTATGAGCTTTTAGTGCCCCAGGCTGCTCCTTGTATCACAAATTAGTATGTATTGCTGTTTATATAAGGCCACCCCCACCAATTGTGTCTAAATCCCATGCAAGGATCCAAATGGAAAGAGATCATCCACTCTCACTCAATAGCATCTCTTTGACACCAGCTAAAGATCCGCTGTCCCTGTTCCTGAAGTAGCTGGTGACTGCCCGACCCCTTCCTGCCATGACTCCTGCTCCTCTCTCCCATTTATCTGATCACTTTAGTGGATGCACTCTTACAGACACGTGGCCCATGGGCAGGGATGCACAGTGAATGAACAGTCTGTGATGGGTGTGCAGAAGCTGAGCTGGGAGCCCAGTCTCCGCCTGATATTGTACCCTCTGTGAAATTTGGAACTCTATCAGTAAAGTATCCATACCCCCAGGACCGTGTCATGAGGGAGAAAGGAGAGAGCTGGTGGTAGCCAACTCCTTACACAGCAAGTGGTCAATGAATAACGGCGAGTCATGGTTTCCTCTGTTGCCCAGCCAAACTCCCAATGCTCAGCATCATTGTCTGGGTGCAGGAGCGAGGCTCAGTCAATAAGCATTTGCCTTATAAATCTGAGGACTGGAGTTTGACCTGCTGCCAGGTGTTGCTGGGCCTGGTGTTGGACTCAGGAGGTGGAAACAGTGGATCTCTGTGAATTTGAGGTCAGCCTTGTCTATGTAGTGAGTTCCAGGCCAGTCAATGTTATACAGTAAGACCTGTCATTAAAAAAAAAAAAAAACTCCAGGAGTAGTGCTTTGAAATCTCAGCATCAGGGAGGCAGAGACAGGCAGTTCTCTAGGGGTTTACTAGGCAGCTAGCCTAGCCTACTTGGCAAGCTCCAGACCAAAATGGACAGCACCTGAGAAATGACACGTGTGTGCTCACCTGTATACACACATACACACACACACACACACACACACACACACACACCATACAAAAACATAGTTGCATAACAGACAGTCCATTGTGAAGGTCTGTGGTATTGCCTGATCTCCCTTCCCTGCTCTAGGTCCCCCCCCCCGCCAATGGCTGCCCAAGAAGGGAAGGGAAGAAAGCCATGATGATTTGAGCCTTCTACTTAAATTATTTTATGCCCCGGGTATATGTTTACTTGCCTCCAGCAAATCCAGAGGCAGACAGGAACAACGAATGGGCTGCACTAAATAAGAACTTTCCATGTTTGAAAACTGTGCTCAGCAATCCTGGTTCAGAGCATCAAGACGGGGAGAAGCCCGGGTTGGCTTCTGGATATTAGACTAGCTTTCTTGCATGAGAGAAATAAGACACTCAGCTGGCTTCCTTACATGAAGGAAATACCAGTTTTATCTGGTTTAGTGAGAGTAAAGTGGCCCTTCAGTCGTGTGCACCTGCTGTCGTTCGTGCCAGGTTCACTTTCCCAACATTCAGTCGCCCATTGTGACTCTCTCATTTACTCCATACATACTTACCGAAGCACTGCGTTCTGTCAAGCACTGTGCTATGTGTGAGGATTTCAGCAAGATTCTTGCCCTCGTGGATCATAACTTCCAGAATAAAGGGAGACCATAAATACACCATCTAAGTGTAGGTCCTGCTTCGGAAACAAGAGAGTTGTCCAGAATCTCCCTGGCCAGCTAGCCTGGGGAAACAAGAGAGACCCTGCCTCCAGAGGGCAGAAAGAGAGAACCAACTCCACACTGTGGTACTTTGACCTTCACATGTACTCTGTGGACATGTACACCCACACTTACATGCACATATCATACACATAATAATAATAATAATAATAATAATAAAATAATTTAAGCCAGGCATGGTGGCATTTAAACCTAGCACTTGGGAGGCAGAGGCAGGTGGATCTTTGTGAGTTCAAGGCCAGCCTGGTCTACAGAGTGAATTACAGGATAGCTGGGGCTACAGGGAGACCTTGTCTTGAAAAAACAAAAATAATAATAATAATGTAATAATAATAATAATAATAATAATAATAATAATAAACAAAACCAGGGCTGGAGACAGTTAATAAATATTCTTTTATAAATGGATTAAATAATGAAGGAATAAATTTGAAGAAAAGCATGTCTTCTATCAAAAAGATGCCTTTGAAACTATTTATACCTAAACACATACACACATGCAAACACACACATATATGCACACGCACTCACAAACACATATGAAACATCTTCAAGGGATAGAGTTAGGTGCCCAACTTCTGCCATCCGTCTTTCACTCCTCTCTCAGGCCTGAACTTCTGATATAGTTCCAGGTCTCTTGATTGTCACCCCGCTTTCTTGGAGTGAGTCACCCAGCCCCATGTCACCATGAGCTCCATATGTTCCCAACACTTTTTAAAGCCATAATCATGGGGCTGGGGAGATAGCCTAGCAGTTAAGAGCACCGACTGCTCTTGCAGAGGACCTGGGGTCGATCCCCAGCACCCACATGGCGGCTAAGAACCGTCTGTAACTCCAATTCCAGGAGAACTCCAGTTCCAGGGGAATCCGACACCCTCTTCTGACCTCCGCGGCATTGCACGACACGGGCGCACAAACCTACATGCAGACAGTACATTCATACATATACAAAAATAAAAATCTAAAAAAAGCCATAATCAGAGAGAAAGCAAGGGCATACTGGCATTATTATTGCTCTTTTGTTTTTTAATCTGTTTTGAGAATGCAGTAAAGAAAAGTTAATACTTCAGTTCAATCCAATATCTAAGATTTCCCTTCATCCACCTGTCCCTCCATTACCAAACATCAGAAAAGGCAGCCAGGTGTGGATTCTGAGCAGGACACATCTTCATGAAGTCATAACTCAGTCACATGAGGAATGAAAGAACTTTTCCTTTATCTTTTCCTTTATCACTCAGAAGAATCGTGGAATTGTGCAGTAATGAATTCTGCTGTTGATCACAATGGTTTGAGTGGCATGCTTAGAGAATTTACCAGCACGTTTCCTAGAATAAAATAAATATCCAGAGGTTAAAAAAAGCCAAATGCCTCTGAAAGCTTGCTCTGTACCAGAAATCAGATTTTGCAAAGCTGCACAGTTAGTGTGAAGACTGGTGAAGGAAGACATTTGTGAAGGATTTTCTAAGAAATGACTCTCCGTAAAAGTTAAGGAGGTGAAATGAAAGAGGGGAAAATGAGAAGAAAATGAGGAAGAGGAAAAAGAATGAGGAGGAAGAAGAGGAGGGGAGGAAGGGGAAGAGGAAGAGGAAGGGTTGGATGAAAAAAAGAAGAGGGAAATGAGGAGGAAGAGGAAGGAGAAGAAGGGACATTCTAGTCTTTTATGTTAGGTGCACTAGAAGAGGAGCCTGATGCAGGAATGTGGGAACGGGTGGTTGATTAAGGAAGGAACCTCAGGAAAAAACTGAATGAGTGAGGGATGCAAGCCAGAGTAGAGGAAAGAGCTGAGGGAGGTGTGGTCAAGAGTAAACCCTTGCTTGTATCTGAACCATAGGCAAGGGCCTCTGGGATGTGCACAGTGTCTGTCTTTATCCTCCTTTGAGGGAAGAGGCATGTTCTTGCATCCCAGTGTCAATCAACCATGACAAGTTGCATCCCAGTGTCAATCAATCATGCTTCTTCAAGGAAGCAGCCTGACCTCCAGGTGAGGTAGCAGTGCCAGCGGGTGAGGACAGTCTCTGGTGCAGAGTCAGCTTTGGGCAGCTGGGCAGGTGCTGCCACATAGCAGTAGATGGCACCCAAGAGGGGACTATTATGGGACCCATGGGGCCTCCTTCACATAAAGGCTTCCTTTAAAAGGGTACCTTGTCCACCTAGGAAATGCATACACTTGTTTAAGCACTAACTATTCAGTTGCTGTATATTGAGTGTCTGCTGCGTTCCAGACATCAGAGTTACAAAATAGATCAAATGGATATGTTATTAGCTGTCATCGAGAAAGCAACAGCCAGTGGCACCCATGGACATTAGTCCCTGGGAAGCTCCCATTTGGAGATGCCAATGTTGGTGAGGCTCAGAAAAAGGGGGATAGGCCGGGGTTCTGCTGCCCAGCAGGGAGGCAGGAGCCACACATGATGACTTGAGACTTGGGGTGTGGCTGATTATAGCTGAGATATGTCATACTTTTCAAATATTCCCAGGTGTATTTTTAAAAGAGCTTATTTTTTTTGTTTTTAATATATATAAATATTACACACACATATGTTTGTGGGGTTTGTGAACATGAGTGCAATTGCTGCAGAGGCCAGAAGAGGGCATCAGATCCCCTGCAGTAGGAGTTACAGGGAGTTGTGATGCATCTGATATGGGTGTTGGCAGCTGAATTCTGGTTCTCTGCAAGAGCAGCAAGTATTCTTAATTTCTGAGCCATCTCTCCAGTCACAGAAAGTATACTTTATTTTTTTTTATTTTTTTTTTATTTTTGTATGTGTATAAATGTACTGTCTGCATGCAAGTTTGTGCACCCATTTTGTGCAATGCCGCGGAGGTCAGAAGAGGGTGTCAGATTCCCCTAGAACTGGAGTTCTCCTGGAATTGGAGTTCCAGACGGTTCTTGGCCGCCATGTGGGTGCTGGGGATCGAACCTGGGTCCTCTGCAAGAGCGGTCGGCACTCTCAACCGCTAGGCCATCTCTCCAGCCCCAGAAGGTGTACTTTAATAAAAAGAATATGAGCCATTTATTGTGGCTGAGTATGCAGGAGTTCCTGGATCCCAGCAAAGCAACAACAGAAAGATCATGTTGATTATATATTAAAGGGACATTTTGGTATATTGACTTACATAAGGTATATTACTAAGTCTGCTTTAATGTGGCTTCCACAATAGCTGGATGATGCCTGTAGTTCATTTTACGTTTCTGTTGGGTGGCATCAGTCTCGAGACTTCCTCTAGCCTCACTTTCAGTCTTCAGCCTCACAGAAGAACCTGTCTGTCAAAATGCTCGCTAATTGCCATGAGTGTGTCTCTTTCCCATAAGAATGGGGCCAAATAGCCCCAAGTCCAGCACTGAGCCTACTAGTTTGAGACTGCTATATTTTATTGTGTGTTTAATAAGACACCTGAAGTTACGGATTCCTGTCTCTTTCTTCCTCTCATACCTTGCTTTAGTCTGACGTCTTTTGTTGTCATAAAACACTGACCAAAAGGAATTTAGGGGAGGCAAGAGTTTCCTTGGTTTACACTTCCAGCTCACAGTCCATTCCTGAGGGAAGTCAGGGAAAGAACTCAGATCAGAAACTGGAGGAACACTGATGGCTGGCTTCCTTACAGGCTCATGCTCAGCTATCCTTCTTATACAGTCCAGGACCACCTGCCTGGGGAATGATACTACCTACAGTGGGCATGACCTTCCTATATCAATTAATGATCAAGACACTCCCCCATAAACATGCCTATGGGTCAATCTGATCTGGTTAATCCATCACTTGAGACTCCTTTCCCACATGACTCAAGTTGACAGGTGTAGTAGCTATCCAGGACACGCCCAAAGACTTAGAAAACACACTCCCCTCATCCCATATCCTCTGGATAACTGATGAAGCACTCCCCTGTCTCCTTCCACCACAGGTACAACTCTTTTTTTTTCCTCTCCTTTTCATCCTTCTCTGTGTGGAAAAAAAGATGAATATGAAACCTGTAGATTCCATCATGAAAAGCCAAAGAAATGTAAATGGTTTGAAGTGCATCTCTTCTCAAGTAATTCTTCCCCCTCACCTAGTAAGATGCCACTCCATACAGATTTCATAGCATAGCAGCACAAGAAAGTATGATAATCGCTCAAAACATAATTGAAAGATTTCAAAAGTTGAACTGGAATCATTTTTGTCAGAGTTTATTGCAACTATTTTATGTCTTTGGAAAAAAAAAGTTTATGAAAGTTCTGTGACAAGAAGATAAATTATGAAACCCTAAGAACTGGGAAATAAATGGATCCTAGAGTCTGACAAACAGGGCAATGAGGAGAACATATAATTTTAGAACACAAAAAAAGGTAACTAAATTTGAAAAATTGCATTAGTGTATCATTTTCTGTATATGAGCCATTAGAGGGAAAAAGTGGAAATTACACCCTGTAACAAAGTAAAAATGTTTTCAGTGTTTAAAGGTAATTTTGTAATACTGCTACTATTACTTAAACTCTTACCTTTATAAAAATCCAGAGACAGGACCCCTGGTGATATTACCTGTGTCTTCGGCAAAGAGCAACAATTTGAATTCCATTCAAATACATTTGTATTTTGCCGAGTGCTATCAAGCCCTGAGTTGCATAATTTGCCATATAAGTAAAATAGATACTTTTCTTCTACACATTTATCATCCTCCTGTGGGCTTCATTACTGACAATCAAATCATAGGAGATGTAGGAAATTGTCAGGATGCATTTATTTTCACATGATGCTCCATACAAATAGTTTTTCTTCGCAAATGGCTTTCCTCGTTTTTTTTTTTTTTTGCCACCACATTTTTGCTGTCTTTTCAAAATCTTACTAAAGTTTCAGAGATAGAGTTTTTTTCTTAATCCTCCTTAGCAAATAGATAGAACTCCTTGGAAAACAAATATTTCTATTTGGGGAAAAAATTAAAAATACTTCAGGCAGACAAAGTCAGCATTGTTTACAAGTAATTCTTTAACTGTCACTCCCTAGTTGTGTGGTATGCAGAGGTGCTTAAGGGGGAATGGATCCTGTCTTGGGGTTGCTTTCTGTTTGTATGTGTGTGTGTGTGTGTGTGTGTGTGTATGGGTGGGTATGTGGGTGCACTGTGCTCAAGCACAGGCATGTGGAAGCCTGAGGCTGATGTCACATGAATTTCTCAGTTGCTCTTTACCTTATTTTATTTTATTAATTTTTTTTAATTTTATTTATTTCTGTATGTGTATGAATGTACTGCCTGCATGCAAGTTTGTGCACCCATGTCGTGAAATGCCGCAGAGGTCAGAAGAGGGTGTCGGATTCCCCTGGAACTGGAGTTCTCCTGGAATTGGAGTTTCAGACGGTTCTCGGCCGCCATGTGAGTGCTGGGGATCGAACCCAGGTCCTCTGCAAGAGCAGTCGGCGCTCTTAACCGCTAGGCCATCTCTCCAGCCCTCTTTACCTTATTTTAAAGCTATTTTATTTATTCATTTTTATTTTATGTGTATGGGTGCATTGCCTGCATGGATGTACATGTTCCTGTGTCATTCAATGCCGTGGAGGTCAGAAGAAGATGTTGGATTCCCCTGGAACTGGAGTTACAGATGGTTGTTAGCCACCATGTGCATGCTGGGAATTGAACCCAGGTCTGATGCAATTGCAGCCAGTGCTCTTACCTGCTGAGCAATCTTTCCAGCCAGCCCCTCCACCTCATTTTTTAAGATAATGTTTCTCACTGAACCTGGAGCTCACCCACTTGACTAGACTGGTTGGCCAAGCCCTGGGGACTCTCCTCCCTTCTCTCTGGGATTATAGGGACACACCACCATACCTAGATTTTTAAAGTATGGCTACTGGGGCTGGACAGATGGCCCCATAGCTAAGAGCACTGGCTGCTCTTGCAGAGGACCTGGGTTCAGTTCCCAACACCCACATGGCAGCTAACAACCAGTGTAACTCAAGTTCCAAGGAAATCCAATGTTTTCTTCTGACCTCCGTGGTCATTGCATGACACAGGTGCACTTACACTCTTGAAAGCAATGCACTTATACGCATAAATAAATAAAATATATGTGGCCTATACCTCTCAAACTCGGACCTTCATGGTTGCGCAGCAAACAACTTACCAACTGAACCATTTTCCCCAAACCCTATGTTCTTTCTTAAATCATACAGATCCCATTACTAAATCATCTCAAGGCTCAGATTTAATATCTAATACCCAAAACTGAGTTGAGGAAATAAATGAGTCACTGGACAAGGGATAGCTCTCTTTTTCAAAGCTTTGACTTTTTCGAATTTTGGGTACCAGAGTGTTAGTCAACTCACAGCTTTGGAGACAGGGCCAATGACACAGGCAATTGGTCCCGTGCAAGCTCATTGGTGATGCTGCAGGGAGCATCAGGGACTGTGTTAAACTGAAATCACACTGCCCATGAAGAAAGCAACTACTCTGAGTCCCCTTGTAATGCGGGATTTCCCTTCAAGAGAGGCCAGAATCCTGCACCCGCGCGGGATAGATATCTCCTGATTTTTATTTTTTTTAATTTTTTTTACATTTTTATTTATTTATTTTCTATGTGTATATATGTACTGTCTGCATGCATGTTTGTGCACCCGTGTTGTGCAATGCCGCGGAGGTCAGAAGAGGGTGTCAGATTCCCCTGGAACTGGAGTTCTCCTGGAATTGGAGTTACAGACGGTTCTCAGCCACCATGTGGGTGCTGGGGATCGAACCCGGGTCCTCTGCAAGAGCAGTCGGCGCTCTTAACCCCTAGGCTATCTCTCCAGCCCCATCTCCTGATTTTTAAAGCTAGCGTTTCTGGTGTACAAACACCAAGGAAGCTAAATAAAATATGTTTCCCAGGCAGACACACCTCAAAGGTGGCCAGGGGATAACTACTGAGGAAGGCTCTTCTGGAAGTGTCTGGAGGGAACCAGAGGAAGTAGAGTCTGACCTGACCCTCACCCCCCACACACACCCCTGTGTCTCCTTGCCACAAACTTTCTTTGCAGACAAGGTCATCTACTGGGAGTGTTGCTGCAAATATCCTCTACTCTTGCTTCCAAACCCCTCCACTCCTCTTATGGATATTGCTGATAATCACTGCAACAGCTTCACCAGGGTCAGCATCAGCCGTGGTCGTGTCCTGTTGAGAATGAGTCCAAGGGGCAGACTCAAGTTCTACAAGGAGCATCACTTTTGTTTCCCAAGATTCTGATCTCTCTTTTCGGGGAGATGAACAGAACACTCTAGTCCAATTGATGATGGTGTTTTCTTCCCCTAAAGTTGAACCAGGAGCCCACAGAGAATTTCCCTCCATGGAATCTGGAGGGAAGGGAAGAGCAGTAATTAGGGACAGTGTGTAGCCTGTTGGGTCCATGACACGTCTGTCACTAGCCATCACTAGCTGCACAGCCTTCAGGGGCGGCTGGGTCAGGCTTGGAGCAGACGTGATCAGCAGAGTTGCGTCAGTATTGAGGTAACGTGACAGAGATGGGGACCTGGAGTGCTGGCTTCCACGTGCTGAGCCAGCTTCCCTCCTCTCTCTTTCTACAAGTGGAATCACATCCCCATCTACCGTGAGGAGGAAGGGGAGAAGGCTCACGCGCAGCCCTCCCTTCTGGTCCAGTCAGTTTTTAGTTAGATTCCCAGCCTTCTAAGTTTCCCTGAAGCTTTAGGCTTCGGAAGACAGAAGTCAGAGCACCACAGGGCACTTCTTCCTTGTAATCAGCAACACTCCATTGAGGAGTTATTGAACACAGCTGATAATGATGGAAAAGGTGATTACCTTTACAACAAGTACAGCCAAGACTCCAGCATCTCCACCCCCACCCCTGGATATTTCACATCAGCTCTGTGCTTTTCCAAAGCACCTTCTTTGAAAGAAATATTATCTGTATCAGCTATCTATTGTCAGCGAAATGCTGCATAACGAATATCCTCCAAACATCAGTGGCATTTCTTTAGCTCACTAGTCTGTTGGTAATCTAGCCGGTCTGATCTGGGCTGGACTGGGTCAGACTGGAATATACTCAGCTGGTGTCATTTACAATCTGTGTTTAGCTTCCCATTTACAAGATTTGCTGATGTGGGCTAAAGTCACTGACATGTATAAAGAGGAGCAAGCTTTTGGCTGAGTGAGGCCAGCCTCGGCAAGGACAAGCCTCGGCAAGGACAGATAGCAAATGTGGCCTGGAGCTGCCGTGTCTCTCTCTCATCATGGGGCCAGCTAGCCTAAGCATATTTCATGTAGGAATCAATGGCAGGGGGTTGGGGGGACATGTGAGCAAGTCTATTCAAATGAACATTTGTTGAAATTTCTCTTTGAATCCCATGTTCTGACATCCCAACTGACAGCTTGTCATATGCCAAGCAGGGTACCAGGAGGAAGACAGGATAGAGGCAGCCAGCAAAGGGCATGCGTGGGAAGACTAGCCAGTCTCAGAATGCAAATAGCCACTCCGTGAAGCTTGGGAAAGGGGAGTAATTCAAGCAGGTCCAATGCCTGCAATGAAGGGATGGGCTTTGAACCCATGCCTGACCTGGAGCCACCTAAGTTCACTGCCTTTGTTTTTAAAGGGGGCTTATGTAAAGGATTTTCAGCGTTGAGACGGCATCTCCCAGGCCAAATGGAATGTTGACTAATTACTTGCTTAATATGGTTGATAGAGAAAGCAAACTTTAAGCCAAAACACTGTAACTTCTCCTAAACATATATACTCATCTTAATTTTCTCCTTGCTTCTGTAGACAGAGTTTGGGGGAAGATCACTCCTTTTGAGCATCTGTCCGTGTTTCCCCGAGAGGCAGTGCACAGGAGCGGGGCTACGTGCTGCACCCTTACCAGCTGAGTGACTTTGGGTGGGTTCCTGACCCCCTCTGACCTTGGTCTCTTCTTTTGGTAAAGTGAAGGACAAGTCAGTGAAGAACAGTTGATGAAGCTTTCACAGCAGAGCCTAGCATGTGGCAAAAGCACTTGATAGGCATTTGCCTTTCCTTGCTTGTTTGTTTGTTTGTTTGTACCTGGCCTACAATTTGCTAAGTAGACCAGGCTGGCCTTGGACTTGTGATGCTTTTCTTGTGTTCTTGCCTGTGGAGTGCTGGAGTTACAGGTATAGGCCTGCCTTATTATTATCATTGAAAAATTGCCAACCAGGAAACTAGAATGTGTCTGACTTCCAGTCTCACAGTCCTTCCTACCCCCTGTTCTTGGAGTGATTCCAGGATCTGCCTATGCAAGGGTCCCCCTAGTGGTCTAGGGAATCCTGTGGACCTCTTCTCAGAATACTAAGGTATGCATGTAGTATGGGTGTACGTGGTGCTAGAGATCCAATCCATAGTCTTTTCTTTTTAAAATATATGAAAGTATGTTTCCTTCATCTGATACATTTACCTCCTTTTTTTTAATTATTAACTTCCATTTTATGTGTATGGGTGTTTTACCTGCATGTAACTACACCTATGTGTGCAATACCTGAATAGACCAGAAGAGGGCATTGGATCACCTGGAACTGGAGTTACAGAGAGTTGTTAGCCACCATGTGGGTGCTGGGAACAGAACCAAGGTCCTCTGCAAGAGCTGTCAGCTAATCCCTGAGCCATCTCTTTTTCCTCCAACCCAGAGTCTTATGCATGCTAGACCATGCAGCCTGAGCTGCACCCTCAGGTTCAGAATACTGATTTGAAATACATATATTTAAAAAGAGGCCAGGTGTGGTGGTGCATGCTTACAATTCCAGCACCTGGGAGACAGAGGCAGGCGGATCTCTATGAATTCAAGGCCAGCCTGGTCTACAGTGCAAGCTCCAGACCAGCTGGGACTAAAAGGAGACCCTGTCTCAAAAAAGACAAAAAAAAAAAAGAGGTCTTTAGGAGTCTAGAGAGGTAGGTCATCAGTTAAGAGCACCGGCAGCTCAAACAGAGTGCCTGGGTTCAGATCTCAACACTACTTGGCAGATAACAATTATCTGTATTTACAGTTCCAGGGGATCCAACACCCTCTTCTGACCTCCCAAGGCATTGCATAACATGGGTCCACTTACTTACATGCAGGCAATACACTCATAAACATAAAATAAAAATATAAATAAAGAATTTTTAAAAGAGATCTCCAGGCTGGAGAGATGGCCTAGCGGTTAAGAGCACTGACTGCTCTTGCAGAGGACCCCGGTTCAATCCCCAGCACCCACAAGGCGGCTGAGAACTGTCTTTAGCTCCAGTTCCAGGGGAATCCGACCCCCTCTTCTGACCTCTATGGCACTGCACGACACGGGTGCACAGACCTGCATGCAGTCAGTACATTCATACACATAGAGAAAAATAAATAAAAAATTTTTTTTAAATATTAAAAAAGAGATCTCCAAGAAAATAATTACATAGTAATATAGTTATTGAAGTATTTTAAAATAAATTTTAATGTAGTTACCTTTACACATCTCTTAAAACAATTTTAATATTACATTGATGTATGTATGCATATATGTATTTTTTTTTAGTGTGTGGGGGTACATGTACAGCCACAGAGTACTTCTGGTGGCCAGAGGACAAGGTTATGGAATCCATTTGTCTTGTTCTACAATATGGATGCTGATGATGAACCCAGGCCATCAGGCTTAGCAGCAAGTGCTTTCTGCCATCTCACCAAGTTGTACGCTGTAAGGAACCTAAGGGTGACTGTGATATTAAATCCATGTAAAGTGTCCATGATATTGTGCACTGCCTCCAAGATGCCTGCAGTTCCACGCTGACACACGTGTGGTTGGTATCAGTATTGAGGTCACGGGTACCTATTGGGTGCCTACATTTATGATCAGAGAAGCAGAAAGCCTCAGGTAAAGGCTGTGTGCTTGTGTTCTGAAGGGATTTCTGCACAATGGCTCATTCCATAAAACTCTTGAGGTCTGGGAGTCCCAGGTTAAGAACCTGTGCTCCTCACATCAACAGCAGGGTTTGTTTTAAACTGCACCAGTCCTCAGGGCAGGAGGTCTCCTTCTGATTTCATAGCATGTACCCATGGATCCAGTTGCCAGTTGCTCCCTGCACAAGTGAAAAACGAGGCACTGTGATCTCCCCTAATTCAATGCACTTCATGGTAAAAGATTGCATTGGGATTGTGCCAATGAAACGTAACAGCAACCTGATACCACTGACCTCACCTGAAAAGAATAGCTGTTGTCACAGGACAGAGATGCTGAATATTTGTAGGTTTGAGGAGAAATATATTTGTTAGTGAAATGGAGCTTACTTGGGAGTTGTGTAAAGGTGAATTATTTGTCTGACGACTGGAGGAGGTTTATGCAATATAGTATTATTGAGCAGGGCTATTAACACAGTGAATTGCTATTGTGACATGCCATTAAATTGTTTTTAGTGTCCACAAAGGTATCATTCTGCAGCTGGCAGGGTTGGTAACAGAGTTGTATTTTTGGTGGACAGCACTAGATCTCAAAACAAAATAGCATATTTTATAGAAAAGTAAAATATGGCCGAAGCCCAAAGTCAGCAGACAACAGAGTCCAGAGTAGTCATTTGTCGCTGCTTGACGTGTACACCCCGAGAATCTGCACAAGGCTTGCAGATCCCCACCAGGCAGAGTTAAGGCTGACATTTGGCCCTTCGGGAAGGGAAAGCAAAAGAACTAAGATACAGAGAGAAACAGAAGCAGATGTGCCTTCCAGTATGTTCTGTCCTGTTTGTGAATCATCCTCATCATTTAGTAGAAAAGTTGGTTCAATGATTACTTGCTGAAGAAAGAAAACAATTAAAGGCAAAATGGGAAAAGGAGAGAGAGAGAGAGAGAGAGAAAGAGAGAGAGAGAGAGAGAGAGAATTAATCAATCAAAATCTTGGTGGTTTAGATACGTGTTTATGTGTATCTCTCTGTGTGTATACGTGTCTGTGTGTGCCTGTATGTGTCTTTGTGCATATATGTGGTGTTTTTTTTCATATATGTGTTTTGTGTGTCTGTGTTTGTGCCTATGTGTGCATATCTGTATACATGCTCACGTGTGTCTGTGTGTCTGTTTATAGATCTACTTATTCATTTTTTCAACTTTCGGAATAAAAATTTGTTTAGGATGTAATAACCTAAGTGTTAGGCAGTAAACTAGGTATTAAAATATGTGTTCAATGAGAAAGAAAAGATCGGGTGTAATAGAGATCCCTCTGAGATGAACTGCACACAAATGGGGCATTTGGAGAATAAACGGGGAATCAGTTCTACTTATTGTAACAGTGCTATGAAAGAGAAAACAGAGAGAGCAGGGAAGGCCTGCAGTGAGGCAGAGGGCAGCTGCAAAGGAGGGACTGGTTTGGGTAAGATGCTGGCATCGAGTCTGGGACATCTCAGGTGACAAGGGACCAAGCATAGAAAGGCCTAAGGATGGAGAGGTTTTGCTGAATGGCCTTCATGCTAAGACTCTGATCATAATTTCACTTAATCCTCAGTGCTCTGCACTAGAGTGTTTATAACAACTTCACAGATGATGATGATGATGATGATGATGACCACAACGATGATAATGGAAAATGAGGCTCCAACAGGCAATGGGATCTGGCTGCATGTGCCATGCTGGGCAGAGGTCAGGGCAGGGTTTGAACACCAGATGTCATCTGGCCCCAAGACCAGGAAGCATACTTAACCAAGATCATGGTCATTAGAGAAACCATTATGCTACTAAACAGTACACCAAGCCCGGCGTGGTGGCGCACACCTTTAATCCCAGCACTCGGGAGGCAGAGGTAGGCGGATCTCTGTGAGTTCAAGGCCAGCCTGGTCTACAGAGCAAGTTCCAGGACAGCTGGGACTAAAAGGGAGACCCTGTTTCAAAAATTCAAGAAAAAAAAGACAAATATTTAAAATAAATAAATAAATAAAAACAGTAGACCAGAGTTTCTGGCCTTTAGATTGGCCAGTGAGTATGATTTTGATGTCTATTTTCTGGATGGTCATCTGGCTTGAGTCTTCTTTGTTGCTGACCCAGAGAGTGGATTTCATCATGAATGTGATTCATAAATGACACTGAAGAGGACAGACATCCTTCCTAGGTGGTGGTCCACCCTAGTAGTCATCTTCCTAGGCAAGCGGGTCTTAAGGGTGACAAGTTCCACTGAAGGAACTGTGTGGCTATGGAGATGGCTTGGTGGGTGCAGTGCTTGCTAAGCGAGCAAGAAGACCTGAGCTTGGGCCCCCAGAACCTTGTAAAAGCTGGCCATGGTGGCAAGGGTCTACCACTTCAGTACCTGGGAGACGGAGACAGAACGATCCTGGGGACTCACCAGACCACCAGTCAAAGCAACAAGGTCCAGGTTCTCAGAAAGCCCTTATCTCAAAAAATATGAAGAAGGCTGATAAAAGAAGACAACTAACAATCAGCCTCCTGCCTCCGAATGCTCAGGCCTGGGGACATGCACACAGTCTGCCCATACATACACATGCACACACATGTAGATGTACTTGTACACACGCATACAAGAATCGGCTTTCATCATTTGGGACACATACTTTCTTACTTGTGTGTGGCACTGGAGAGTGAGCCAGGACCTTTTACAAGCTCGGTAAGCTATCTGCTAGATCCCTAGCCCTTAATACACATTCTCTTAAATATGCTCAAATAAGTTCAAAGTCATGGCAATTTCTAGAAAAACAGTATCAATTCAGAATCAAGCAGGTACTGCTTGCTCCATGACTGTCTTGAACCAGTAGTTTTATTATTTTTAATTTGCTTTCTTGTTGCATTTGCTTCACCAGGGTCATTAGATTTTTCTTTTGCTGTTCTGGTGCTTTTGTTTCCTTTATAGGTTAAGGCAATAGGTTGCTCTAAAACAGTGTATTAGATCTTTTTAATTATATTTATTATGATTGATCGATTGATGGTGTGTGTGTGTGTGTGTGTGTGTATGTGTGCCACATATGCTATAGAGTGTGTATGGATGTCAGAGGACAACATTCAAGAGTTTGTTCTTTCCTTCTAGTGTGTATGTGGGTCTTGTGGATCAAACTCGGGTCATTAGGCTTGGTGGCAATCGCCTTTACCCACTGAGCTCTCTCACCGACCCAGATACATTGAACTGATTACCAAAGAATGCAGCTTAAACTGCAAAGTACCATCATTATGCCTACTGTTATTATTCTGTCAAGTCATTAATGTATTTCTATGTCAGTATCTAGTCCTGGAGAATTTCAGAAAATTGAATACATGCATTTTTCTATGGCACAGGAGGGAGGCCGTGTCTGTGATACCTCAGGAGAATGCTTTTGTAATCCATCAAATGCCTCTAAAGTGGCTCCTTACCCAAAAATTCCATCTCTAGAAATTCAGTAGAATGCCATCCCACACTAAAATATTGATGTCATTTATCCCAAGAGCATTTATAAAATATTGAAAAGTTAGAAACAATTATAATATCTAATAATGGGATGTTGGTTAATTTTTACAAAAATTACAATGGATTATCGCCCACCCTTAATCCTGCTCATAAAACAAAATGTTCCCATTATATGAAATGGGAATGGTAGGTAGAGACAATGTATAAAATAACAAGTACATGCCGGGCGTGGGGGCGCACACCTTTAATCCCAGCACTAGGGAGGCAGAGGTAGGTGGATCTCTGTGAGTTCAAGGCCAGCCTGGTCTATAGAGT
Organism: Rhizomys pruinosus; assembly: GCA_009823505.1. Lineage (NCBI taxonomy): Eukaryota > Metazoa > Chordata > Mammalia > Rodentia > Spalacidae > Rhizomys > Rhizomys pruinosus. The sequence continues at coordinate 595,957 of VZQC01001015.1, forward strand.
GAGCTCCAGGACAGCTGGTACTAAAAAGGAGAACCTGTCTCAAAAATACCAAAAAAAAAAAAGGGTAAAACTAAAAAGAAAAACAAACCCCCCACACACAAGTACATTATAAGCCAGAATTTGCTATGTCCATTCTCCAGGAGTCATGATATTTCTACAGGCAGATGTAGCCATTAGATACATATGCTTAGAGTCGTAGTATTATTTTGTAACAATGTTACTATATTATTATGATTTAGCATAGACTTGTTTGTTTACATGTTTACATGTTCATTTTTTTTTATCTTTTTTGAGACATTGTCTCCCTAAAGCCCAGCTGGCCTGGAACTCACTCTGTAGACCAGGCTGGCCTTGAACTCACAGAGATCCACCTGCCTCTACCTCCAGAGTGCTAGGATTAAAAGCATGAACCACAACACCCAGCTTAAATATGGTTCTTGGCCACCTTGTGGGTGCTGAGAATCGAACTCAGGTCCTCTGCAAGAGCTGTTGGTGCTCTTAACCACTGAGCCATCTCTCCAGTCCCTACATGTTCACTTCTATATTTTCCAAATGGTCCATGACTTATTGTTATAATCAGGAAACACAAACACCCACAAAAACACATACACAAGTTGGTAGGTGTAAGGTAGGTATTTTAAATGTACTACCAAAGAATACAACTTAAACTTCAAAGTATCACTGGTATTATTAACATTACTTGGGCTATCAAATTTATAATACATAGTTGTGTCTCTTGCTAATTCTTAGCAGGACCAGTAGCACATATATACACATATATATACACACATATACGCATACACACATACATGCACATATGCTTACACATATATATGCATTCACATATATACATATGCATATATACACATGCAAGCATATACATACATGTATGTATACACAGTCATATGCACACACACATACACATGCAAACAGAAATATACAAACATACATACACACATACAAATACACACATGCACATATGTATACACACATATACATGTACACACATAAGTGTTTAGTTCTGTCTAATGATTCTGTAGGCTTACATATTATGTGGTTGTCAATTTCTTTATACTGCATGTAGGAATATAAACATAAATATGAGTCAAGAAGGAGGGATGTGCTGTAGGTGGACTTTGTCTCAGAAGGGCTAATGGGAAAAATCTGAGCCACCCTGACCTGCAGTTTATCAGTCATCTTGGATCAAAAGAGAAGAGCAAAGATTCTGATTCTTTTCTTTCTTTCTTCATTTTTTTAAGTACCAGGTCAGCTTGCTCCCAGAGGGTCCAGCATGTGTCAGTGGTGATTTCAGGTGCTGGACTCAGGGTATCCTCATGTGACTCCAGACCTTTCCATTCCTTGAGATGATTACTTGGACAGACACAGGGCTCCTTAGCAATTCAGACATGGGTTTTGCAGCCAGCATCCTGAGTTCGACTCCCAATGCAGCAATATCTACCTGTGTGATTTTAGGCAACAGCCTGAGAGTCTCCTCCTAGGTCAGTGTATACAAAAGGGGTAGAATGAATGCCAGTCTGCTTTCTGCAGGACACGTAACATCAGTGAGGCCCCAACACATAGCCATGACTCACTGTATCATAGCAGTGATAAAGTTTTCATTCTCCTGCATGTCTTCCAAAGATGAAGACACATACAAAAAAAAAAGGGTTGAGGGAAAGAGAAGCAGATGATGTGGTTTATAATGATCACATCCAGTAGACACCCCCCCCAAACATGTTGGGTTATTATGTGTTTCTGTGGAACACAAGAAAGTCTCCAGAACATCTGTGTGGGCATGTGTACACTCCTCTGCATATTAGATTACATGTTTAGGGACAATAAATCAGTGAAAGAAAAGTAATAAATAATGCATGCTGACAATGTGATCATGTTTATTAAGAAGCAACAGCCTTGTCATCTTCGTTTTCTTCTTCAGTGATTTCTCCCTCCAAGGCTTTGTTCCATGGGGACTTGGGCAATTTAGATGGAGGCCATTCTATAATCCTTGCTTGAAAAAAGAAGCCTGCTTTGCAAAAATAAGTTAGGAGCTGAATACTCGGGTCCTGGTGATGCTGGGGAAAAAGTCTAACCCATCATTAGAGATGGCATCTTGGCTTGAAAGTTGTGACCAAGAAACTGCCCAGCCTTACTTCTCTACTCTCCATCCCTGGCCTGGTCTAGCTGTACTGAGCGTGAGAAAGCCCCTTTAGGCTTCTAAAGGGGGGAAGAAAAAGGACAACTCACTTTGGACTCTGTGGATCGATTAATTGGTAAAGCACTTGCCATGCAAACACAAGTGCCTGGTATTGAACCACAGGATCCACCTTTACAAACAGTCAGGCTTAGGGACATGTGAGAGAGACAGAGACAGACAGGCTAGGCTGGGGGATTCTAGACAGTGAGAGACCCTGCCTCAAAAATAAATTTAAAAGGTGGATGGCACCTGAGGGTGACTCTCAAGGCTGTCCTCTGACCTCCATAGGCGCACGCACACAAGTGCACATACAACAACCTATACACACAGGTATCCACATACATATGGACATGACACACATACACACATATACACATGGAGAGAGAGAGAGAGAGAGAGAGAGAGAGAGAGAGAGAGAGAGAACACATTCCCCAGGCTGCATTTTAATGTGTTACTCTACTCTTCACCTAACCCTTGAATGACTCTGGGACCCCCAAAAGAGCCATATTGGCAATCCCCAACTTTCAGGGATGGAGCAGAACTTTGTAATGTAAATGGAGATTGTTGTTGGTGGAGAGGGAGGAAAAACTTGGCTGAGAAGGAGAAAAAGAAGAATAAACAGCTAAGTGACAGGTGGGAGGTGGGTGCAGCCTGGCTGGGGTGGGAGGGTCCCCTGTCTGGTTCCCTGGTTCAGCCTTCTGTCCCCTCTCCAAGAATGTAATAGTAAGTCGGACCTGGATAGCAATCACGCTACCATTCTTTGAAATTTACGTCTTCTTGTCTGTGTCCTGGGTGCAGAGAGAGGCTTCCGTCTTTCCAGGAGCTGCTGATGAGCTAACACACGCGTGAACGTGTGTCTGAGTTCTCTGGATCCCCACTCTCCACTCACAAAGCTTTGCGTCACTCTTCACAGCCCCCATTAAGCAGCATCAGCAACTGAAGGAACTCTTCCTGTAATGCCACTCTCAGGAAACTACAATTCCCCAGGAAGTCACCTTCATTTCCTGTCCCCGTGTTTTGTACTCACTACAAGACCTGACTTACCTTTGTAAGGTATGTGCTAGCACGCTTCAGTAAGCTGTCCCAAGCCCAGTAGTCTGGAAAAAAAAAAATCACTAAATAAAAAGTGGTGGCTGGGAGGTTAGCTGACTGGGAGAGCCCTTGCTTAGCATGTGAGGCCTGGGTTCAATCCCCAGGACCACAACAAACAAATGTAGTAAATGGCTTTGGCCCAGAACCCATGTTGAATTAGTTTGTCCTGGCACAAAACTTTTATCAGGTTTTCTTTTCCCCCTGGTTTACCTCTAAAACCTATTCCAAGTTATTTCTTTTACTTATTGCCCTCCCTCCCTCCCTTCCTTTTCCTTGTTCCCTTCATTCTTTCCTCCCTGTCCCCCCTTTCCTTTCTTCCTTCCTTCCTTTCTTCCATCCATCTTTTTCCTGGTTCTCTTTCACCAATCATTTTCTACCTGCTCTCTCCTCTCTCTCTCTCTTCTCCTCTCTCCTCTCCACTCTCTCCTCTCTTCTTCTTCTCTCTTCTCTCCTCTCCCTCCTCTCTCTCCTCTCCCTCCTCTCTCTCTCTTCTCCTCTCCCTCCTCTCCTTCCTCTCCCTCCTCTCCCTCCTCTCTCTCTCCTCTCCTCTCCCTCCTCTCCTTCCTCTCCTCTCCTCTCCCTCCTCTCCTTTCTCTCCCTCCTCTCTCTCCTCTTTCCTCTCTCTCCTCTCTCTCCTCTCCCTCCTCTCTCTCCTCTCCTCTCCCTCCTCTCTCCTCTCTCCTGTCTCTCCTCTCTCTCTCCCTCCTCTCTCTCCTCCCTCTCCTCTCCTCCTGCTTTCTCTATCTCCATCTCTTCTTCCTCACTTGCTACATTTATTATGTTACAAAAGCAGTCACATGTGTGAACATTGTTCCTTGTATTGCCTGGTGCCCAGAATTCCTGGAGAAGCACACACACACACCTTTCAAGCCTTGGCGTGCTCACTGCTGACGTCCTTGCAGCTGCCTCCAGTCCTTACTGTTTTAACCACTGTCGCTGTTGACTTCGATGTGACCCCCATTTGTTTCTCAACTTGGGCCTTTCTGCCAGCAGCTCTGATCTGTTACTTCCTTGCCTTTGATGGGCTGCACTTCCTGTCATTAATATCCCTTGTTCCCGTAGCTCAGTGGCCACATGGACAGGCAGAACAATGTACCAGGCTTGAGTCAGCTCCTGTCTTTCCAGCTTATGTCCATCACAGTGGCCTTGTGCTTAGTGGCTTCAGCGCTGCCCTGGTTGGGGGGAGGAGATTGCCACACTACACAGAAAACACAACGTAACCTATGCTCCATTAAAAAGAAAGCTAGACCGCTCAGGAACCAGCTGGTCACATCCCGAATGGGAAGCTTTGATGTGCAATTCTATTTTTAAAACATATGTGGTTTTTTTTTTTTACATTTCTATTTATATTGAGTTCTCTGTACCTTCCATGCCCCCAAAGAATACTATTAAAAAAATCAACGGAACACCTAGCCAGTCCCATAAATCCTATCACACTGCCAAATAAAGTCCTGGGCAGACTGTACTGTCTCACTTCTCTAAAAATCAAAGGCCAGCGAAACTCTATGTTCTCGATGATTCTTATCAGCATTCCTGACCCCAACTTGGAGTGCGTTCAGGACCCAAAGGTCTGTGTGGTCTGACTGAGAAAACGGGACTAAGCAATCTGTCCTTGAAGGGTCCTGGATGCTGTTCATCCTTGCATTCCTTGATAGGGCTGTTTTCGGTTTTCCTTCCACATGGACAAGACCTTGACACCAAGGGAACCACAGATACCCATGGAAGGGGTTTTGGAAATGAGAGGTTTTCTTTGTATTCTGTGTTCACAAAACTCAGCTGACTCGCATTCAGTCACTGCCCCCCCCCACAGGCTTGACTGCCCTGTCTGTAAGGTGCATATGCCTTACCAGGCCCAACCATGGAAACCTCTGAACAAAACATGTCGCAATGCTCTATAAACTCCAGAACATTCTAACGATGAAAACCTGGTGTTTCGTTTCATGTCTGTCTGGGGAGGGAAGCCAATGCTTATGTCTCCTTTAAAAGATGAGCCCTAGGAGCATCTGCCTGGATTAGGCCTCTGATGTCAGCAAACCAAGCGGACATAGTAAGTGGGGTCGTTTCAGAGCTGTCTTCCTAGAATTTCTGGTGTTTGTTTAACCTGGAACACCGCACACATCACTACAGATTTTCTGATGATCTGATACTTTATCCCTGTTGAATAAAAGAGGGGGAAACAGACACCCTGGAAAGAAGTTTGTACATCCTGGAACTTGGAGCCTGTCGCTGTGTCCTTCAGATGGGAGAGATGCTCTGGTTGTCACTCAGCCACTTGAATTCCCCCCTAAAGTGCATAGTAAGTGAACCCCACAAGTGTGCTTCATGGTGGATGTTACGCAGCCCTGTGTTTTCCTGCATGAACACACAGCTACAGCTTCATATATGCAACACAACACGTGCATTCACTGCTTATAAATTCAATCCGTCCTCCCCCCCAACACACACCCATTTTTTTTTTGAGTGGTGAAGATGGAGCTCAGAGCCTTGCACGTGACTGCCTACTTTTCTCCAAGTTCACAGTATATTTGTGATATTTACTTTTGTACTTGTATAAAGACAAAGTCTCATTCTGTAGCTCAGGCTGGCCTTGAACTCAGATCCTCCTGCCTCAGCCTCTCAGTGCTGAGTCTGCAAGTGTGCACCTCACTCCCGGCTAGTTGTGATGTTCGTGTTATTTTTATGTGTTTTTCTCTTTACCATTCTCCCCACCACCCCCTTTCTCTCACACACAAGAGTTGTACTATTACTTTTACTTTTTAATATTTTTGTCTTTATGGATGAAAATATCATATGTTTCCAAAAAATGAAGACTACCTTTGTGTCCTGTGGGGGTTTTATCATATAGCTGCTCTTTGGAGAGTACAATTCAGTCAGTTTTCATTTCTGCATAGATTTATGTTGCAACTACCACAAGAAAAGATAATACCTAGGCCAGGCATGGTGCTGCACACCTTTAATCCTAGCACTTGGGAGCCAGAGGCAGAGGCAAGTGGATCTTTGTGAGTTCAAGGCCAGCCTAGTCTACATAGTGAGCTCCGGGCCAGCTGGGACTAAAGGGAGACCCTGTCTCAAAAATACCAAAACATATATGATATATATATATCATATATGTTTAGGGACAGTCTTTCTTCCTCCAAAGCCATGGGAGGCAGGTGCACTGTGTATGGATCTACCCTTGTTCCTGTGAACCTGAGTGAATTCCCCAGTATGGATGTAAAAGACGTTGACTGACATCCTCTCAGGAGTAAGAACTTCACAATGGTGCTTATTAAGTTTTTTTTTATTTTAGCCTGTGTGTGTCTGTGTGTGTGTCTGTGTGTGTGTCTGTGTGTATGTCTATGTGTGTGTCTGTGCTGTGTGTGTCTGTGTGTCTGTGTGTGTGTCTGTGTGTGTCTGTGTGTATGTCCATGTGTGTGTCTGTGCTGTGTGTGTCTTTGTGTATGTCTGTGTGTGTGTCTATGCTGTGTGTGGCTGTGTGTGTCTGTGTATCTGTGTGTGTCTGTGTATATATCTGTGTGTGTGTCTGTGCTGTGTCTGTGTGTGTGTCCGTGTGTGTGTCTGTGTGTGTCTGTGTGTGTGTCTGTGTGTGTCTGTGCTGTGTGTCTCTGTGTGTCTGTGGTGTGTGTCTGTGTGTGTCCATGTGTGTCTGTGTGTGTGTCCGTGTGTGTCCGTGTGTATGTCTGTGTGTGTGTCTGTGCTGTGTCTGTGTGTGTCTGTGTGTGTCTGTGCTGTGTGTGTCTGTGTGTGTGTCTGTGTGTGTGTGTCTCTGTGTGTCTGTGTGTGTGTCTGTGTGTGTGTCTGTGTGTGTCTGTGCTGTGTGTGTCTTTGTGTGTCTGTGTGTGTGTCTGTGTGTGTCTGTGTGTGTGTCTGTGTGTCTGTGTGTGTGTCTCTATATCTGGCTTTTTCTGTGGGGAAATGTGAACTCAGGTCCACAGACTCTTACAGCAAGCACTCTACCTACTGAGCCACCCTCCCTATCTTCTCCAACTAAACTTTATTATTTCATTTCTAATACTCCCCCTTGAGCCAGGGAGTTTATATTAGTCCATGAACTTACCAACGTAAAATACCAATGGAAGCAAAGGACCAGAGAGCCAGGCTTCAGGGAAACTTAGCTCACTTGAGCCTGGATTTAGAAGAGTAACAGGCCTTCCTTCCTGTGTTGGCCTCTTCCTGTGTATCAGGCACACTAGCAGATGCTTCACAAGCATCTTTTCATTCATTCTTCTGAAACTCCATCCACATTGTGTCTCAGGAGAGGAAACAGAAGCTCTTTGAGTCCTACCCAAAGTGTGTGTGTGGGGGGGGGGGGCTGTGTCCTGGTCCCCAAGGCCACTTGCTGTCATGTCCTACCTCCAAATCCTGAATTTTCCAGCCTCTTCGAACTTCTGATTTTAGCTGGAGTTGGAATACTCTTTAACTGGCTCATTCAGATAAACTTGATGCACTTCCTTTCATTAAGTGATGAAAATCATTTAATCCAAAGAAAAGCATTGTTCTAGTTTGTCTTTCAATTGCTGTGACAAAACACTCTGACCAAAACCAATTTGGGGAGGAAAGGGTTTATTTGGCTCACGTCTCCTTCATCACTGAGGGAGGCCAAGGCAGGAACTCAGGGCAGGAACCTGGAGGCAGAAGCTGAAGCACAGGCCATGGAGGAATGCTGCTTACTGGCTTGCTCCCCTGGGCCTCGCCCAGCCTGCTTTCTTACACAGAACAACCTGCCCAGGGGTGGCCCTGCCCACAGTGGGCTGGGCCCTTCCACATCACTCAACAATCAAGGAAATACCCCACAGACAGGGCCTTAGGCCAGTTCAATGGAGGCAATTCCCCAATTGAGGCTCCCTCAACCCAGGTGTGTCAAGTTGACACTAAAGCTATCCAGCACAATCATCATTTGTACCTTATGTATACAAACAGAGAGCACTGCGTTATGCCTTTACATATGCAAAATATCTGAGGAAGGGAGAAGGGAGAAAAATGTTTGGATTTCCCCTCTTTATTTTTCTTTCCACCTGATTAAAAAAGAACTTGGGTTTTTTTGTTGTTTTGTTACTGTTTTTAAGAGAAGACACTCAGATCTTGTGCACAGAAGTGAAATAAAGAGAGATGACTTGTATAGCCAAAATTGCTCACATCTGGAGAGTGGGCGTGCACACCACACCGTGTGGATCGGTTTGGGGATGTGAAAATAAAAATGCATAAAATGACCTGTCCCTGATTCTGTTTCCCATGGCACTTAGGTGCTGGTGATTTTGTGTTTCTCTTAACCATTGGTAATAGCAATGGTTCGAGAGCTTTGAAACCAACAGTTTGGTTTATAAAAGACAGGACGAAGTACAAGCAGAAATTGTCCTCCCATGAGCTGGAAGCCTCTGCAGCTGGACAGACAGAAGGAAACAGTCTCGGTTCTTTTCCTTTCCCCTTTCCCTGTCTCTCTTTTCTTCTCATCCTAAATGCTGTCTAAAGAGTAAATTGTCTTCCCTGGGAAAGATCTGGCTGGCTCTGTCACCAGGAGCTCAGCTCTCGGCTTACATAACTGTGTTTTATGCATTGGCGAGCTTAGGATCCCAGAGTCTCTGAATGACTCTGATATAATGGAATCCCTGTGTAAATGGCTGTCAGGCACTGCCCCCTCCATTAAGAAGCCACTTCTAGCCAGTCACTGCTGCCATCATCCTCGTACCCAGCTCCCCTGTCACCGAGCCTGCTTGGTGTGCCTCTGAATTGATTCTCAAATGGGTCCCAGCTTTCTCTTCCCCCACCCCCCACTGTCAGGCTCCATCCAGGTCCTTGTCACCTTTGAGATGCATTAATCTCCTCATCCTGCTACTGGTCCCTTTGCATCCTGCCCTCTGCTCCACTCTTCTGTTGCCTATAGCAGCATCTCTAAAAAGCACAGCATGGATCTGATGGTACATTTCCTGAACCGCTACAGGTATTTTGATTCCAGAAGACCAATGTAGTAACTACCTCGATTTGAATTAAGAGCCCTGGCTGCTCTCGCAGAAGACCTGAGTTCAATTCCCAGCATCCACATGGTGGCTAACAACCATCTGTAACTCTAGTTCTAGGGGATCTGATGCCCCCTTCTGACCTCCATGGACATTGCACAACACAGGTCCACTTGTACACATGCAGGCAATACAGTCATACACATAAAATAAGAATAATAAAATCTTTTAAAAATTCTAATCCTTAAGTCAATTGCTAACTATGGCAGATCTAGGGATGGTGACATCCAAACAGGTGAAGTTTGGAAAGCACTGGCTGAGGTCTGGATGCAACTCAGCCCATTATTTCTCCCCAGTATCTTCCAGTCTGCCCTCCTGCCCCCTGCATGGCTCTCCTACAAAATCTTGACCTTCAGTCACCACAAGCACCATGGCTTTCCCAGTACACATGTTTCTGGAGCCCCAGTGTGCCACTTCCTAACCCCAATGTAGTGTGGGTGCTATTCATCTTACCTCGTGGACTTCTGTACATCCTCTAGCACCCAATTCCCACGTGCCAATCTCTGTGAATCCATGTCTAAGTCTTGGGGTAGAATTCACCCCAACTCTGCAGATCCCATTCAACCCTTGGTGACCTGCTTCACTTGCGTGGGGTCTTCTTCTCCACCCAGCCCTCACAATGAACCCCACAGGGCTGAGCCGAAACCTCTGGGTTTCCATTGACCAATGGAGTCAGGGTGCACAGACAACAGCTCTGTTGATTGGTGAACATGTGAGAAGATGAATCAGAGCCCAATGAGTGGAGGCTGACTCCCTTGCCTAGAAGCATCTCTACAGAGCAGTGAAGTTTTATATCCAATTCATCTGACAAATATGATCCCTGTGCCTATGCTGAGTGATCTGGAGAGAATGGTTCTGGCGTTTCCTTGTATTTCAGGGGCTGCTTTGGAGCAACTCCCTTTTCTTCTTTAAATGACTTGAAAACATTCACCCTTAGCACAGCTTCACGGCTGCCCAAAACTCTCAAGTGCTTGTGATGTAAGAGCTGGCAGGCAGCTTATGGTAGTCCCCTGCATTGAAACTGGGGGAGACTTACTGCAGGTCCTCCTCACTTCCTGCCTAAATGCCTTTTGATTAGTCCACCTTTATCAGACTTTCAGGTTTCCCTTGTAAACAGAGACTGTGCAAGGTGGCATGTGAAACCCTAACTTCAAACTCCATTGCCCTGGAGAGGATCTCCGCCTAGCAACACAGCACCCTGTGGTGTAGGGGCTGTTTTCCCTAGTGGCTCAGGGGTTGAACTGCTTTAGGGGAGCCCTTTCTATGGAAAGGTTCTGCTTTTAGACAAGTTCTTCCCCTCTGTTCACATTGTCCAGGCACCAGTGGCCAGTGCAGAGCATTTTCTTTCTTACCTGAATTCCAACTGCCCATGCAGGGCTAAGCCAATCTAATTCTATGCATCTGACTGCAGTTTTCTTTCAATTAACTGAAAAAGCAGCCTTTAGCAACAGATAAAGGGCTTAGCCAGAGTGACCCTGTACGTAGCCGATTTCAAAAGTATTACCATAATTATAGTAGTGATAAATGCCATGTGAAAATGTGGACTCTTTCTGAGTCCTTTTACTCGTTTAACATCCCGTCCTTTGTTGAGCTACTTTCTGAGCTTTACACTGACATGTGTGTGTGTTGGCTCTGGACACCCATAGATTTTTTTTGTGAGCTTCTCAGCCTTGATTCTTCTTAGACTGGAGAAATTTTCTGATCCTCTTCATTTTCATACAAGTGTGGACTTTTTATTAGCCTTTTAAAAATACTTAGTTGCTGCCAGGTGCAGTGAGTGGCGCCCACCTTTAATCCCAGCACTCAGAGAGGCAGAGGCAGGCAGATCTCCACGAGATCAAGACCAGCCTGGTCTACATAGTGAAGTCCAGGCCAGCTGCAGCTACAGGTAAACCCTCTCTGAAGAAAAGCAAATAATAAATATTTGTGTTTTTTAAATTTTTTAAATTTTATTTATTTCTGTATGTGTATGAATGTACTGTCTGCATGCAAGTTTGTGCACCTGTGTCATGCAATGCCGCAGAGGTCAGAAGAGGGTGTCGGATTCCCCTGGAACTGGAATTCTCCTGGAATTGGAGTTTCAGATGGCCGCCATGTGGGTGCTGGGGATCGCGAACCCGGGTCCTCTGTAAGAGCGGTCAGCACTCTTAACTGCTAGGCCATCTCTCCAGCCCCATAAATATTTGTTTTTTAAATCAAATACTTAACTCTTAGAGTTTCTAACCATCCATTCACCTATTTATCTATCCATTCATTCATTCATTCATCCATCTGATAAGAACTTATCACGTGTTGACTCTATCCATGTTCTTTCTGTTTAGGCTGGGAGTGGAGGTCAGTATAGACAGACACAGAATTTCATTCAAGGATGGAGTCAGACAAAGAAGACAAAAAATCGGGGTGATGCATAAGTGAACACAGGTATCTTTGGCATATTTGGAAGAACTGGTTCCAAGAAGCCTTCAGATGCCCAAACCCATGGTGGTTCATGTTCCTCATATAAAATAGCAAAGTGTTGACACAGAACTTCTGTGATCCTCCTGCATACTCTAACCTCCTCCAGATGACTGGTGGCACACCAGGTCAATTCTACATAAAGAGTTGAGGGGTTAATGACAAGGGAAAAGGCCCGTACAGACACAGGAAAAAAAAATCTGTGGGAATACTTCCACCCACAGTTGGTTGCATCTGAGGATGTTGAACTCATGGTTGTAGAGAGCTACCTGTAGGAATATAATATTCCATGTAACAGGGTGAATCAGTTCATCATGTAACAGCATGCTGAAAGAACAGTGCTCATGAGCAGTTGGACCTCAGTCCCAGCATCAGTGTCCCTAGTTCATCTTCTGGTCTGAAGCCACCCCCTCCCCTACATTCGCTCTCTCACCTGGTGCCCTGCCCAACCTGTGATAGCTCCTGACCCGAAGAAGCCTCCCTCTAACCTTTGCTAGTGTCCATTTTAGTCTGTCCGAGCACTCCTCAGATGTCCCCAAGCTGCTGTTGGTGGCTCTGATCCACACATTACTCTGGATAGAGAGTGAGCTTTAGGGACCACAAATGCTAAGGAATTCTAAAGAGAAATGGGGAGCAGGGACAAGAGAGTCCATGGACCTACGCGCCTTCGGGAACTTTCCATAGCCTGTCCTTTCTACTCTAATTGTCAGCCGTGAAGCCTTCTCGCTTGGCATACCAAGGCATAACTTAGTCAAAGAGAACTTTCTAGAAGTTCTCGTTTGTGCTGTGGAAGTATTATTTAGCACTGAGAATTGCGTGTTATAGGTGGTATGGAAATACTGATGTCTCCACTTACAATGTTTCTATAAATTCATGATAAATTGAAAATACCATTGTCTATACAAAAGACATTTCATATAGAATAATTTTTATCTTTAATGTTATTTATTTAATATTGTTGTTTTATTTAATACAAAATACTACTTGAATGTGAGGTTTGAATATTCGGTTTCCAGAAGGTGGCGCTGTTCGGGGAGATTGTGAAACCTTTGGGACATAAGGCCTAGCTGGCTGAGGCAGGTTGGTCACAGGGGTAGGGCTTTGAGAGTCATAACTCAGCCCGTTTCCGGTATGAGCTCTGTTTCCTGCCTGAATCTGAGGCTGTGATATGAGCCGTCACAAGCACCCACTGCCACCTAGAAGCCTAGCCACCCCGGCCACCATACCTTCCCTGTCCTGATGGACTATATCCCGCAAACCGTGAGCCCAAATCAATCTCTCCCCCCTCAAATTGCATCTGTCGATGTTTGGTCACAGTAAAGGGAAAAGCAACCAATGCATTCTGCCGTCCGTTACTAGCACACTGTGGAGTCAGCCAGTGTTTTCCTTAGTGACCATGGGGGCTAACCCAGCACTGAAGCTTAGGAAAAGATCAACACACAAAGTTCAAAAACGTGGTTTCTTCCTCACCCACCCAGGGCTCAGGGACCACTGCAGAAGAGGGAGTAGAAAGACTGTAAGAGGCAGGATTGGTGAATGACCGACCACAAAGAAACAGTGCTTTCTAGGCAGCTGGGGACTTTCTCATGTGAACTCACAGCAAGGGTGACGACATCCACAAGGCCCATGCAAACTCAAGCCAGACCAAAATCCAGCATAGAAGTGGGGAAATGGCTAAGAAGCCCCAACCTTAGCCAAGGAACTATTAACAGTTGATCACTGTTTGGCAAGGGAGAGTTGGTCTTCTTTAAAGAGGGAAAATAGATAGGGTTGACCAGGCTGCAGTGAATGAACTCACACTGAAGGACCTGGGGACACAAACTTGTCTTGGTAGGCTTTAACATATATGAGAGAGAACATGAAATCCAGCAGGGGTTGGGAGGGTGGATCATGAGGCATGCAGGTAAGAGAGGTGGCCTAAATATGATTAAGATATATGAAATGTTCAAAAAAAATTAATAAAAATAAGGCTTCTTCAGAATATGTCTAATCTTTGCAACTTCATAAAGTGGAAAAGTCTGAAGTCAAACCACCCAAAGTCAGCAGGGATCATTTGTGTTTGGGATGGACAGTTAGAAGCTACCCATGATGGGCACTCTGGAAGAAGCATTGTTCTGCTGGGGGGCAACAGTGTAGTGAACTCATGGGTGGCTCTGCTGTCTCTAAGATGGGCAGAGAACACCAGAAGTCCCCATCACGAAGCTTTCCCCATGAGCAGCAAGGAGCCACTGCAAGGCAGCAGCTGACATCCTGGAGTCTTCGTCACACCCTGCCCTTTCCTGGCTGGGTCGGTTGGGAGCCCAAGGCATCATTAGTTCCCTCCATCACCTCCTCATTACATTAGTTCTTAGATAGTGTTTTAATGACAGCTTGAGAGGCTTCTCATCTTGGCCTCCTTCTGTTTATGATCCCCACCGTGTTAATGTGCACTTAATGAGAAACTCTTGTCTTGCTTGTAAATCCTGTAGCTGGCGTTCAATTTATTGACAGATGTTTGCTTGGATCTCTTTAAAATTACTTCATAAATCTTCCTGGATAAAAGGCCTCAAGTTTGGTTATTAAGACAGGGCCTTGTTGACAGTTTCATATTTTAACTGTTTCGAATTCAGTCATCAGGGCTGTCACGGGGCTACCAGGCCCGAGTGACATTTGCCGCATCCTTCTGCACGTATCGGGGTGCTTGCCTTCCTTATGATTCCTTTGGTTAACTTACCAGTGGCTTCCTGTGCTTCACGTTTATTCATTCTGTGTATCTACATGTCAGTGTGATGAAATGTTTCTGCTGATAGGAGCTAAAGGCACAGAGACCACCAGGAACGGGTGTCGATAGGGGCCTGGGGCTAAGGTGGCCCATCCCACCCCAGCCACAAGGCACAGACTTCAAAACTCCCTTTGGAAATCAGTAGCAGCTGGGGGAGGGAGGAACTCCACATGGAAGTTCTGAGGCAGCATGCACCTTCATGGCCTCCTTGTGGTCTTGCGCACGGCATTCTGAATTACAGTTTTGTTTGCCTGTTGTCAGTGTTCAAAAAGTCTATTAATAACTTAAGATAAAAGAAAAAAGAGGGGGAAACTGCTCTGTATGACTGAGATACACAAGGCGGTTCCCCTAAGGGATAAGACAGTTCTGATCCACTCTGAATCATCCTTCTATGTTACGTTTTGTTCCAGTTGTTTTCTTACTTGGAGAGGCGGTTGTTTTGTTATTTTGCAATGCTGGGGGTTGAACCCAGGACCAGTTAGTCAAGTATTTTATCAATTAGCTCCATCCCCAGCTCCCATTTTATTATTATTTATTTTAAGACAGGATTCTTACTAAGTTGCCCAGGCAAGCCTTGAACTCATTCTGTAGAGCAGGCAAGCCTTGATTGATCCTGACATTCTCCTGCCTCAAGCCTCCCAAGTATCTGGAAGCCACTAGCTTAACTTTCTTTGACCTAGTTTGTTTCTGAGAACTCTTGTTCCAGCTTCAGCAGCTCCCTAGGGCAGCCAAACTCAGACCAAGCAGGCCTCGCCCCAATTTCAGGAGGGAAAAGGCTAATAAAGTCTCATTAGGCCTAATCAGATCACATGGCTACCCTCTCATCAATCACTGTGGTCAGAAGTAGGCTATCTTCTGATTGGCTAGGTCTGAATCACATGACGGTCCTCTTTAAACAAGGGGATTAACGCTAAGGGCAGGGTTCTCCGCTAAGGGCAGGGTTCTCCGCTAAGGGCAGGGTTCTCATCAGGAAAAATTAGGTCTCGTCTCCTGAAGAAGGGCCACCTCTAAGCAGGTTGCACAAATGTTCAGATGACCTGATGGAGTTCAGAAAGGCATCCGCAGACCCCCTCTCATTTGACTCTGAAAGGTGTTACAAGTCAGCTGCCTTTCTGATAAGCCAGTCAGGTTCATGACCTGCTCCTGGGAGAAGGCATTCATAAGACTAGGAATTCTGAAACTTTAGAAAGGCCATTGAGAAGTTCTGTAACACCACTTGCAAGCCCATAACAGTATTAGGCTGAAAACATAGCAAATCAGCTGTTCATATGTAAGAAGATAACATGCATTGGGGCCAGAAAATAGAGTGGGTTTTTTTTTCCTTCCTTCCTTGTGTCTTGCCACACACACCAGCTTGCTTGAAGCATGTCAGATCACATTGACTAACTGCTCCAGCCCGTGCAGATGTGGCCTTCAGCTCTGCTGCACTTAGCACAGGTATGAAGCTGGGCCGCTTTCCTCCAGCGCCGCAAACCGAATAGGGCCTGCGTGAATGCTGTTAGAATTGGAAACATCTCCCATTTATGCAAGATTCACGATGGGCCCAAGGCAGGAAGGCAGGAGGAGCATTTGCTCACAGCCCACTGTAAGGTCTCCACAGGAGGCTGACTTTCTGGCTGCAGAATCTTCCATGCTTAGGACAATCTGAAGAAATTCTCTTCATGGAAACTTCTGAAAAGTTTAACGTATTTTCATCCTGAGAGCCGGACAGTCTGAAGTTTCACTGGATCTCCTTGAGAAGCACATTCTCCACAGACATGATTGTAAATAATGTGCCTTGGAGTTGATTTGTAATAACAAGATTTGCATGGTGATTTCTACTCACCAAGGTCCTAGTCTCATCAATCTCTGTATTTTAATTCCTTCAATTCCATTAGGCATTATTATTCCCTTTTATATCCATGAGCAAACTGAGGCACAGAAACATAAAGGAATTTGCTTAACAACCCATAATAATCATGGGATTGAAATCTGAACTCACCCAGTCTGACTTCCAAACTGTACTCCAGTTACTATGGGTACAGTGGGTTTCCCAGACTTTGGCCATAAACACACTGAATCAAAGGTTTTGGTGGCAGCCAAGGGTGGTGGCAATAAACACCCACCAACAACCACCTATTGGCATTAGCCACCATACAGATATATATGCAGACACTTAATTAAAAGTGGTTTCTTAGAAATCTAGAGAAAAAGAGTTTGAATCGGAACATTTGAGCTAGTTGTTGATCCCAGGAAATCCTGCTGGAAGGGGAAGGAGAGAGAGAAGGAAAAGACCCTAATTATAGAGAAACAGCAAACAATTACTGTGAGCAGGTGGGCTGTGGTGGTTCCCTTTTGGAAGACAATGGGTGGGGGAGCTCTCGCTTTAGAGTCTTCCTAGCTCAGGGCTGAGGATGAACTCTCCTTCTGTCCTCACTGGAGAGCTTCTCCAAGGGGTGTGAGTCCCCAGCATTTCCAGTTTGTCACACAGATTCTTACTCCCACCTGGAGAAGCACAGGAGCTCCCAGTGAGCATGCTCGATAGAGACGGGCACATCCCTTGCAGAGATGGACAGATTATGGTTAAAGACAACTGTGAATACCAGTAATTATTATCCTAGGGCAGTAAGTCATGATAGAATGAGGCTATATGGAAAGCACACATGGAGTACTGTCTGGTTTAGAGAAATCCTTAAAATATGGGAAGGGACTGGAGAGATGGCCTAGCAGTTAAGAGCGTCGACCCAGGTTCGATCCCCAGCACCCACAATGAAACTCCAATTCCAGGAGAACTCCAGTTCCAGGGGAATCCGACACCCTCTTCTGACCTCCACGGCATTGAATGACATGGGTGCACAGACCTGCATGCAGACAATGCATTGATACACATACAGAAATAAATAAAGTTTTAAAAAAATTTTAAATAAAAAAGATATGGGAAGAACAATATTGGCTCATAATACTAGAAAGACTACGATCAAGTCACTCTGGAAGCTTTGGGAAATGAGATAGACAGGTACTCAAAATATTAGGTGCATGAGCATGGTGGGCAGGAAGACCAGCCTGTGCAGAAGATTCCAAGTCTTGAAGAATGCAGGTACATTTCAGAGTCTGGTTACTTCCTCATAGTAAAGACTGTGCCCCCCTCATTGGTCAGTCCTCAATCAAGTATGTTAAACAGATTCATTCTAAGATACTTAACATAAACTTAAATAACCATCAGTGTCTGGGACGGGATGGAAGGTGTCAATACCGTTTGACATCATGTAGAGGTAGCTAAATCTGCCAGTTGTATGATAGACAGCTTTGTTTCACCAGGCACTAAATTGGTGCCTGCACTTCTTCCTAATCACAGCGGGAGAAGAAGGCTGAGTTTTCATGCTCCCCAAACAGCACTTTGGCACACACACTGCCTAATGATACCCAAAGATGAAGAAGGTCTTTGAAATGAGCTTTCTGGAGTGAGTAATGACCTTCAGGATGTGGCAGGGGATTGTCTTTTGAAATGGGTGTATCTTGATGGATGATTGAAACGCTGCTGTCTTCGGGATAGTTTTCATGGCTTTATATTTGAGTGTGTGTAATAAATAAATGTGTAATTGCCCTCAACATGATGCAAGACCAGACAGTGACGACAAGGCAGAAAAGTCCTATAACAGCATAAAATTTTATTAGGATCCCCATTTGTAGGCAAGACAAGGCTGTGTGAACAAAGAATAACCTGTCTAGAATTGACCAAGATAGAAACCAGGACAGCAATGAGCAAATTCCACCAAGCTTGTTTGGAGGATGTATGGGGAGGGGGAGGGATAGACACCGATTTTTCAGATATTTTTATATAGATGTTTGATTTATATTTTTAATTTTTTTATTTATTATCTTTTATGTGTATGAGTTTACTGTCTGCATGTAGGTTGGTGCACTCATGTCATGCAATGTTGTGGAGGTCAAAAGAGGGTGTCGGATTCCCCTGGAACTGGATTTAAAGACGGTTCTCAGCCGCCATGTGGGTGCTGGGGATCAAACCCGGGTCCTCTGCAAGAGCAGTTGGTGCTCTTAACTGCTGAGCCCTCTCTCCAGCCCTGATTTATTACTTTTGTATTATGTGTATTGCCTGCTTGTGTATTAGTACACCCATGTCATGCAATGCCCACAGAGTCAGAAGAAGGTGATGAATTTCCCCTGGACCCGGAGTTACAGGCAGGTCTTAGCCGCCATCTGGGTGCTGGGAACTGAACCTGGGTCCTTTCCAAGAGCAGCCAGTGTTCTCAACCACTGAGGCATCTCTCCAGGCCCCTGATTTTTAAGATCTTTAAGAACAGAGTTTTGGAATCAAGATTGGTAACTGTAATAAGTGCTGAAATTGTTTGCCTAGTCATTCTGAATATTAAACAGTATCTTTTTTAAAGGCAGGTTCTTTTGCAATTAAGGAAGTGGGTCTGTCTCATGATAGCCCCTAATCTCCTCCAATTCTCTGAGGTCTTGTCTTCCTCCAAGTTTGTGCTGAACTTGGGTTTTGTTTTTTAAATGTATTCATGACAGTTTTTTTTTGTTTTTGTTTTTCTCCTCTATGATCACAGCTCAGCTTATTTTCTATATTTTTTTCTTCCCATATGATTTCCATTAACGGCTGTACATGGATCAATCTATCTCTGTCTCCCAAATTAACTTTGATCCCTGTCAGTGACAGCTGCTGGGTGACAACCTGAGATATTTTATGTGGTGTCTGGCAACAGGCTTAGCTCTCTTTTCATCCCATGTTTTCTTGGTAAGTTCAAAGAATGGTTTGAATCCAGCCCTGTGAAGAACTATTGAGAACTCTGTGATTACAGGCTCCCTCCTTGCAAAGACCTGTATACAAGGTTGGATCTCAATCCCACCTTCTTCAATCTTATCTAGAAATGCAAATGTTCAAAAGATTTTAATGGTAGTGCTTAATAAATTATAATTTAGTGATTTTCAGAGCATTAATATAGTCATTTCATCATAGCACTCAGAAAGAGACATTGGACCTGGTTTCTGTCTCTCACTGATATCAAAGTGATTTATCTGAACTTTTAGTGTATGTGTATTATTAGTGTATGTGTATGCATGCTCATACAGTGTATATGTGTGTGTTTATACAGTATGGTTGTGTGTGTGTGCATGTGTGTGTGTGTGTGTGTGTGTGTGTAGGCCAGAAGTCTACACTAGATGTCCTTCTTCACCTTTTGTTGTTGTTGTTGTTGTTGTTGTTGTTCAGACAGGGTCTCTCTGTACCTCCAGGTAGCCTGAAGCTCACTATGTAGACCAGGCTGGACTCACTATGTAGACCAAAGACTCGCTATGTATCTCAAAGAGATCTACTTGCCTCTGCCTCCCAAGTGCTGAGTACTGGCACTAAAGGCATGTACCACCACACCTGGCCTGTCTTATTTTTTGAGACATTGTCCCTCACTGAGCCTGCTCCAGAAGTCCATGTGTCTTTGCCTCCTCAGCTCTGGGATTGCAGGCGAGCCCCACCACACAGTTTTTCCATAGGTTCTATTGGCCAGAACTCAGGTCCACATCCTTGCACAGCAAGTGCATCATTGAATGAACCATCTCCCTTACCTCTGAGAATTATTCTGCTTGTTTTAAACAGACTTCAATTTCTCTTTATTCAATTCCATCACATCTATACACAAGGTGTACACCAAAATAAATGGGGTCAGGATTTTTGTTGTTATACAGCTTAAACAGAAATATTTACACAAACCTGGTAAGGTGTCTCTTTGGAAAAGACCCTTAATTCCCAGGCTTATATTTTCTATTGAACATGCCAACTTTAATTCATCTTACAAATGTGATCTTTCCTGGGTGGCTTGGTTTCAAACTTCTAGAGTAAAGGCTCTTATCTGGGGCAACTGTGTGTCCCATGGGGCTGTTCAGTGACTCCTGGGGATGTTTTTCATCATCTTGCTGATACACACATACTGCTGGGTCTCAGTGGGTAGAAGACAGCCTGCTACTCAACACCCCTTCACTTCAGCCCAGATGCCAAATCTAAGATGAGCTACCTAGGAAGAATCTAGGTGTCTATGGTTTTTTTAAGATTATTTACTTTTATTTTATGTGTATGAATGTTTGCATGCATATTTTTAAGTGCACCATGTGCATGCCTGGTGCCCTTGTAGGCCAGAGAACAGTATCAGAGCCCCTGAAACTGGAGTTATAGACAGTTGTGAGAGGCCATTTGGCTGGGGACAGAACCCAGGTCCTCTGCAACAGCAGCAAGTGCTCTTGACTGCTGAGGTGTCTCTCCAGTCCTTAAGTGTCTGTTTCTTAATCTTCTGTTCTGGGTTAGTAGAGGAATGACACCCAGTGGGTGCTCAGCATCCATCTCATGTGGCAGAGTTTGTCTTTTAATCTTAGAGACCTCAGGTAGATGTAAGTGCAATAGTTTTTTGATAGAAGGGGGGGGAGTTTCTGAATTTAATGTGTATGAACCATAGGATGGGAGGAGGGGTGGGAGGACAGGACAAAAGAAGATAAGGAAGCCGGCTCTGGGCCATCAGCCCACAGAGACAAGGCTGTTCATCACTGGCAACAATCTCTGTGTGTCAGGAATCCCTTGGGGGGGGGGGTCAGCCACTGTGAATGTTATTGCCTTTTGTTGGAAGCGTGTAAAACAGGATACCTTGGGTTTAACAAACAAATCTCCAATTTGACTCACTTTTTTCTCAATGTTCTTGAGGAAAACAGAATCCCAAGAGAACAGGAATCAACCTTTGCCCTGTCAGTCACTAGTGAAGGTGAACAGTTGGCCCACATCCCAAGGGTTGTAAAGAATGTGGCAGGGCAGTGCCCACACACTGTGGAGTCCGCTGGCTATCAGGTTCTCCACAGAGCCACACTCCCTTTATTTCTTCCTTAAGTCCCAACTTTTCTGGTGTTTCAGATCATCTGGGAGGTAGAGCTGCATCTCCTGACAATGTCCTGGTCAGCTCTTTTAGATTTATTTTTTCCTTTGGGGAAAAAAAGTTGATTTCCTGTTCTGGTGAGCCATCCATCACTGACACCTCCATCTGTGCCGCTTGTCTGTGACAGAGTGACAGGTGTCATTTATCACTGGGGCTTGCGGAAGCTGTGCGAAGAGGGATTGAATCTTTTTTTTTCTTTCTTTCTTTCTGGAAGGCCTCCGTGTCTATGGGCTGCCAGATCATTAAAAAGGGGGCTTTCTAAAGAAAGCTGTGTGTAACGCGAGTGCACTTACTGTCAGTGGAAGGCTGGGAGAACATCAAAAGGAGAGCCAGAAAAAGAGTGGGAGGAAGGAGGGGCGGAGTCTCTGCCAGTAGCATTTAAAGTTCTGTGTTGTCAGTGCAATGCTAGGCCGGCTTGGTTCAGCTCTTGCCTGCGCATGCTAAGTAGGTCCTCCGCCTGGCTCATCGTCCCAGTGAGGAAACTGAAACAGGAAACCCCTTTAATACCCCTGCTTGGCATCCCATTGATGAGAGTGGGGAGATGGTGCGTACTGCATGAGCTTGTCTTCAAGTAGGGTCAGTCGTTGCTGCGGAGGGCAGACAGGAAAACCTTTCTGAACCAAAGGAGAGGACCTAGTAAATCAGGAGGCCAAATTGAGACGCACTGGCAGGGTCCTCCTCCAGGGAGACAGGCAGAACATCCTGTTTGCAGACTCTGGGGCGCACGCTCAGGAAGTGCCCAGGCATGTCTCCTCCTATGGCACTAGCTATACTGCCAAATGGTTCCAGGGATCAGGAAACAGACTCCTGGCTTATCATTTCTTTAAGATAGGAAACTTCCTTTCTTCTGCCCGCAGTGGTATCCAAGTAATAAACAAGTTAACACTTCTGTAGTCCAAACTCTGTGTAGGATAGCCTATTAAATAACTTCTTTTTATTTCTTATATTACATCTATTTACTGGGGGGGGCGCCTACGTCACAGCACACTTGGGGACGTCAGAGGATAACTTTCAGGAGTCTGTTCTCTCCTTCCATCAAGTGGGTCCTAGAGCTCAAACTCTGGTCCATTGGGATTGGAGGCAAGCACCTTTACCCACTGAGTCATCTCACGAGCCCTTAGATAACTTTTTTTTTTTTTTTTTTTTTTTTTTTTTTTTTGTTTGTTTGGTCTTTTCGAGACAAAGTGTCTCCCTGTAGTCCAGCTGTGTCCAGCTTGTCCTGGAACTCATTGTGTAGACCAGGCTGGCCTTGAAAATCACAAAGATCCGCATTGCCTCTGCCTCCCAAGTACGAGGATTAAAAGGCTTTGTGGCCACCACACCCGGCTTAGATCTCTATTTTCGTTTTTAATCACAACAATCCTCTGATGGCTATTTTGCTCTAAAGGTGGTGCCACAGACTCACAAGCCCATGCAGAAGTCCCCATGCCCCAAGGTGCTTTCTGTGCCCAGGCTGGGATTCCCGGGCCATTGGGTTGTGGTATCTCTGCGCTTAGCCTCTGATCTGGTGAGCAGGACAGGCATCGTGGGTGAGAGTTAAAGCACCTGGGACCAGAATATGACTGTCTTGTATCAGGAAGTTAGCAACTTCTGGATGATACAAGATAGTCAAATTCAAACTCCTGGCTGGGGAACATGGGAGTGAATTTCGTGTACTTTAAATGATTGCAAAATTTGAAGGAAGGGTGTTCTCTCTCTCTTATAAAATAAATCCTATGTGTATTCTTTAAAATTTTACCTCTTTCTTAAGAAATCTATGAGAAAAATTATTAGCTGGCCCCTGACACAAGATAAAATTAACCACGAAGCAAATAACGAAAAAAAAGGATGCCTTAAACAAAATAGAAGCGAGATTTAGGAGAAGTGAATGGAGGCAGGAATATCGATTAAACACACATACGTCAAGATACATTCCTCAACCTTCCCTCCTCCCTTTCTTTCTTTCAAGCGCTGCGGCTTCCCTATCCTTACACTACAAGGCCCGGCCCTCACCCCTTCCCCGCCCTTACAGTCCCGGTCTATCACGTAAACCCGATCAGCGACCGCCTACGCAACCAACTAACTACCCCATCCAAAACCCGTGTCTTATCTGATTGCGGATCTTGTTTCGATGGCGCCCTTCTTCTTTCTCTTTTTCGGCTTTAGCTCTATTCTGTCGTCCGTTTTCTTCTTTCTCCTTACTCCTGTTATACGTTCTCTCTCGTCTTCTTTTCTCTTACTTGGCATTCACCTTTTGTCTTCTTTTCGTTTTCGGACTTTTTCCATTTTCTGCTTCAATTTCTGACCCTTTCTTTCAATTCTCGTTGTCCTTACTTCATATTTTTCCCTTGCTTCTCCTTTTTCTTTGCATTTTCGCTAGTTCTTCTTGCTCGTTCCGCTGACTTTCTCGTTGACTTAGCTATATCATTCGTGCTTTAGCGGTCTACTGTTCTCTGCTTCTCTTCTATCCTTTTTTCTGACTTTTCTTCTG
>VZQC01001015.1:620901-813865 GCA_009823505.1 Rhizomys pruinosus
TGGGGTGGAGGAGAGGGGGAAGAGGAGGGGAGATGGGATGGAGGAGAGGGGGAGGAGGGGAGACGGGATGGAAGAGAGGGGGAGGAGGAGGGGAGATGGGATGGAGGAGAGAGGGAGGAGTGAAAGAACAAAAGAGGGGAGGAGGGGGAGAGAAAAGGAAATACAAACGGAAATAAAGATGAAGAAGGTAGGAGGGGAAAGGAGGGGAGGGGAGGAAGCAACCGCAGCAGGTTTTCTTTTAAAAATGAGTAAGAAGGCTCAGCTCCTGGCTTCGCAGTGGAGTTCCACGCTGGGACGGACCCCGCAGCCGGGCTCTCACACACTGCTGTGGGAAGCCATCCTTTCAAAATAAGTTTTCCTTGACTGCTTTTGCACAAAGCCTGCTGCTCGGAAAGACAAATGAGCTATTAGGTAATCTAGTTAATTGACAAGTGACTTAACTAATTACCCTAACATGCTTATTAAATGTTACCTTTCCCTTCCCTGCGCATTGTTAGGGCAGCAGTGTATGGGTGTCTCAGCGTATCCCTCCCTCCTGACAGCACATTCCCCTTACACGGGGGCACTGGAGCCCCGCTGTGTTTCTGTTCTTCCTCCCTCTGTGCTTGGATTCAGAAGACAGAGAATTTGGAGTTGTGCATAAGGAGCCGGGCCTGTTGGGGGACAATACCCAATTATGGTATGCCTAGTCACTCAGATGGCTCAGGAATGGGCTAAATAATGAATAATATAAATTATGGAACTTTGCCTAATGGGTGTAATGAGAGCTGGGGTGGGACCCAATTTGGCTTTGGGTTGGAGTCTCATAACTGGACTATCCAGTGACTTTATTTAAACAAATCCACAAAATCTCTCATTCAAAACTCTTGGAGTAGATGTGTTTTGAAATTCAGAATTTTTCAGATTTTATGAAAAATATGTTAACTATAGCCATGTCTATTTAAATAGACACCACCCTCCCCCAAAAGTGAAGTCAGGATTTCTATATTACTGTTAAAAATATGAGTATTTCACAGTGAAACTCAGTTATAACATGAGGTTTTTGAGAAGTTCGTTTTAGAAACTATTTTTAAATGCGTTTGTCTGTGTGCACATGTATTCAGGTGTGCACACATGCACATGGAAACCAGGGGTTGACACTGGGTGTCTTCCTCAGTCTCTCTTGACTTTGGTGTTGTTTTTTTTATTTATTTATTTTTGTATGTGTATGAGTGTACTCTCTGCATGTAGGTCTGTGCACCTGCGGAGGTCAGAAGAGGGTCTCGGAATCCCCTGGAACTGGAGTTCTCCTGGAATTGGAGTTACAGATGGTTCTTAGCCACCATGTGGGTACTGTGGATCAAACCCAGGTCCTCTGCAAGAGCAGTCGGTGCTCTTAACCACTAGGCTATCTCTCCAGCCCCCTTGACTTTGGTTTTTGACACAGGCTCTCTCTCAGAACCTGGAGCTCATGCATTTGGCTGGCTGGCTGGTAACAAACTCCAGGAGTCTCCTGTCTCAGCCTCCCTGGCCCTGCGATTACAGGCTCATACCACAACATCTGTTTCTTTGCAGATTCTGGGATCCACTCTCACATCTCCATGGCTGACTGAGCTAGCTTCCTAGGTGTAGTAAGAATTAAGAGCACTAGCTGCTCTTACAGAGAACCTGGGTTTGGTTCCCAGCACCCACAAGGCAGCTAACAACTGTCCTAACTCCAGCTCCAGGGAATGTGGTGCCCTCTTCTGGCCACTGTAGGCACTACATACATGTGGCACATATACATGCAGACAATGCATTCATATACATAAAATAAAAATAATAAAAATCTTAAATGGAATTCCCTACTCTCCCGCCATCGGGATACATTGTGCAGCCTTGTGAAAATCAGACTCATTGAGTTGATAAGAGGGAAGACCTCAGCCCTTCACATCCCACAGTTCTGCAGCAAGGTACACATTAAAGGTCACTGGTGTGAAGCTATCAGCACTTGGAGAGCCAGCCCAACCTGGAAGCTTAGCTACAGTAACCAGGGACCAAAAGCATGCTGGGAAAAGGGTCCCTGAGGTCATCTACAATAGCTGTGCAGGACACTCTCCTTCTCAGGTCCCAGGGGTCATCTACAATAGCCATGCAGGACACTCTCCTTCTCAGGCCTCAGGGATCATCTACAATAGCTGTGCAGGACACTCTCCTTCTCAGGTCCCAGGGGTCATCTACAATAGCCATGCAGGACATTCTCTTTCTCAGGCCCCAGGGGTCATGTACAATAGCTGCGGAGCACTCTCCTTCTCAGGTCCCAGGGGTCATCTACAATAGCCATGCAGGACATTCTCTTTCTCAGGCCCCAGGGGTCATGTACAATAGCAGTGCAGGAGACTCTCCTTCTCCTGCTTGCTCTTAGCCTTTTATAACCACACCTAATCATCTACTGGGAAGTTAAGGTTCTTGAGCAGCATACAAGAGCAATTGACTCTTGATAACTTAAAGGAAACACCAGTAAAGGGTGATCAGTTACTCAGAGAACAGATGAGAAGGCAAGAACCAAGCATGAAGATAGGAAAATCCCCAAATGGTCCACAAGTCTGGAGCAGAAACCGTAGACCAGCCTGTTTGGAGGCTACCACTGGGCCAACCAATAAATGTCTTGGACTTCTTATTGTCTCTACTCAAGATGCAGGTTTGATGAAAAGTGTATTGAGCTTGGCTTGGACAACTGGATAGTCAACTTTTTGCCGCATAAAAAAAAAAACCTCTCAGGGCTTCGTAAGTTGGAAAATGAGAGCCACTCAGTAGCTCCACAGCCCAGGTCAACAGGGTCAACTTGACTAGACTCAGCGGAGGGCTGGCTGGCTTTGCCTGGCTTTACGTAAGATGATGTGGCACTTCTCACCATGGTCACAATCCCAAGGCAGGCTTGCTCAGGCTGGTTCCCAGGGTGGCACAGAGTTGTGAGGACAAAGGCCAATAGGTCTCTTGTGGTCTGACTCAGATCCGCATGTGATCTTTTCTCTTATACTCGGTTGGATGAACTAAGTCCACAACTAGCTCATGGAGATGAAAATGCCACCTCCTGATGGATGGGGCTTTGAAGTCCCCAGGCGGTGTGTGTTGTGTGCAGCAGGGTCTGATCGCCATCCATTAACCCACCCTGGCTGGGGTTCCAGCCTGCCTGTGGGTTGAGGAGTGGAAGACTTGAACAAGAAGAGTCGTAGGCTGTATCCAATGAGGAGGAGGCTGATTTCCAAGAGGAAGCTGAGGCTTTATTAGGAAAAGGAAGTAGGGGTCTAAGCTACCAAGTTGAGCAGAAGGGGGGGTGGGGAAAATGAAGTGTTTTAAGTTAAGTTTAAGGATCCTAAATAGATCCTAACATGTGACTCTGTAGATATAAAGCTTTACTACTGTGATCAAACCTCCCAATTTGGCCGTGAAATAAAGACAACAAATAGTAGAATTAGGCATCCAGTCTCCTTTCTCGGGGATATCGCCAGGCCTTCCATGTACATCCACCTGTAATGCTGCCTTGTTCCCAGTAGAGGGAGCCAAACGGGATGGCCCATGGGATTTTTTTTTTTTAATGTTTGTTTGTTGGGATTTTTTTGTAATTCAAATATCAATTATAATAAAGTTCATTAATACTCTTACTTATGGGACACTCCTGTCCTCCTCAACCATGCTTATTTATTTATTTATTTATTTATTATTTTAGTATATGTGTGTGAGTGTGTGTATGAGTACATGAGTAGTATATGTATGTGTGTGTCTGTGTCTGCGTGTGTGTGTGTGTGTGTGTGTGTGTGTGTGTGTGTGTGTATAGGCCAAAGGCCAAGCCTGTTACCATTCCTCATAGCTGTCCTTCTTGATTCTTGAGACAGAGCCTCTGCCTGGGGCCTGCACCTCACTGATTCAACTAGGCTGTCTAGCTATCAAGTCCAAGGGAACCCACCTATCCCGCACCCCCAGTGCTGGGATGGGAAGTGTGCTCCACAACACTCAGTGTTTTACATGGGTTCACTACCTCAGATTCAGGTTGTTGTGTTTGCATGACCAGCAATTTACCAGCTAGGCTATCTTCCCAGCCTGACCATGCATTTTGAATTTCCAATGGGCTGACACTGAAAAGTACCTGTGAAACCCGAGCTGGAGTCACTGGATGTCTGTCCTTCAACAGTGATATTCCTATGCACAAAGTCTCAAGTTTCAAGGGATTGGAGAAGTGGCTAAGTGGCTAATAGCTTGTGCTGTCAAGTCCCATGCAAGCTCAGATCAGGTAAAAGCTCAGCATGGACATGAGGAAGTGGCTAAGCAACCCCACCCCAATCTAAGGAAACTGTGCTGCAGGTAAGGGTAGGGACAGTCTCTGTCAATCATAGGACCCTTGTAGGTTAACCGGGCTCCATTGGATCGATCCATATGGAAGGACATTTGAGGACACAAATTAGACTTTAATGTATATGATAGACTACATTAAATTGGGACGTACAATAAAGGGGGTTGCGGATAGGAGAGGGTATCTAAATACCAACAAATTATATTGTTTGTAAATTGAAAAAATTCAATTTAAAAAAATAAAAGCAGTTGTTGCCCTTGCAGAGAAATGGAGCTGGGTTCCCAGCACCCACATGGGGCGCCTCCAAACTGCCTGTAACTCGAGCTCCAGGGACTCTCACACCTCTGGCTTCTGTGGGCACCTGCATACACCATACACACACAATTATAAATTAAAAATCTTTTTAGCTGTATCTTCAAACAGCCAATGAGAGGACCTAAACCCCAGCGTGGAGCCTCTGCATCCAGCAGCCTTCACTGATGTCAGCATTATCATTATTGACATTCATTTAGCTCTTCTGCCGCCCCCCAGAAATTATGAGAGCTCAACATTGCCTTCTGTATAAAATTGCCTACCACCTCGATGTAAGTTGAAAAACGGAGGTAGTTAATACGTATTCGACTTCTGTTTCTTCTAAGACAGATATTTGAACACATATTGATTTCTTTTCTTTTAGTTTTGTCAGTGACTAAATAAAGGTTAATCTCTTTTTCTGGCAAATATTTACTGAGTGATTCCATGAGCCCTGCTTGGGGAACTTACCCACGCTTCTAATCAAGACCTGGGCCCTCACTGTGTCATTTCAGCTTATTTTATTACATCACCAGTTATTGGTCATATCAGAGACAGTCTCCTGCATGGTATTATTGTATCAGAGGGGTGACCAGGCAGGAAACGTTTGACCTACTCCATAATGTATTTCACAAAAGCTTAATAAATGGACAATTAAAAGATGGTTCAGTAGTGGGTCTGGAGAGATGGCCTAGCAGTTAAGAGTGCCAACTGCTCTTGCAGAGGACCTGGGTTTGATTCATAGCACCCACATGACTGCTAACAACTGTCTGTACTTGTACACATAAAATAATTTTAAAAGATGGTTCAGTGGTTAAAGCAGTTGCTGCACAAGTTTGAGGACTAGAGTTTGGATCACCAGCACCTACATAAAAGCTTGATGGGTGTGGTGGTCTGCCTACGGTAGTCTCTGCACTGGTAAAGCAAGAGACAGGACTCCCCTGGGCACAGTGGTTAGCAAGACTATGCAAATTAGTGAGCTCTGGGTTCAGTGAGAGAGCCCACCTCAGTAAAAGGAGTGGAGAATAATAAAGAAGCCATCTGACATCAACCTCTGGCTTCACACACACACACACACACACACACACACACACGCTTGTGAAGTGCCCAAAGGTAGGCGTAGTGTTGAAGAAGCTAGCAAGGAGCACTGTAATCACCTGACATTAAGGCTAGACCAGATGCTTGAGCCAGGAGATGTAGGACTTGGGGCACGCTGACCCAGACCAACCAGTGGGATGCATCAGCCTTCTTCCCTCACCCACCTGCCCATCCTCACTGGACAAACCCAAGAAGAAGTGGGAAGACTGGAGATCCCAGGCAGAGGCTGGACCCAAGCATCCTCCCTCCCACTGCCAGGCCAGGCAAGGCAAGGCAGACACAGAACTGACAGGGCAGGCCAAGCCTTGGACAGTACCTCGAAGGCTGAAGGCCAGCTAAATCCTCAGGAATCTTCCCATCATGGGGACTTTCTCTGAAAACAACTCCTGTATTTAAGGCCTGCATAGGAGAATGCGCAAGCCTGACCTCGGCTTCTAGGGATTTCCTTTGTTGAGTTATCTGGAAGGATTTGAACATTCAGTTAGATGTTCCATTGGCCTCAGACGTCAATTAAGACACAATCCTTTGATTGTATAATGAGAAAATGTTCAATCTCAGGCTGGCTGGGTCATCAACTTGCAGCCTACATGCATTAAAACTGCTACATGTACTCCTAGCACTTTGTAAAACTTTAACTGGGGATGTGTTGATGGAGGCCAGCGGTCTATAACCAATGTCTGCTCTGTTGCTCTCTACCTGGTTTATGAGACAGGGTCTGTTACTGAACCTGGAGCTGGCCATTTCGGCTAGGCTGCAGGGGCCAGTGAACCCTCGGGATTGATCCTTCTGTCTATGCCCTCAGCCCCACAGTGCTGGGATTACAAGCATGTGCTACCACACCTGGCTTTTTGCAGGGTGCTGGGATTCAAACTCAGGTCCTCACGCCTGTGTGGTGAGTGCTTTCTTCACTGAGCCTTCCGCTCAGGCCTAATTTTTAATTAAATACTAGAAAGCTTAATAAGTAGCTCTAAGTTTCTGGTTTCCCTTCAAAAGTTGAGAAGCTGAGCAGGGCATGGTGGCGCACGCCTTTAATCCTAGCACTTGGGAGGCAGAGGCAGGTGGATCTTTGTGAGTTCAAGGCCAGCCTGGTCTACAGAGTGAGTTCCAGGACACCTGGGGCTACAGGGAGACCCTGTCTCGAAAAATAAATAAATAAATAAATAAATAAATAAATAAATAAATAAATAAAGTTGAGCAGCTGCTGGTACGTACCCTGTACTCTCAATCTTAAGATAGTAATATTCTCTCTACCCACGTCTCTAAGAACAATAAACCAACAGAAGCTAATTCAAGATAGGATGATGTGTTCAAAGCAAATCTGGAGAATTCACACCGCTTTTCTTTTTTATTGTTAAATTTTTATTTATTTTAATTAATTTATTTATATATATATATTTTATCAAATCTAGACCCATGTTCCCCGCATCCCCCCACCCCACCAGAGCTCACGCATTCTGCCAAACATGTTTTTCATCTCTTTCTCAGTCTTTCTCAATATTCTCCATGTGGAAGTTGACTGTTTTGAGCAGAAGTTCACTGTTTCAGTCAGTTCTTTGATGCAATCCTTTCAGTTGTTGTTGTTGTTGTTGTTGTTTCCAATATGCATCACTCCCAACTGCTTTGGACAAAATTTCAAGGGGCCACAAGAAATACACAGCTTTTCTACAAAGCTAGGAATACTTAGGTATGTCGATGAATGCCTGTGTCGAAGGTTGTAGCCCAGACACCCCCTTGTTAGCTTCTGTGACCTGACCTATCGGGTATATGAGTTAGCACACTCCACCACAAGCCCCATTCTTTTGAATTTATTTTATTTTATTTTTTAATTTGTTTAGCGTGTGTCCCAGTGTGCATGCGGAGGTCAGAAGACAGCTTTCAGGAGTCAGCTCGGCCTTTTCACTTTGTTCATTCAGAAAGGTCTCTTGTTTCTGCTGTGTTGTGTACTCTAGAGCAGATGGCCTGAGAGCTTCCAGATGAGTCTCTTTTCTTTGCCTTCCATTTTCCCAAGGGCATGCTGGGATTACAGATGTGAGCCACCACATCTAGCTGTTTGGGTGGGTTCCAGGAACCAAACTCAGGTAACCAGGTTTGCAGGGGAAGCCCTTTGGCTAGCTAAGCCCTCTCTCTAGCCCTCCTTCTGATTTAACTCATGTGCCCCCTTAACATAGCACTTTTAAGTGTCTGGTGTCCCTGAAGCCTTACAGTTACCATGTGTAAGAGGCACAGCCCAGGTGATTACGCTTCAGTCTATGAAGAAGTTCAGACAAGTTCCATGATTTTCCCAAGAATACCCAATAAGCAAATGCCAAGACTCAAACCCAGGTCTCCTAGGGAAGCTCAAACTGTGACTGAGGACCTAGCCCCATGCAGCCTGGAGAGGAAAGAATTGCTAAGGTCTGACCAACAGTCCGGGACAAAACACTTGCGTGGTGATTATCATACTGCTGAACTCATAAATTTTCCCTTGAGCTTTTTCCTACTCTCTTATCCCAATAGACTTTGTTCTATAAGTAGCTGGAGATGGTTAAGATTACATCTCCGTGCTGTGGAGGTGACCTTGGTGTCATCCTTCCTTCCAGCGATAAGAGCCACCAGGTGACTTCCATTGACCTACCAGACGCAGAACAAGACTTGGTGTAACAGAGAGGCATAGGACTTCTCTGTGGCTGCATGCCCTCACAGTCTTCCTGGCATCACAGACAAACTTGATTTCCCTTTGGCTACCTTATTGGCAGCTGATTGCTTTGGGATGTGGGAGAGTTTATCTTCATTAAGGTAGGGTGGGACTCTAGATACAACTGACTAGGCTCCAGTGGATGACACTTCACAGAGAAATATTTGGGTACACAAACTTGAGTCAATGTGCCTTAATATATAGGAGAGTGCGTGAAATCTGGTAGGGGGGAGAGCTATGGGGATGCTGGTCAGGGAAGGGTCTAAATATGATTAGATTTATTGTAGGAAATGTAAAAAAAAAAATCAATAAAAATGTACATTGAGAAAACAAAAGCAATTCCAGATTGGGGGCCTGGAGAGATGGCTCAGAGGTTAAGAAGAGTTCTGGCTGCTCTCACAAAGGACGTGGCTCCAGTTCCCAGCACCCACATGGCAGGTAAAAAGTGTTAGTAACTCCAGGTCCAGGGGATGTACCTGAAGTCCTCTCCTGGCCTCCACAAGCATTGTACACACGGTACACTTACATACGTGCAGAATGAACACTCATATTAATAAAATCAAAATAAATAAATTTGCAAAAGAAAAAGAGCTCCGGGCTAACTGCTGGGCAGCTTCAGTGTACACTTTTAAGTACTGAGACCTAAGATGGAGAAGACAGGGGAGATCTTACCTGAGGAGGTGTCTGAATGAATTGATGGAGTGACCTCTGTGGCTCTCCAAGGGAACAGCATCCCCAGAGGAGGGGACAGCATGAACCAAGACCTTGTAGTCATAATGCATTTTTTTGTCTTTTTTGAGACAGGGTCTCCCTTTAGTCCCAGCTGGCCTGGAGCTTGCTATGTAGACCAGGCTGGCCTTGAACTCACAGAGACCTGCCTGCCTCTGCCTCCCAAGTGCTGGGATTAAAGGCATGCTCCACCATGCCTGGCAATAGTGCATTTTTGATGCTTCATGTGCTATAAGGAGGTCACAGGGACTAAAGGAGAGTTTGGGAAGCCAGCATATGTGAAGTCGCTAGAGGTCAGAGAGGAAAGGATGGCACTTCACAAGCTTGAGCAGGATGTAGCAATGTGCCCTAAAAACATCTTTAATAATGTAGGGGCTGGAGAGATGGCCTAGCGGTTAAGAGCACCGACCGCTCTTACAGAGGACCCGGGTTCGATCCCCAGCACCCACATGGCAGCCGAGAGCCGTCTGAAACTCCAATTCCAGGAGAACTCCAGTTCCAGGGGAATCCGAGACCCTCTTCTGACCTCCGCGGCATTGCACGACACGGGTGCACAAACCTGCATGCAGACAGTACATTGATACACATACCGAAATAAATAAAATTAAAAAAAATTTAAAAAAAATAATGTGTGTGTGTGTGTGTGTGTGTGTGAGAGAGAGAGAGAGAGAGAGAGAGAGAGAGAGAGAGAGAGAGTTTATGCATGTGCATGCACTGCCTCCAGAGGCCAGAAGATAAAGTCATATCCTGTAGGACTTTATCTAAGTATGGAACCTGGAGTTACAGGAAGTTGTGAGCCACCCAACATGGGTGCTGAGAACTAAACTAGATTCTTCTGGAAGGACAGGGAGAGCTCTTAACTGCTGAGCTGTCAGTCCAGCTGCAATGCATGCCTTTAAGGGAAAAGACTGAGTCACCATGAAGCGAAGAAGGGAACAGACAGAGGGTCAGAGTCACGGCTTCCTTCCCATGAGCGGTGTCTGCTTTTGGACTGAGCAGTCCTCGGGAAGGTAACGAAGGAGACTCAGGTCACGTGTGAGTTTTAAAGTCTGAGGCAACAGATGAGAAAACAGGTGCTGAGGAGGGAAACATTAACATGGAATTTTTTTTTCTTTTTTTTTTAATTTGGTCCTTCACCCCCAGCTTTTTAAAGATATTGTCAACAGATAAAAAGTTGCATGTGTTGATCCAGAAAGCTGGTTTTTGATGACCCACGTTTGGGTCCTTAGAACTCATGGTGGAAGAAGAGATTGACTCTTGAACATTTGAGCATTGTCCTCTGACTCCCTCAATCATACTTTGGCACACACACACACACACACACACACACAATCAATCAATCGATCAATCAATCAATCACAAATAAAATAATATTTTGATTACACAAGTTCATGGCGGGCATCATAGCGCACTCATCTTTATTTTTTTTTAAAGACTCATTTTTTTATTTAATTTAATTTATTTATTTATGTGTATGAATGTACTGTCTGCATGTAGATCTGTGCACCCGTGTCGTGCAATGCCTCGGAGGTCAGAAGAGGGTGTCGGATTCCCCTGGAACTGGAGTTCCTGGAATTGGAGTTACAGACAGTTCCCAGCTGCCATGTGGGTGCTGGGGATTGAGCCCGGGTCCTCTGCAAGAGCAGTCGGTGCTCTTAACCGCTAGGCCATCTCTCCAGCCCAAACACGCACTCATCTTTTAATCAAGACTGGCTCCTGATTGACTCCATAGGCCTCTATTTTCTCTAGAATCTTCTGTGTCCCCATCAGTGCAGTGGATCAGAAGAAGCCTTAGGTGTGGCAAGTCCTGCCTTTCAAGTGGCCCCCTACCACCAAGATTCCCACACTTATCCTGGACCATACCTGGCACTTGGGAGATCTAAAAAGCCTCACCGTGGCTCCCAGATATTCTCCCTGCCCCTGGAGCCTGTCGTCCACCCAGGAGCCAAGACAATCCTCCATAACCCTAATTCTGTATGCTGACTCGCAGTTGTTCCCATCACTACATTTGTTGGCAAGGGAAGCTCTGCACCCAGCTCAAGAAAAACAGTTGTAGGTAATCACAGGTAGAAAGCTAGCAGACATGCAAAAGTCACGTTGTAGGTCACTGTGCTCACCTTATTCCACTGACGTCCCTCATCACCGAAGTTTTGCTATACAGTAGAGTCCGCACCAGACAGATGCCTATATTTTGGTCCTTTTGCCCTCATTAGATATAACAGAGGTCAGCAAAATACCACTCTGGACAAGTCCAACCTAACGCCTATTTTTATAAATAAAGCTTTATTAGCAGAAACCCATGCTTTCATTTTCATATTACCCAGAGTAGCTCTGGTGCTGGGGCCACAGGATTGGGACTGTGCTACAGAGAACATGTGTCCCTAAAGGCTTTTAATATGGACTGCCTGGACTTTGACCCTCTTCTAAATAGAAATTAATAAAGAGCCTCCAAGAAAGCCGACCATAGCGCCTAGCAGGCACAGACGAGCTGTCCCCCTCAGAACAGCACAATGCCAAAGGTTAAGACATCTTGAATGAATGATTTGTTCAAGAATTCACAGCAAAGACAACAGAACACAGAGGTGGTTAAAGTCAGCCAGTGGCTTATTGTTCAAAACAGGAATTGCTTTCAGGTGCATTCCTTTGTGATGGTTCTGAGAGCAAATTGTTCATGCAGTCAATAAGTATTTACTGTGTTTGGAGACCAGAAGAAACCAGCACTTGTGAGACCAACAGTAGGTCGCACACTGAGCGAAATCGGACACATTTCTTTCTGGAGCAGAACTCACACCCCAGGGTAGTGACTGCCCTGTGGATACCCGAGTCGGAAGCCAGCCATGAGTGTAGGATGCAGAACAGGGGCATTTTGCATGAGTGATGATTAGAGCCAGGGCAGCTGAGAAGGGTGTGAGGCTGCCTCCTGTATCTAGAAAAATGGAAGCTCTTATCCTAAGAAGGTTAGCACCTTCTAGTGTCG
The DNA here is from genome assembly GCA_009823505.1 of Rhizomys pruinosus. NCBI lineage: Eukaryota > Metazoa > Chordata > Mammalia > Rodentia > Spalacidae > Rhizomys > Rhizomys pruinosus. Next base: position 632,980 of record VZQC01001015.1, read on the forward strand.
CACAGATATCTTTCTTCCTTTTCTTTTTAATTGTATGTATGGCTGTGTGTCATTAGTCAAATGGTTTGAAAATTAAACTAGACAGGAAAGTTAGGGGAGGCTTTTCGAGGACTAGAAGATATCCTGGGGAAGAGCCAAAGGGTGAAGGGAGGGAGGATTGGTAGCCAAGTAGAAGGGACCAGCAGGTATAGCCCTGGGGTGGGAGGGAGCCAGGTAGGTGCTGGGGAATTCACAGCAAGATGCTTTTATGTCTAGAGTGTAGATCACTGAAGCAGTTGTTTCTGATGGCAATGCACTTAGAAAGTGTGAACTCTGTCCTAAGAGGACTGTCTAGCTGGAGGTGGCTCTGTGGTTAAGAGGATATAAACTCTTGCAGTTTGTCTCCTAGATATTGTGTGGGCACCCCACAACCGGCTTTAACTCCAGCTCAGGGACTCTGATGCCCTCTTCTGGCCTCTAAGGGCACATTAACTCACATGCACAAGCTCACACAGACACACAGCCATACATACAACTAAAAAGAAAAGAAAGAAAGAAAACCATGTGACACTGGAAGGTGCTAACCTTCTTAGGATAAGAGATTCCATTTTTCCAGATTCAAGAGGCAGCCTCACACCCTTCACAGTGGCCCTGGCTCTAATCATCGCTCATGCAAAATGCCCCTTTTCTGCATCCTACATTCATGGCTGGCTTCTGACTCAGGTATCCACAGGGCTTGCAGGAGTGAGAAAAAGCACACACAAGCCCAGGCCTAAAACAGACATCCCATCGCCATGTCCTAAATCACAGCTCTGGAAGTGCTATGACCCCACATCGTGAACCGGTCTTCTTCCCTTCCCTTCTTCATCCCTTCTATTCCCTACTATGTCTGTGTAAGATGGTAACAGGCCAGGTGAAAGTTCCCACTAATTTGGATGGATGGATGATCAATGCAGTCAGGGATGGAGGAGAGATAGACAGTACGTTTTTGAAGAAATTGCTACAAGATTCCATTAGCTTTTGGTGAGTGCAAGCAAGGAATATTTCCGGTGGAAAAGATCAGGGAAGGGATTCTGGTGAGATGGTATCTGAAGCTCAGGATAGAGAAAGATCCTAGCCATGTAAGTGTCAGAGACAAGTGTTCTAGGCAGGAAAGCACCAGTTGAAAGGTCCTGGGATGAGAACAAGACAGAGTTAGAGGAAAGACTGGCTGGCTGGAGTAGAACTTGTGGGAGGAGAGGAACAGAGACCAAGCCAATGGTCATGACTCCCTGTAATAAAGTGCACTAGAAATGAGCTTCACTGAGGTGCAGTAGAGAAAGATCACAGCGATCAGCAGTTCCTATGGCCCCAGCATCCCACGTTCACTCACGGTAGGCCATTTCTATGTAATACCATGCCCAGTGAACGGGTACAGCTACTCACATCTTAGATAAACAGAGAGACTCTGTGAACTACAGCGACTTGGGTCAGGTCATAGATTGAAGACATCAGAAAAGGGACATCAACCCTGGTCTGCCTTCAGCTACTGCCTCAAAATACAGCCTGGTGAAAATGGTATAGGCCTGTACTCCCAACACTGAGTATGAAGATTGAAGGTCTGGGCAATGAAGCGAGAGAGATGGTTCAGTGGTTAGGAGTTAGGAGCACTGGCTGCTCTTGCAGAGAATGTGAGTTCAGTTCCTACAACTTACATGGTGGCTAACAACCACCTATAACCAAGTTCCAGGGGATCCAACAATATCTTCTGGCCTCCGAGGACATTGCACAATATAGATGCACTTTTTGCACTGGAGGAAAAACACTCATAGACATAAAATAAAAATAAGTAAATATATATTTTTTGATAATTTCATGGTATCCCATTTTCTTTTACTTTTAGTCAAATAGATGATTGATGATATATGACAGATAGATGATGATAGATAGATAGATACATACATACATACATAGGTTGACAGAAAAGAGAACAAATCATTAATTACTCAAATGATATTAAATAGAAACAGTTGCTTGCAAATAGGCAAATAGCATTTCCATGTTAACATAAAAAACTAGATACACAATTAAGACCTAAAAGTATGTTAGTAAGGACAAAAGCCCAACAGAGCCTTTAAAAATAGAAAAACAAAGGCAAGTACATTCATTCTTTTAATTCCAGACCAGAGATTTGGAGACTCTTATTTTCTTTTTGACTTTTCTGGAGATACTGATGCAAAGTTTAAATGGTGACATTAATAACAATATTCCTGCCAGGTTTAAGACCTCCTAAATTTGCTTGATTTTATAGAGTTCATTTACATTTAGAAAAATGATAAAATATTTAGAAGAACTCTCTTGATACTACTTGGCAGGTACTTTTCAGCATCTACCTATCATCTATGTATGTATGTATGTATGTATGTATCTATCTATCTATCTATCTAATCTATCTAGTATCTGTCATCTATCCCATCTCTCTCATCTCTCTACCTAAATATATTTTTTTTAAAAAAAGAAAGGTCTGAGAGATGACACTTCTGTGTGGACCTAAATTTGCAATTAGAGTAGATACTGAGGGTCCCATTCCTAGGCTGTCTGCTCAATTATGTATTTTATAAAAGCTCGTATAACCATTATAAACAAATGCTTTTTTGTTTAATTGTCAAAAACTCCCACACTCAATAAACACTCATTTTGTTGCTATTGTTTATTGTGCTTATTTTATGATGCTTCCAAGACTTTGGCCAATTGCATTTTTCTTTTCTGCTGAATTTTATAAATAAAAAGAACTTTGCCTCAAGACCATAATGGAAGGATAAAAATAACAAACTTGTAGCTTTCTCTGGCATATTGTAAGACTTGGTGGAGGCAGGGACAGATAGAGGCCTGGGTTTGGCAATGCATGGGACTCACCCACCTCATCTGTAAAAATCAAGAATGTCCTTTGATTAGAGAGTCAAAGCCAAACCAGTTCCCCCAGGGTTGAGCCATGGTCTGCTGGTCTGTTCTTCTCCATCTTCCCTGCTTTGAACCTCAATTGCTGTAATGGTAGACGATGAGGTCAGCCTGGCTAGGGGGACCAGTCGCAGGGTCATATTTCTATCCACCAAAAATTACACCAGGGACTGAGCTCTCTGACTGTATGAAGCCCCTCTAGATTCCTGAGCAGAAGAGGATATAGGAAAACTAGCATTGCTGTTCTCAGTGGCTGCATTTTGGATGAATATGTTATGTAGCCATTGCTGACTATTATGTATTCGGATTATTTAATATGTTGTAAGTACCCACTGGTTGCAATGTATTCTAGTAACACTGATGTTCTATGGTCAAGCATGCTGTTTGTATTTATTTGTTAGGTAATCATTCCTCTATTCCAGAACATTCCCTTGGCTGCATTTTTCTGCTGTTATAAACAACGCTGTGGTGAACATCTTAGATCAAGTTTCTTTTTCTTAAAGCCATTACCTTAAAATACTTTGGGATAAGTATTGGGGTTAGCAATCAGTTTGGATTTCTGGATTAAAGGATAAAAATATTTGCCCTTCTCTCCATTTTTATTGAACCACTGCTCCGAGCAGAGGACATGAATTGATGCACAGCACCGGACAGCTGTGGCAACATCTATTCCACACTGCCTTTATCTGTTATCTGATGGTTGCTAAGTTTACAGGGAGAACGTTTCCTTGTTTTAGACATATTAAAAAGAAGAAATCATCTTTTCTTAGGGAAAAACGAGCATGCCCAGTGTCTGGTTGCTACCATGAATAGTGACATTTCTCTGTAGTCGTGCTGGGCAGCAGGCTACCTGTGCTAAGGGAAACTGTTTACAGAGACTATTGGCCCCTGCAGCTCTCAGGCACTGGAAATGTGGACAGAATAACTGAGAAACTGAATTCTTTCTTTTATTTTAAATAGCCATGAGATTAGCAACTGCCTTCTTGGCTTGTGTGGTTCTGAAGGATTAGAGGGCAAAGACCCTTCCACTGAAAGAAAGTTCAAGTTTGAGACGCTGACGTTTTCTCCTACCCAGGAATGTCTTCAAAACCCTGCTCATTGCTTTTTGGATCTAGGATCTTTGGGGGTTTGGTTGGCTGGTTGGTTGCTATATGTTTGGGTTTTAATTTTGGTGATACTAGGAATTGAGCCCAAGGCTTGTTCATGTTGGGGCAGTGCTGTGTCACTGAACTAGACCTACATCCCTATTTGACTTTTGATTTGGGGACCGGGATCTCACTTTCCTGACCTAGCTTTGAGCTCTGTAGCTCAGGCAGGTCTTCAATTTGCAGTAGCTAAGATTATAAGTTTGCATTGACAGGCCCAGTTTCTCCTTGCCGTTCAATAGGACTCCCTAACAGTTAGGTCTCACACCATTATCTGAATAAGGGCCCTTAGCCCTCTGCTCCTCCATAAAATGAACTTATATTGCCTTTCATTGGAGGACAAGCTGAGAGGGAACTAAAATCATTGATGTCTGGGATCCAAGGGTCCTCGATGGATTCATTCCTGCTCCTCCTCTTCACTATCCCTCCCTGGTGCTCTCAAACCATCACACTCTTATGGAGGCTGGGACAGATAAATAGAAAGATGGATAGATGATGAATCATGGATGGAGAGATGGATGATGGTTAGGTGGTTGATGGATGGATGATGGATGGATGGATGGATGATGGATGGATGATGGATGATGGATGGATGGATGATGGATAGATGATGGATGATGGATGGATGGATGATGGATGATGGATGGATGATGGATGGTGGATGGATGATGGATGATGGATGGATGATGATGGATAAATGATGGATGATGGATGATGGATGGATGATGGATGATGGATGGATGGATGGATGATGGATGGATGATGGGTGGATAATGGATGGATAGAGAGATGATGAATAATTAGGAGATGGTAGATGAGTGAATGGATGACAGATGATTGATGGATAGATAAAAGCAATAATAGGAACTAACACTTCCAGTGTCACTATACCGTAATGTGGGTCACGACTTCACCTGTAGTGTCTCATTCCCTTCCAATATTCTCAGCTGCCCAGAAACAAATGTGGCCTTAATTTTTCTAACATATAAGGAAACTGAGGCAATAGCTAGTAAGGGATATATCCATATGTGAGTTACAGCTGCCTGCTCCACATTGTGACCTAATGCCCTGTGTATGTCACCTTGTGGTGCTTCAGGAGAGGAAACATGCATTCTTCACACCTTGTTACATCATTGCAATGTGGATGAAACTTTTCTCCCTCAGGTAGCTACAGATGCTGGAGACAAACAGCTGGAGGCCATCAGCTGCCTGATTCTCCCCCAAAGTGGCTCTTTACCTAGTCATTCCTTACCAGCTTCTAAAGGGCCCGTGGTATACACATGTGGTTAACTATTTGGCCTGGGGCTTTAAAAAAAAAGATAGCTTAGTTTCTAGCACACAGTTAAAACCTGTCTTGCCCAATTGGGCGACTAATGGGATTAGAAGGAGCAGAGACAGCCTCGTTACGGCCTCAGTGACTGAGGGGAGCTGCCTGAAGGGTCATTCTGAAACAGAATGAGCTGGTCCTCCGAGCTACCCTGGGCTGTCCATGTGTGTTGGCACAGGCTCACAGGCAGATGGTCCTATGGACCCTTGCATGGACATTAGACCCTAAGCCCATTTCACATGGCCAGAGAGCTTTCCTGTCACTTGTGTCCTGTTCAGAAATCAAGGCTCACCATGGACTTTATAGCTTCTGATGGTGGCACATGCTGCAAGGGCCCTGGGCAGCGGCAATGTTTCATCAGAAATGGGTACTAACTTATGTTTTCAACATAGTCTTTAGAGCTCTCATGTGTGGTATTAGGAAAGTTTGGAGGCCTCTGCTACCTACTTGTTTTTGACTCCAACCTCTAGTGTATGCATATAGAAGTAGAAAGAGCTGTTTGAGGATATGCTACAATTAAACACTGTAACAACTTCCTTAAGTGTGGACTTAACATTTAAAAAAAAAAAAAAAAGAAATGGGTACAAGGGGGGAGGATATTTGCAAAAGGGAGGTAGTAAAAAACAAAAGCTTCCACCCTCTGACTTCCATGGATCTCTCAGACTTTATTGCCATGTGTGTGCTCCCTGCTGTTGGCTCTTACTAATGCTGGGACTATTTCAATACAGACTGCTCATTAGGTTAAGGTTAGTTTAGTTTACTTCAACAAACCTTCCCTGAAAACCAACTGGTTTCCGTGCTTACAAAACACTGTAAGCATGATGCCTGCCATTCCTGGATAACAATGACCCTTTATAATCAGAGAAGGAGAAAGAGAATGACTAAGGAAATAACTGTGTGACTAAGGTGATTGCAGATGTTAATATCACAAAGAAAATAGAACCCAGAGTGTGATAGCAGATGACTAAGAATGAGGATGTTGACCTTCAGAGACAGCAGTCAGAGAAGAATGACCTAGAGGCTGAGACAGGGTAGTTGGGAAGTTATCAGTCATGCCCAGAGTCTGGAGGAAATCACCCCAAACAGAGAGAGGAGTAGATGCAAAGGAGCTTGGGTGAAGTAGGTAGCTTTGTTTTCTCTAGAAAAGAAAGATGGCAGCCAAAGCCCAAAGGATATAGAATGAAGAAGCAGATGTCAACAGAGGCCAGTCGCTGCGATCACTCTACAGAGGACAGTAAATACGAGTTCACCTTTACTATGACAGCAGCAAATTGATGCTTTGTGTATATTTTCTTTTCTCTCCACACTAACCTAAGGAGGTGCCCATGAATTTTGCCATTTAGATGAGGGAACTGGAACTCGACCATCTTTAAAACCTTGCCTGAAGTCACAGGTAGGAAGCAGTGAAGCAAGGCTGTATGTCAGGCCTCATTGTATTCTCCCCTCCGTCCATCTGTCCATCCATCTGTCCGTCTGTCTGTCTGACTATCTCCGTCTCTTCCTCCATCCCTCTTTATCTCTTTTCTCTCCTTCTTCCTCTCTCCCTCTCTTCTCTTTTCCCTATTCACTTTTCTTCCTCTCTCTCTCTCCCTCCTTCCCTTTCTCCCTCCCTCCCTCCCTCATTACTTTATAGGCTTTAGGATCACACCATGTGTGTGTGTGTGTGTGTGTGTGTGTGTGTGTGTGTGTGTGTCTCACGAGGGACTTTTCATGCTCCTCAACTGTACCTACAGCATGGAGGTTGCCTTCATGATCATTTACTTTCCGTGCAGCCTGTGTGAAGGACGCGGTTGACCCCACGTTACACATTCTGCCACTAGGCTGTCTCACCCACAGGTTACGCCTATGCATAAACAAGGCCATGTAAGGTTATGATAGACAGCAGTGCGCCTTTTCCCTTGTCTAGAGACAGCAACACTGACTTTGGAATGATGACAGTCAGATGTGTGAATGACTGCCTCTCAAGGCCTCAAGGTGTGTCTCATAGCTAGGTCCCAAAATGTCCCAAGAGAATTTGTGACAAAATGATTGCCATAACATGACAAAGAGACAGCAGTCACCTCACTTGCTCAGCTGTAAGCTGTGTCTGGCTACTGTGGTTTTGAACACCATGAGTATGTGATCACATCCACAAGGCAAGTGAGCCTTATTTCCCAGGATTAAACTATCATGAGGTTTGGTTAGTCCATGACATCCCAACCGGGACACTCACGTTGTTTTTGAACTGAATATTGCTCTTGTGGGGTGTCCTCTTTATTCTAGGATGGAAGAATCTGTCTCCTATATTCCTTATATTTCAGTAGCTTCCTAACCATAATTTATAATAGATAAAAGTGTCTCTATGTACCGACAAAGTCCTCACGGGGACTAACCCATACCTAGCCCCTCAAATGCACTAGTTTACAAAAAGGAGAATGAATTCTTGACTTAACTCCAAAAGAGTTTAAATACAGTCTGCTATTTCAATCTCAAAGCTAGCAATAGCATCTATGGCTATTCAAAGACTTTGCCTTGGGAAAATTATGGTGTGAAATATGGTGGGACACACCTGGGATCCCAGTGCTCATGAGGTTGAAGCAGGAGGATTGTGATGCTCAGCTCCAGACAAGCCTGGGAAACGATAGACTTTATGAGAGAGACAGGAGTGAGGGAGGGAGGGAGGGAATAAAGAAGGGGTAAAATGAAAAGAAAATGTGGTTGACTGTGCATGGTACCAAGACACTTGAAAGGGTGTCTCTGCTGTTCTCTCTCCCTCTGTTAACTAGGACGGTTCATGTTAGGTGCTCTCACAAACAACACCCCAATGCGCAGTAGTCCAGCACAGCGCACATGGAGTTCTCGCACACATAACACCTAAGTTTGGCTTTCTCCAAAGTGAGCGAATCAGCAGCCACCTTCTCTACATGGTAGCCATGTCATTTGGAATGCACGGCTCCCCAGATCATGGCAGACAACAGCGGGTAACGAGTGTTACTCCTTTGCCAACATCCCATGAGCCAATAAGTGGGAAACATAGCCTTTCTATGGGAAGAGGAAAGAGAAAGAGAAGAAGAGGTGACCTTGGGGTATCCCTGTCGCTGTCCTGCATACAGGACTTTCAGCATTTTGAATGGTCAAAGCCCTACTTGTTGTTTCTAGTCATCTGAATGGCAACTGAACAATACTTCTTATGGCTCCGTCTTCCCTAATCACACCTAGCATCGGGATTTCAAAGCCACCCCACTCTCCACTCTGCCATTCTGGCTCGAGAGTGTATGACTGTTGTTTGGGGGAGTCTGTACTTCCCACTTGTCCCATGTTAAGTGGTGCACAGGCGTTTCAAAGCCAACTATCTCAGACCTACGTGCTCTACTGTCTTCATTGACATGCCCAGGGCAAGAAATGAAATACTGGTTGACATACTGCTGAGGTTTCTTAAAAATCAAAGCTACTTCACAGTCAGCTGACTTCGACTCTGCTTAATCTGCAAAAATATTCAAACTTAATTGTACCCACACCTGGCTTCTCGGCATCATTGATACAGGATCCCGTCTCCAGGCAACCATGCTTTCTTGACCAATGCTCCATGCAACATAGGCATCGCCTAGTAAATGCAAATATGTTGACTTTAATCCCCTGCTTAAGCCCACTGATGGCTTCCCATTTTGCTAGGACTTCATCTACCTAAAGTACCTTTCTTCCAACTGTGCTTTCAACTACAGCCCCAAGGCTGCCCCTGTCCCTACTCCGTTGTAGGTGCTTCAACAACTCCACTGGGTGGTTGACTTTGTGAGAGATAGAAACACATAAAGTTATCAAGAAAATTAGCTATAATTTCCCTTCCCTTTTTCAACAGAAATCACCACGTATCAGTTCTTCACGGGGCTTAAAACTGAAAGTCTAGAGAATAGTTTTCTATTTTCATAGCGACTTACTGATCACTTAATAACTCTCCCATGTATACACACCCACGTGCACACATATACATTATTTATTATAGATGTTTATATTATGTATGTGGCATGCTTATAAGGGTGTTTGTGCACACAGTTATTTATTCATTGCATGGTCCATTTATTTAACTTATATGCATATTTAAATATACTCAGTGAATGTATATATTTATGTGTAAGTACGTATATTTATATACATAGGACCTTTTTTTTCCCCGATCTTTCCACCACTGTGGCTGGAACATTACAATGACTGTTGTGGGACTTTGAACACTGGGATTAGTAGAGGGGGAAAAAACTTCAACAACACCGCACAGCTGGTGATACAGCCCAAGCCTGGGCTGGAGAGCTGTCTGGGCCCAGAGTCTAGAGCTTTGTCTTCCTGTTACAGTGCCTTTTTGGACATCCCCACCTTCCAATTTCATGCTCACATTTATATTGTAAACAGACTCATTCTTCTCATAAATAAGCAAATGAAAATTGACAAAGCAGAAGACTGAAGCCTCCATCAATTGTAATGTGATTCTGAAAGGGGTTTAATAGTCTCCTCTTAGGATCTGTACCGTCCCAGATCTCCCTGCAGAGGCATGCCTGGTTTTAACCTCTTTGCTAGACATTTTGATCTTTCCTGTCCTCTCTCTCCTCATAGATCAGGATTTCCCAACCTTGAGGTTCCTGGGGCCTTGTGATGGCAAAGGAGGGCCCCCTGTATGCTGTGGAATGCTGGACAGCACCCTGGTCTTTATTCTCCAGATGCCAGAAGTACCCGTCCCTCAAATCGTGACCATCAGAAAATGTCCCTATTGACAAATGTAGCCCAGGTCAGAGCACTGAGAGAGTGTTGTGAATAGAAAAAGTTTCTGATCTAATAGGAAAAGCCCTAGAACAATCAGACAGTCATGGAACATGAACTTGGCCTTTCCAAGGTGGAGGACTCCAGCTGTCAGGATCCTCGGTGGAAGCTTAAGCCCAGCTCCCAAGCCACACACACCCGTCTCTAGCACTCCCCTCTCTAAGCTCAAATTCCCCCACATCTCAGATGATTATCTCTCAGGAGGAGGGGAAGACAGTAAAAAAAGGGGGGGGGGAGCACAATCTCAGAATTACATGGCCCTACAGTCCGTCCAGCTAATAGAATTATGCATTGCCACTTAAATTTAGACATTGGATTTCATCTCTTACTTAAATGTATCTGTGTGTTTTAATAGGAACATTCAGCTTTGCTTTTATTAATGCAAAAACATTAAGGCACCAGCCCTCGATCTGAAAGCCTTAAAGGGCTGTTTCCAGCAGAACCTGTCATAAAATGTGCTCTCAAGCGTGTCCCCTTTAAGAGACTCCAGAATTAAATGTTCCCATATGTGAATTTTATTTTGTACAGCACATTTGCTTTATGGCTACAATTAAGTTAGATGTGCCGATAACAATGTCTGTTTTCCATTTTAAATCGCACATTCCAGACACCGTGTATTGTTTTATTATCTAATCCACATGCTTTTAATTGCAATTATGGTCCCTTATGAGTCCCCTGGGAGGGCATGATTGCAATTAAAAATGTAATTTAAATGTTAATTAATTACATTCATTTTCTAAACTGGGAAAATTTCATTTATTATTTTCATGTGTTGTGCATTTATCCTAAATGCATTACCTTCTAAATGTTTTTTTTTCTAAATTAAGTGTTATGTTTATAAAACAGGGTGTTTAATACCCTTTAAAATTTTTTGTGATAGTGTTTGTACAAATTATTACTTTAAATTAATTGATTTTGAGCTATATGCATGAGCTATAGGTCCTAAATATAAAAAAGATAACGCTGTTTATTCTTCTCAAACTACACTGCAGTGCCCTGATACAAGATTTCCTTGTTTATTTTCTGATTGAGTTGAGTCACAGAAGCAAATCTCTACTTTTTTTACACCTATGGTTGCTATTGTTGCTTTTTCTCAAACAAAGGGAGAAAGGTATTGTGACTACAAACAATATACATCATTAATGTGAAGAGGCTTTTTTTTTTTTTTGCTCCAGATGAAAATTGCAAACTCAGGAAGAAATTTATTGTAAGATTAATAAGTCATCCTGGCTCATATGAATAAATAAGGAGCAAAATAAGGACTACAAAGCCAGGAAGCCTTAAAAATCATTAGAACTTTCTAGAAAAAAATTGTTTTATGCAAAACTCAGTTTCTCCAGCCATGTTTATCATTTTTGTTCTAGTTTACTTTGCATAGAACGAGGTCAACCTTATCAAGAAATATCTCTCTACTTTAAACTCTGAATCACGTCAGCTTCGCTTAGTTGCAGTGAATGAAAGCCAAACTCCCAAGATGACCGGGGAAGAATTTAAGTTCTTCCCTTCCACCCCCAGTTAAATCCCAAGTCCATGTTATATGTGATCAATGAGTAAAAAATTTTTGAGAATTTTCCCCCGCTTGGCTTCCTATCCAATTGGCCAATTTTTTAAAGCTCATTTATTTTAAAAATGTCAATGTTATTGTTTGATAGGATTTGAAATATTTCAAAGGTAGTTGGTAAAATTCTTGTCAGTTTACAGTTTTTATCTAGTATCCACAACAAACATAGGCTGTTGTGTGGATGGATGAAGGGAAGGTCAAGTTCCCAGTGCTGCGCACTGACCGGACCCTCACTTTGGGATCTCAGCTGGACACATTTGTAGAATTTCCCACATGCTCCCTCTATCCTACACTATTCTGCTAAGTCCACATCCTATGAAATGATCACTGTCATTTCAATTGCAAAAGAGGGGGAACTGAGTCACACAGCAGCCACAGAAATTGGTAAGCATTCACAGCTACTGGCAGGAGGCTGAGCTGAGACTCGTGCCCTAGATGGCTGACTCTAGTCTCTCCATGACATTCCATACCACTTACCAGGGTACAAAACAAGAAACACCAACCACCATATCTCACCGAAGGTACCAGAATGAACCCCACATGATTGGGAGGGAGAAAGAGTAGAAATCAGGCTTAGAAGACCAGTTCTCCTAGGTTCTTGTGCGATAGTGACTCAACTTCCTCTTCTGTATGAGAGAGTAATGGAAGTGCCTGTCTTCAAAGATTCATGAGCTGAGCATGCCCAGAGCTCACTCAACATGTGGGCAGGTCAATCATTCACTGTAGCCCTGCCTTCAGGTTCACAGTCTACATGGAAGCAGAAGTTCATGGCTTTAACAAAATAAAGAAAAACTGCCAAAACCACCTGTGTATCCATCGGTAGACGATCTACAAACTCAATTATTCCATACCCATTTGCTAGAAGGCAATAATAAAGTCTTAAGGCACAGTGTGGACAAAGCACTGTTCAATGGTTGGGGGTCATACACTGTGGAGTCTGAAGCCCAGGCTCATTTCTTCGAGCTCTGCTTCTGTGGCCCCAAGATCTCTCCTGTGGAATGAGGGTGGGGACCCTTGCTGATAAATTGTTGTCAAGCCATGACTCAGAGAGGAACTGTTTGACACCATATCTGGGGATGGATCTTTGGGTTAACCCTCAACTGTCTAACTTGGCCACATACAGTCTGCATTCGTTACCTTTCTGTGTCTGTGATAAACAGAATGACTAAAGCAATTTAAGGAAGAGTTTTTGATTTATGGTGATAGAGTACATTATGGGGTAGGGGCCCAAGACTATAAACCCTCAAAGCCCACCCAACTTCTGCCAGCAAGACTCCATTTCCTAAAGGTTCAATCACCACCATCACCCCAAAAAAAACAATCAGTGCCCCTAACTTGGAACCAAGTGTTCAAATATAAGAGCATATGGGGGACATTTCTTATTCAAACCCTCACCAGTTCCAACCATGGAGAACATGAGATGGAACTGGAGCAGCTCACACCCAAGGAGGGCTAGTCTCCAAGTAATGATAATGTGACTCTGGAGTAATACAGAAGTTTCCAATTGAGTTCCAAACCCAAAACAGCAGAGCGGAGGGAACGAGCCAAGGTGAAGGGGGAAATGAGGGAACCTGGGGAGGATGCCGACCAGCGGACTGCACAGCAGCCATCACCACGGGTGGGAATGTTGCACACACACTCGAACATTGCGTTTCCTCTATTTACAAGAGCCTTTCCCACAAGCTTTCTTCCCCCAACCTTTAGCATGAAGTGAAATGAGAGGAGGACCACATGGGGAAGTCTCCAGTGTCGAACAGCGGAAATGGCGTCCCTGTGCCATTTCCAATGGCGTTCTTTGAGGAACAACATCCTCTTCAGAGCATGCTCATGCTTTGTATCTCTGTTCTCACTAAACCCTCTCAAAGAAGGCAGGGCAACCTCCCTCAACTGTTGCCCCAGTGAGCAGCTGAGCCACTGGGGGGAGCAGGCAGCATTGAATGAGGAGTTAGTTTAGGAATGAGAAAGTCCACCTGGATATTAGAATGCCTAGAGCCCAGGCCTGCATGTCCTGACCCGTGACCTTGAAGGAGTGCACCAGAGGAGCTGATTCTTCCTCTCTGATGGAGTCATCTGCTGAGTTGGTGTCGCATGTATTATGTCCCATCTGTTTTTCTGGCTAAGAGGATTGTGCTGAAGACCCACAGAGCCTTATTCTCATGGGGTAAGTTTTCTAGGAAAGGAGAGTCTGAGTAAAAAATAGCTAACAAACAAAATAATTAATTAAGAAAGAAAGAACTCAGACACTTGCAGGTGCTGTGACACACAATGACTTTGCTCTAGAGACTGGGTATTCATTAGGTGTTTGGTCACAGTTGTATAATCTAGTAGTTATTGCTTAGTACTTATAAGGAATTCCCTCCATCTCTTCTCCAGACTTTCCTCCAATTCTTACTCCCTCTTTCCTTTACTCACCTTCCCCCCTCCTATCTTTAGTTATCCCCCCCAAAGGCCTAAATAAACCCCTCTCAGACACACAGCTCCCTGCCCTCGCTCTCAAAAGCTGCTGGATGTGCCTGAGCCAGCAGGTGTTGGAGGGACAGCCCTAGATCCCTCTGGGGAGGAAGCAACTGTGGACTCACTGCTCCCCAGCCCCCGACACAGGGTCTGGTGGGGAGGCTTCTGGAGCGTTCTTAATTGGAGGTTGCTAAGGAGCATCATTAAAATAGTCAAAAACCCACACAGAACTTGGCTGATGCCTCCCTTCCAAGCCAAGAAGCTTTTGTAGAGCTCTGATTACTGTAGTAGGTGACTGTAACTGGTACAAACTCACTAATTGTTTCACAGGCATAAATCAAGGGCAGCAGGACATTCACAACTTAATCAGCATTATGCCAACATTATATTTTATTTAGGAGCCCATTTCTTCATGCATTCTCTAGGAGCCCAAATGCCTCCCAGAAGGAAATTGGTTACATGAGTTGGGTGTAGAGGGACAGCTCAGCTTTTGTAATGCTGTAGCTTTGGGATCCGGTATGGTTTAAGACCTCTATGGCCTAAGTGATGGGAATGAATTAAGATCAACTGGTGGTGAGAGTTCAGGAAAGGGCAACTCAAAGTTTAACATGCAGAAGGAACTTTTGGAGATCTCATTAAGATGCAGAAGCTGCTTCAGCAAGCCTGGGTTGCCCACCTGGCAACCAAGGCCCAGGACCTCCCAACACTTTGGAAACTGCTGCTCTTAGACCACACTTTGAAAAGCAAGGGTTTAGGTGTGGTGTTTGATTCCATTTCTGACCCTTTGCACAGTGTTCCGACTTCTGTGAGCCTATCTCCTTTTACCTGAGGGGCCCTTTCTTCTAGAAAAAAAAAAATTAAGGGATTTGGTTTGTAGCTCTATTGTTAAAGTGCTACCTTCACGTATATGAAGACCTGGCTGGATCCCCAGCATTACATAGACCATGCTTGGTAGTGGTTATCCCAGCACTCAGAAAGAGGAGGCAGGAGGGTAAGAAGCTCGAAGTCATCCTTGACTATATCACAAGGTTAAAGCCAGCCTGGACTACATGAGACCCTGTCTGGAGAAATTTTAATTGCATAAATTAATATTTCATATGCAGTTTCTTCCACCTATGTTAATTCTTCTTCTGGTTTTAAAGGAAACAAAGCTGTCCATATGTACCTTTAAGAACTGCAGTCTCCAGACCCTGTCCCTGGGTGCCCAGCCTGGAAGTGGCCCTGGTTTTGCTCCTTGTGGACCCTGTCCTGGCTGGCTCTCAGAGGTTCCCGCTTGCTCATCTCTGAAATGGGAACTCTACCATCCGCCCCATTGTTTTCCAATTCATGCTGCATGCACTGCTTTGCAAACGTCGGCTTTTGTTTCCGTCTTTGGACTCACCACCTGTCACTGTCTCGCGACCTGTTAAAAGTCAGATTCCTCATACATTACTGCTCCTTTCTTGAAGCTCTGCTGGATATGTCCTCCTGGTTACACAACCTGACTAATTTCCATAAATTAACCTCTGTTACCTTCCATTTCTGTGCTATCCTGCTGTTCCCCTTCTAGAGGGGCCCGTCACGTCTTGGATGAAGCAGACAGTGATGCCACACCAACTTCTGCCTGACACTCAGAACCTCCCAGAATGATGTTCCCACCCTCTTCTGTGGCTTCCTTTCCTGAGGCCTTACTGCCTGGATGGATCTTGAATTAGCTATGGATTCTCAGCCTGTCACTCTAAAAGGCGAGAGGCAGAAGGAAGCTTAGTGTCACCATCACTTCATTCTTCTCCTTTTGTTTCTTTCAGGTGCTAACCCTCTGAGTGTGCGTGGTGTGTGTGTGTGTGTGTGTGTGTGTGTGTGTGTGTGTGTGTGTGTGCGCGCGCACAGATAGAGTTGACACTGGATGTCTTCTTCAGTTGCTTTCCACTTAATTTTTAAGACAGTCTCACTGAACCTGGAATCACTCATTTGACAAGAGTATCTGGCTAGCAAGCCTCTAGGACTCTCCTATCTCTGCCTTCCCAGTGACAGGATTGCAGACGTCCACTAGCTGCCCAGTTTCATGCGTCCCTGGTGGGGAGTGAGTTCAGACCCTTTTGCTTGCACAGCAAGCTCTTTACCCACTGAGCCATCTCCCCACCCAAGCCCCCTGTTTTTCACATCTCCTTCTCTAAAATTCCATCCACTGTAAAACATACCATCCGCTCATCAGAAGCTTGACTTACGGGGACATGATGACCGAGGGGTGAGGAAGGGTCCACTGGATTATTAAGTGTACACATGCACTGTCTTCCAATCTCAATCAAAGTGAATTAAGTGTCTTTAGAGGGAAGGAAATTCAATCGCATCTTATGAAATTTGATAAGTTCCCCCAGTCCCACTCAGGAACAAACCCTCACTAGGTCATAAACAAATAGCGCAAGATGACACTTAATTTTTCTTTTCAATATTTGTTCCAAATTGTGATAACATCCAGGCAACAAAGAATAGATACAGAATTTGCTAGAAATTTGCATTTTTATTATTTATTTATTTACTGTGTATGTCCGTGTATGAGTGTGTGCATGTGAAACTCAGAGAATAACAACTCACGAGAGATGCCTCTCTCCTTCCACCGTGTGAGTTCCAGGGACTCAAACTCAGATGATCAGCCTTGGTGGCGAGTGCCTTTGCCTGCTAAGCCATCATGTTGGCCTAATGTTTTCAATATATACTTATTTATTTCTTTGTATAGGAATTCCTGTCACATGAAATCTTTGAACTAATAATTTATAATTCTAACTGTCCTTAGATACTTACCATCGCAATGTATTTGAAATGACCATTTACTAAAAATTAAATTCTGCTTTTGGTTTAGAATTTATTTATTTTTGTTTGTTTGTTTTAGTGTTAGGCATAGACGCCAAGGACTCTGCACATGCTGGGCAAGCACTCACCTCTGGTCTGTACCCTAGCCTAGTATGATTTTATTGTTGCTTGTATGTGGGCATGTATGTGCACATACAATGACACAGGTGCAGGTGTGTGTATACATGGGAAGGACAAAGGTTCCTCTCAGCTGTTGTTCCTTAGGAACCATTTGCTTTGTTTATTGAGATGTGGTCTCTTCTTGGCTTGGAGCTCATCAGTTCAGCTAGGCTGACTGACCAGCCAGCCAGAAGCCTTGCTAATCTCCACCTCCCCGGTGCTGGGATGTTGCCGACAGGCCACCACGCTGGGTTTGTACATGGGGTCTAGGAACTCAGGTCTTCACACTTGCCTGGCGGTCACTTCGTTAGCTGAGCCATCTCCTCAGCCCCAAGAGGTTTTATTTTTATTTGTTTTATTTTTAAGTCAAATCCCCATCATTCGGTCAGAGTATATTCTATTGTGTATATAAATTGCTTCACCACTGTCCTTGATCTTACCCCTTCTGAAGTACTTTCTTTTTTTTCTTATTGTATTCTTTTATGTGTATAAGTGTGGTCCCTGGGTGTGTGTAAGTGCACTCATGTCATCCGGTGACCGTGGAGATCAGAAGAGGGCATCAGATCCCCTAGAACTGGAGCTACAGATGACTGTAAACCACCATGTGGGTGCCAGGATTCAAACCTGGGTCTTCTTCAAGAGCAGCCAGTGCTCTTAACCCCTGGGCCATCTCTCCAGCCCCTTAGTCATACTTTCTGATCCCAACATTTATTGGTGGAAACACTGATGCCCATTACAGAAGTATCTCTTTACTCAGACAGGATATCAGTTGGAGCTACTTTTCCATGTTCATGCTCCCAAAGGAATTCTTCCAAATTGACTCACACCACGTCTGATCCTTGTGGCCCCTGCCAACTTCAATGATAAAATGAAAACCAGGCAGATAAGGCATTCAGATGCAACATGCAAAAAGAATTTAAACATTTTTTTTTATTCTTTGCCATTGTTACTTAATTATACAGGCCTCATTTGTGACTTTTGCACCACTAAACGCATACAACCAAGGGGTGGAGAGATGGCACAGTGGGTAAGAGCACATACAGTTCTAGCAGAGGACCCTAATTCAGTTCCCAGCACTCACATCAGGCAGCTCACAACCACCTGCTCTAGGAAATGTGATGCCCTCTTCTGGACTCTGTGGGCACTGCACTCGTGCACAAACATTCCCTGCCCTCATACACAGACATATACACATAATTAAAATAAGTCTTAAGGGGCTAGAGAGATGGCCTCGTGGTTAAGAGCACCGACTGCTCTTGCAGAGGACCTGGGTTCCATCCCCAGCACCCACATGGCAGCTGAGAACCGTCTGTGACTCCAGTCCCAGGAAATAGGATGCCCTCTTCTGACCTCCACGGCATTGCACAACATGAATCTTGAAAGAAAAAAGCATACAAGCAACTTTGCAGATTAGTTGGAAGTCTAAGATGGCAAGGGTTCCAGGTAAGTCAGAGGAGAGATGTCATGTGGGAAAGCTACGTGGATACCAGAAAGCTTGGGTACCTCTCGAGAGGTCTTCTCTGTGGTGCATCAGAACAGACATCGCTTTCAGAAATGAGCATCTCCTCTCTCTTTCCCTCCCTGATCCTCAGGTGACCTCACATCACTGTCCACACTTCCTTCCATTTTCATCGTGTCTCTTTAACAGCACTGCTTCACATATATCTACAGAGCTTTCGGCATATAGCATACATACATGTACCTTACAAATTTTAAGTTCAAACCAAAGCATACTTGGGGCCAGCGAGCAAAAATAAATACCAGCTTTTTCTCTTTAATCGTCAAGGTAACGATAACAGATTCACTAGAATTTACATAGCACCAAAGCTGATTTACATGCTTATTTACCCTGTTGTTCCCTTTTTTAAAAAAAATGGAGTTACCCTAGCAACTGTAATATCACATGATGTACAAACTAACTGTAATAGATAGAAACACCTTCTGAAAGGAAAATACAAGTCTCAGCAGATGTAGCCTATAGAGGCATAGTCTGTCATTTATAGAATTTCAATCCATTTTGGAAATGGCGGGGTGAGGTTGTGAGGCACTGAGTGCTCTTCCCCTTAATTGTTTCATAGGCTCTAGCGATGTCACAATGGAGAAAGAAAGGGAAGATGTTGGCCCCTGTCCTAAGCCTATTGATAGACCTGTATGCTGGATCTCAGTACACCGGGACAAAGAACACATTACCCAAATCCATATTTTGTTACATTTTGGAGTTTTTTTGCATAGGGCGTAAAATTTATTATTCTATTACAACTCAGTTGTCATTGTAAGGGGACAGGCATTTTCTCTGGAGGGCCGGTTGGCTTTGTCTAAGCAGAATACTCTTAGAGAATGACTTTAAAGTAGAAATTTCAAAGGCATGGTCACTGTCAGCCAACATGGGACTCCTTCCAATGTCACTTCCACAAATTAATTACACCTGGGGTCAATGCAGCGTTACACAGAGCTCACACCTAGGCAGCTGTTTTGGCTTTGGGTACAATCTTGTCTCCTTGGAATAAATCACACAACTAAAAAGGAAACCTGGGCTGGAGAGATGGCTCAGCGGTTAAGAGCACCTACTGCTCTTGCAGAGGACCCAGTTTCAATTCCCAGCACCCACATGGCGACTAAGAACCGTCTTTAAGCTGGGCATGATGGCGCATGCCTTTAATCCTAGCAGTCAGGAGGCAGAGGCAGGGGGATCTTTGTGAGCTCAAGGCCAGCCTGGTCTACAGAGTGAGTTCCCAGGTCTAACTGCCTCCCCTACCAGACTGGTGAAACAGGTCTGACTAGAAACAAGGAGTCTGTTCTCTGAGCAGACATGGGAATTGGGGAGTCAGGTCCCATGCTCTCCTGGTTCACCCTCCCATGGCTTCCTGTGAAGCATGGCTGAACCCCAGCTCTCATCTGACCCTGACTGCCTCCCTTCCTCCCTCCGACTCCTCCCTCCTCCCTCAACTTCTTCCTCAGCTTTTTGTGACCTCAGTGCTTTGGCCCTGCTTTCTGCCCACTCTTGCACTGCTTCCTGGTCACAGGCACAGTCCTCCCCTGGCCTCCCCCACTAAAGAATCTCTTCCCCAGGTTCACTCATCTCTTCTGTGGCTTCAATTTCTCTGAAATGACATTGTTTATAAATTACTGCTTGCTTCTTATATGCCAGCCCATACACTCACACTCCAAAGATAATAGATGCACCAGGATCTGGCTTGTTCTGCTCACTAAGGGACCCCAGTTCTAAGAGGAGCACTGAGTCTTGATGTCTGGGTGCATCTTTACTCTGCACACGAAGCTGGGAGAGAAGTCTAAATGGATCGTTTCTCTCAGAGCATGGGAATCCATTGAAGCTCCATATTGCTCTTGCAAATGAATAGGTCAGATACAGGGGGGACAGGACCCATAGCATCAGACCAGGCTTCGCACTCTGGCAGCCCTGAGGAGGGGACTGCCTGTGCTTCTGCGTTAACACTGACAGCTGTCCTCAGGCAACCAGTGTTGCTGAGCAGGAAAATCAAATTGACAAAACGGGTTTGGAAAAACACACCGAAGTGAATGACAAAGTAAAGACGTGAGGGTGGCCCAGTTGCTCCCAAGGTCCAGGGTCTCTGATTTTGTTTGGGGGTCTTAGGGATTATTTGTATAACATCTGCTGTGTGCCACATGCAGTGTCTGGCCTGTTCCTTCCTGACTGCCCTTCTTCCTTCCCTCTTTCCTTCCTTCCCTCCCTACCTCCCTTCCTTTCCTTCCTTCCTTCTCTTCCCTCTTTCCTTCTTTCTTCCCCTTCCTTCCTTCCCTTCTCTCTTCTTCCTTTCTTTCCTTCCTTCCTTTCTGTCTTCCTTCCTTCCCTTCTCTCTTCCTTCCTCCCTTCCCTTCCCTCTTTCCTTCCTTCCTTGCTCCCTTCTGTCCTTTCCTTCTCTTTCCTCCCTTCCCTCTTTCTCTTCCTTCTTCCTTCCTTCCTCCCTCCCTTCCTTCCCCTCCCAGTGCTCTCCCATCCACACGTAGTGGACTGCCCCTAGTCCTGCCCCAGTACATTTGCAGGAAGTTCTTGCATTCGATTCATTCACTCCTTTGTTCATCCATTTGGTAAACATGGCAGAGCCCTCAACTCCAGCTGGAGGTGGAGAGTAGCGAACAGGAAACGGACAGGGCTTAGCCTCAAGGAGTTCCTGTCTAATCAGGCATTAGTTAAAACTTGGCAAATAATGAATACCAAAAGGTATCAAATCAATTATATTCATCAAACTGGGTAGTTTAATGTTTGCTGGTAATGGCTCTAAATGGTCCGCCTGGACCAGCGTTCACTAATCCAAGGGCCCCCTTTTCCCCTTGACAGATGTGCTCAGAATGAAGCCTGGTGCATTCCTGGGAGCCTTTCTGCCAATCTTCAGTCCCAGTTGGTTTAGATACGAATGTTTCTTAATTTCCCTCTGTATTTCTCCATCTTCCACTGTTTCAAGGAAGAGAGGCTGTGTATGCTCAGTATCAATGCCCCAGATTTGGACATGAACCATTGTTTAGTGACATCTAACGAAGCAGCCAGTGCCTTTTGAATGGCCATCAGCATCACAAGTGGAACTTTCAGAACACCCCCAGTCAGGACAAGCTGGCCGTTCTTTCTGTCTCTCCTTCAACTTGCCTAACGATCTAGGCATGCCCTCCATGAGTTTCAAATTCATTTTTCAGTGTTATCCTAAGAACACTGTGTCCTGGATTCCTAGCAGTGGCAGAGAGTAATCCTTTCCCTGGCTGGGAGACCAAGGATCAAGGAAATTGGGGCATCTCCAAAGCCCCGGGGACGACTCTCTGATAATGTGGAAAGGTTCAAATGTCACTGTGGGACTGTGCTCATGATGTGTCTCAAGGTAGTTCAAACTGATTGAAAAAGCACAAGGTGTGGAGCCCAAAAATGTCCATGGCAGGGCTGTGCCCCTTGCCTTTAAGGGACAGTGATGCAGGTCAAAGTCATCTAGCCTGCCCCCTCCCGAGAGAGAGAGAGAGAGAGAGAGAGAGAGAGAGAGAGAGAGAGACTGAAGATGGAAGCCACAGTTCATCAAAAAGCTGGGCATATGGAACGGTGGGGGATTTTCAAAAGTGGTTTCTTCAAACTGTAACAACTCTGTGTTTAGATGTTTGCCTGGGGCAGGAGCAGTTCAGTCTGTGGCAACAAGGTAGCAAAGAGGAAAGGGGAGCAGGGCAGAAAGTGGGGTGGGCTGTAATCCCCAAAGGCGGGGCCTCCAGGGCCCACTTCCTCCAGGTAAGCCCCAGGTGGATGCATACACCACTCATGCATACACCACATTCATGTCCACACATGCACATGTGTGAATGTACACACTTCACATGCATATATGCACACATGCACACACTTCACACATTTTTCATGGAGAAACGACTACACATAGATTCTCAGCAATTCCTTACAAAAATATGAGATCACAAAATATCAGTGACTGCCCACTCAGGTCCTGACTTCCTAAAGTTAAAGCTATGTCACCCTCTCTTGTCTTGAGGTATTCAAAACATCAGGTAGCTGAAGGTTTGTTTTCCTGGGACAGAGGGAGGCAGTGCGGAGAGGAGGGAAATGAAGGAGTCTGACAAGCCGCTCTGCTGACTTCGCCCCCTCTCTGAATATTTAGGGAGATGGAAGCACTGACTCTAATCTCCCCAGTGGCCTGCAGTGTTTCCCTGAGAGAGACACAGGAGGTCTTCACTGGCAAAATCACTGTCCACTACACTGTAGGAAGCCATGGACATGAAGTGAAACCATCCTGTCTTGGTAGCTTCCCCTGGAATGAGTCTCCTGATTTTTCGGTTTGCCCTGCCTCATTTCTTCTGGATATGGTGGTGTGGCTGTGACCCAGCACCAGCCATGGGCTGTCCTCCCTCTTGTGGGCTGTCCTCCCTCTTGTCTTCCCTCAGCTCCATCCTAAGTGCCAAGGTCTCCATCCCTTATGGAATCCAAAGTGATGTTCAGACATGATTCAGCTGATCAGTTCTTTTTTTTTTTTTTTTTTTTTTTTTTTTTTTTTTTTTTTTGAGACAGCGGTCCCTATAGTCAGCTGTCCTAGAACTCACTATGTAGACCAGGCTGGCCTCCAACTCACAAAGATCTGCTGCCTCGCTCGCCTCTGCCTCTGCCTCTGCCTCTGCCTCCTCTGGCCTTGCCGCAGGTCTGGGATCAAAGGTGTGTGGCCACCACGCCCCACACTAGCTGATCAGTTCTTACTTGGCGCCTGCTGTGAACCAGTCTGGACTTGTTTCTGGGAATAAAATGATGACTAATACCAGAACTTGCAGTGATTGGATCTGACTGACTTTTTCAGAATACTGTGGGGGGTTGGGTCCCTTGTGGTGGTGTTAAGGTGTGGGTGTGGGTGGCGGATCTCTATTGTGGGAGTTGGTAGGATGGGTTGCCAGGTGGGATGGTGTGAGGTGGGTTGTGGTTGGGGGGGGGTTGGTGGTTTTTTTTTTTTTTTTGGACCTCAGTCCCAATGAGAGAGATGGTGGGGGTGTGTGTGGGGGGGGTGTAGGGAACATGGTGCTGGTGGTGCTGGAGAGGACTGTGGGAGAAGAGAGGAGAGGATAAGAAAGGAGAGGGGGGAGGGAAGGAAAGAAGAAGATTAACAATTGTTTTTCCTGAGCATTGTATTCCTCTTACAAAATAACCTCTTGATGCTGGAGAGCTGGCTCAAAGATTAAGAGCACCTGCTGCTCTTACAGAGGACCGGGGTTCAATTCCCAGCAGTCGTTAGGCAGCTGACAACTGCCAATAACTCCAACTCCTATCTGATACCCTCTTCCGGCCTCCATGGGCACTGTACTCACGTGTACATACCCAGACACAGACACATGCACACAAATAAAAATAACCTCTTTATAATGGTAGTAATTAATTGGGCAAATTTTAAAATCTTAGAAAATAAAAATAAAACAAAGAAAATACAAACCTCTTATTCTTGGTCACTCAGAGATCAATATCACAGAAACTTTCTCTATATGCATCTGCAAAAAGTAATAAACCCTAGTGTGCAGGCCATTATACAAGATGCTATTTTTAGATAGTGACATCTATTTTCCATTTCAACCTTTTTTGTATCATGTGTATATGTATGTGAGAGAAAGAAAAAGAGAGGAAGAGAGAGAGTCTCACAGTGTAGCCCAAGCTATCCTCCATCTCTCTGCCCTACCGAGTGCTGGCATGGTAGCCATGTCACCATGTTAGAACTCTTTAATAGGTCATATTCATCTTTGGTCTGGTTGAACCAGGCATATTCTTTTCAGTGAATAATCAAGCTACTACCAAACCCCAGATCACAAGTCATGTCTATTTCCCTTGATATTCGTATCAAGCATGCCTAGAAAGCCTTTCTTTAGTCGTTCACAGCTCCCCTTGTAGGATCCAGATTCATAGAAAAGGTTAAGCGGGTTGTTTTGAGAATGTCTCCCTTCCAAATTAATCTGGGAACTTCCCATTGTCATTGAAGTGGCTCCCCGATTGCTCCACCTCTGGTAGACTAGGATCAATGCGTAACTCATTGGACCCTTAGGAAAGGTGTGAGCTTTGTAGCAAGATGCCTGAAGACATGTCACCTGTGTGCACCATTACACAGGAACACCCACCCTCTTGCAACCGGATCGCAATCTTGATGGCCCCTCCTATGCACTAAATGAGGGCCTGGTTGCTCAACAGCCATTCACTTAATGGCTGTAACACTAATTAGTAACCCTTGTCTGAGTCAGTCATTTAATTAAGGGTTTTTAATGGTGCCATTCCTCGTCTATCATCAGAGCATAGTGATTTTATTGACTCTTAACCTTTATTCCTTTATCGTGGCTCTCATAACTCAAGAATGACTGGAGTTGAACATGATCGTAGATGCTGTAGAAATGCCACTCTCTTAGGACCCATCATGGGGGTGGGTTTCTTACTGACCTAGGAAAACGTTCCCAGTTTTACTTGCTTTGTGTGGGGTGGGGGGAGGGGGGCAGTGTCCCTTTCCCGGCCATCACAAGTCTGGCATTTCCTTATCTCATGGTCACATTAACTCCATTCATATTTTCCTTTGATTGAAACCAGCTGGGTAGTAGCCAGCTTGTATTATCAGGAAATCTGACTTGATGCTTTACTTTCCAGGTTCCTCAAAGGCTTTTAGTTGGCGAAAGAAAGACTATTTATACCATAAAAAAAAGGCCAAAAAAGCTACATCATAGACCTTTTTATGAGACCTAGTTATTAAGCACCATTGGCAAAGTCACTGATGTTTAAACCTGATTTTTAAAAATAAATCAAAGTGTGGTGGCACATGCCTTTAACCCTAGCACTCAGGAGGCAGAGGCAGGCAGATCTTTGTGAGTTCAAGGCCAGCCTGGTCTACAGAGTGAGCTCCAGGCCAGCTGGGACCAAAGGGAGACCCTGTCTCAAAAAGACCAAAAAATAAAAAATAAAATAAATAAATAAATAATAAAAAAGCAAAATTTGCTAAAGAACCTTCAATAATATAAATTTCAAACATACCAAATTGGAAACCCTAGGCATGACACGCAGCAGGTTTGTGTCTTTGATAAGAGTTTGCAGATAACTCTACAAGGGTTCGGGGTCAAGAACGTCAGCTCCAGCAAAGAAACTGCAAGTTCTTCTAATCCATGACGATTTCCTTGAGTGGGCTCTGGTTGTATTGTCACCGCCACACTTTGGGCGAAGGGGGGAGAGGGCAGCATGCCCTACCTAGGTAGCCCTGTTAGTACAGATCCTTTCTTTTCATCTGCTCACTGACATTCATCCAGCCATGTTTCCTCTGCCACTATTTTTCTGTTAAGTCCTTTATCCCTTTTCCAAGCCATTCTCTGTCTGACATCACCTAACCGTAAAGCAGGCAGGAAAGCGGGGGTAGATGTGTGAACAATCATCCCCCGTCCATCTCTCCGGAAGGAGTCATCTCACGGTCTAAAAAGCCTGCCCCATCTTGAGGGGAAGAGGATGTGCTAATATCTTTAAAATAAAAAGCAGCATTTGGGGAGCAGATAGAGACAAAGCCCTGGGGTATCGTCGTGCTAATTATATTTTTGCCGTTTTTTTCATTGAGCCTGGTAGTTTTAAAGGAACCCCTCCCTGCCTTTGTGTGTGTAACTCAGATGAGTTCTTAGCTGCAGAAGGAACTACCTAATCAATTTCCCTGCTCTTTGCCTCTTAGAATCCAATACTGCACAGACACAGAGCAGCGATAATGATTTTGACTCTCATTGCACGTCTGGGGGCTACAGAGCACTTGGGGGGAAATGTCACGCCCAAATAAGTATGGCTGGCCTCTGGTTCAACACGACACCCAGGAAACATGGCAGTGTGATGAGAATTCCTGTCCACTCTGTCGATACATTGGAGATGGTTCTTCCTCCCCAGCTGGTATCGATTGGGTATAGGTTGCCCCCACCCCCAGTGCCATTTGTCATTTCTGATATAATATCGTGTTACCGTTTAAGGTTGTAATGGGAGAGGTGTCTGTGCTTAAAGCACACGGATGTCGCCAGCATTGATAAATGGCCGGACTGGCTTTGTTTCTGCCGCAGTGAGCAGTTGGCTGTTTGCTTTACCTTTTATCCAAGAATAACTGTGTGAGGCGCTAGGGAAGCGAGCAGTATCGTTTCGTCAGATGTGTTTCGTGGCGAGCCGGGTGGTCCGTAGAGCAGCTGCAGGATTTTATCACCCGACAGGATGGGAGCACCGGGGCTGTGTAAATCTGAAACAACTCAAGGCCACACGGCTGCTTCTGCTTGCAAAGGGCTCAGGGGCTGGTTTTGGTTTTGTTTTTTGAAAGGTGAGAGGACAGGAAATGCTGATGGAAAAGGAAAAATAAATGATGTCTGTGAGATAATCATTTTACGCTGGAGGAACATTTCTAGGAAGAGGGTGGCTGGAGCTGAAAGGGTGGGCTGTCCCCAGGGAAGCTGGGGAGGTGCTGGTGTCCAGTGCTGAAGCAGGAGCATGCCTGCGACCTGGACAAGTGAGGCTCACCTGCTCACCCTCAGACCACTAGAGCCAGAAACTCACTGTGCCTCGCATACATCATCAGCCTCTGCCAGAGTGCCACACAGTGCAGGTCAGGATGTTGCTGTCCCCAGACCTGAAGGTATTCATGGGTTCAGATGGTGGTACTTAATCCATCAGAACAGGCAGTTTGTCAGGACAAATAGCTGTCGTTTTCTTGTCCAAAGTTCCCTTCTCAAAATTCATGAGAATTCAAATGCCCTCACAATTCCCATGCAGCTTTGCATGTGGGTCCTGATGCCTGCCTTCCTTAAGGTAAGGGGACGCCACTCATCCATCATGCACCAACACGTGGTCCCCAGTTCTAGATCTAAACAGACTGGCCAAAAGTACCTGACAGGAATCTCTCCTCCTAACTGAGGGGCAGCCAGCCTGTTTCCAAGAATGTTCACTGAATTTTCAATGTGAAATGCAAAATCTACACTAGACTAAGATACCTGTGAGACAGTATCTAAAGAAGCTAGGAGAGCTGGCCATTCATTTGGATTCGAATCCCTGAGACAGGATTCCACGCTTCTCAATGCTAATGGTTAGATCAGTGGAATGCTCCTGACATACAATGGAGAGGAATCATGGGATGACTGAGACAGAAAGGAA
Organism: Rhizomys pruinosus; assembly: GCA_009823505.1. NCBI lineage: Eukaryota > Metazoa > Chordata > Mammalia > Rodentia > Spalacidae > Rhizomys > Rhizomys pruinosus. The sequence continues at coordinate 660,741 of VZQC01001015.1, forward strand.
CCCTATAAGTAATCCTTAAGAGCTGGTTCTAATTTGTCAATGAAGAAACAGGTCCAGACATGAGATAGATTTATCTCTATTCCATTGACTACACACACAATACATATTAATAGATTCGTGTTCTTATAAATACACATAATACGTTTATAAAATAGGAATATATGTGAAATTGTCACTTACACTGAATTGCAAGGTTCTGGAAATGTGTTAATACTTTAAAATTATACATCCACTGTATGCCAGGCATTGATGTACATTAGTGGATTTGACCCGCACGACACCGCCATAAGGAATATGATAGTCTCCGTTTATCACATGACAAAGGTGACGATGGAATGAGCTGACATCGTTTGTTCTAAAACGCGCAGCATACGAGGGGCTCTGATCCCCGAATTCTGAGCAGGTCACACAGGATCTGCATATCATTCATTGTACATGGTTGGAGTGAGGACAAGATAGAGAAATATAAGTGACAATCTCCTTCCATATATTCTAAAAGCAGAGACTATAAAATCTATAGAAAAATATGGGGGCTAGGAGATATAGCTCGGCTGGCAGAGTGCTTGCCTAGAATGGAGTCCTAGCTTCCATCCCCAGCACCATTGGAGCCAGCTGTGGTGCTGCATACCCGTAAGCTCAGCACAAGTTAGTTATTCTTCGGTATAAAACAAGTTTATGGCCAGCCTGGGCTATATAAGATGCTAAAAGAGAAGAGAAGGAAGGAAAGAAGGAAGGAAGGAAGGAAGGAAGGGAGGGAGGGAGGGAGGGAGGGACGGAGGGAGGGAGAGAGGGAAGTTGGCTGGTCCATCCTTCTTTATGAGATTCTCATATCAAAAGAGTTCAAGTTTTTTTGTTTTGTTTTTGTTTGTTTGGGGTTTTGGGTTTTTTTTTTTGTATTTTTGAGACAAAGTCTCCCTTTAGTCCCAACTGGCCTGGAGCTCACTCTGTAGACCAGGCTGGCCTTGAACTCACAGAGATCTGCCTGCCTCTGCCTCCCAAGTGCTAGGATTAAAGGTATGCGCCACCACGCCTGTCTAGGAGTTCAAGTTTTTGAGTCCTATTATATTAAGCCAGCCAATCCAAATGGCTGTAGTAGGCATGAGGTTAGACCATAAGGAGTGGTGAGGATGGTGAGGAACTCCAGACTGGTAGGGGAGGTGCTGCTCCGCCCCAGGTGACAGGGGCTTCAGGGACATGCAGACAAAATATCACCAGGCCACTTGAGTTTGGGTTGTGTCTTTTTTCTCCACCTAGACACAATATTATATAAAAACTTTAGGGCTGGAGAGATGGCCTAGCGGTTAAGAGCGCCGACCGCTCTTGCAGAGGACCCGGGTTCGATCCCCAGCACCCACATGGCGGCCGAGAACCGTCTGAAACTCCAATTCCAGGAGAACTCCAGTTCCAGGGGAATCCGACGCCCTCTGTGACCTCCGAGGCATTGCATGACACGGGTGCACAGACCTGCATGCAGACAGTACATTCATACACATACAGAAATAAATAAAAAATTTAAAAAAAAACTTTAATAATGGTAGTAGTTCATAGGGTTATTATAAGAGTCAAATATATTAATGTTGTAAAGTGTTTAGAGCAGATATTCATGGAGGCGAGCAACAGTGCCTGGAGCCTTGTGGGCCCACTTAGATCAGCCATCATCTTCATCATCTCCCATTTTGGCAATGCAAGTTCTTTGTGGGCAGGGATGCTGTCTCTTGTTTTAAGTTCTCTGTGCTCAAGTACGGCATAAAATGTTGATGAGATATTGATGGGATAACTCAATTGTGGGATGGGATCTTCAAAGAAAATACAAAAGAATACAGGTAATTCCTAAATCCTCTCTCTCTCTCTCTCTCTCTCTCTCTCTCTCACACTTCCCAGTTGTTTTGTCACCACGTCACAGCTGCAGAGCAATGCCCACTGAACCCCATGGTTCCTCCATTAATGACTTACATTAAGAGAGTTCAAAAAGCAGGAAGTGGCAGCAAGGCAGGACCACTGTAGTCACACTAATGATGTAAGGCAATGCGCCTCTCACTCCTAGCCAGGACGGAAACCGGAGAAAACTGAAGTGTGATTTCCAACAAAGAAATCCTGACATTCCAAACTGTCGAGACCTTTAAAAATAAAAGATGTGCTGTATCTCCAGCAGTATTCAGTATTCATGAGGTTTCGCAGCTTGTTGTAAGGCAAGATGAAAACAATACTCAGTAGATTTTCATAAGTGACATCTAACTGTAAGATTGATAGATGATGCAGTTTTAATGTATGTGAAGTTCAAAACCAACATAAAAGCTTCAAGGTAGCTGAACACTGGATTTCAAGCCCACATTTCTTGCAGAGATGAGCCCAGATCTCCCTTCGGTTCTTCCGCTTCTGTAAAATGAATAGTGAGCATCGCCCTGGCTAGGGCAGAATTCCAACCAACCCTCCAAGGACATCCAAAGGATGGTTTTATGTGTGTAGCTTGGTTCAGCCTGCCCTTTGAACTAATGGGATAAATCATGAATGGCTAACATTACTACTCCCTTCTGATAACCAATGCCAAGGAAAATAACCAGCCTTCCAGGGTGTTGAGGAAGCACAGATTCAGTGCCCTGTGAGTAGTGCCCAAGCTTCCTTCACACTTTCTAGCTTTTCTTATCCAATTATGTATTATCGCACACACATAGATGCACACATATGCAGTTATAATTCCTATATAAGCTTTATTACATCATATGTGCAATACTATACAGGTGTTTAATCATTTATGCACATATCTGCAGCTGTGTAATATACACTAAACACAGGATCTTAAGGATTTTCTTGGTCAGCCTAAGTTAAGATTCCTTTCTATTCTCCTTCTAGCCTGCCGACGGAATGCTTTCCAGAGTGAGACTCCAAATCTTCCTTCTGAGCCCCTGTTTATCTTTAGTCCCTCTTGTTGACTGAGCATCAGGCCCTGTCATGCACTAAACAGGAAGTGCTATGAGGAAGTCTGACATAGACACAAAGAGATGACACATGTTAAAGAGAAATACACACACGTGCTAGCGGGCATACACATGCTGGCAATTGTTTCAATATTGATGAGTCTTCTTTCTTTTTCTTTTCATCTTTTCTTTTCTCTATTTGAAAGAAGGGACTTGGGTTTCTGTTTTTGTGTTGCTCAGGTTCTGGCATAATTAACTCAATCTGGAAAGGGCTGGAAAATTTTTGTTTGAGGGTATTTCAAAATAAAAAGTATCTCGACTACAGTTAGCATTTTGTCATGGTGCTTAAGAAGCTTTATGTCCACAGCAACCCAGATACTAGTATTGGCCTAGTTTTATTAATGGCAAGACTGAGGCTTGTGGAGATTGATTGTCTGGTATAAAGTCACACAACTAATAAGTGGAAAAAGGCTGCTCTTCTGTGGACCTATTTGATAGACACTGGCAAGATGCAAGGATCAGAGACACATTTTTTTTTAATTTTATTTATTTTTGTATGTGTATGAATGTACTGTCTGCATGTAGGTCTGTGCATCCGTGTTGTGCAATGCCATGGAGGTCAGAAGAGGGTCTCGGATTTCCCTGGAACTGGAGTTCTCCTGGAATTGGAGTTACAGACGGTTCTTAGCCGCCATGTGGATGCTGGGGATCGAACCTGGGTCCTCTGCAAGAGCAGTCAGTGCTCTTAACTGCTAGGCCATCTCTCCATCCCTGAGACACATTTTAAATAATTTCAGGGTCTGAGAATTTCCAGCCCTTTTCTTACTAGAAAATATTGTTTGTATATCAGATAAAAAGACTTCCAAAGGGCTGGGTGCTTTAAGTAGTATGTTGTCAACTTCTACCCCAACGCCAGGCAGAAAGCAAATGCTTCCCAAACAAACAGAGAATGAGAAAAAAGGGAAGATGGGGGCAAGAGAGGCATTCCTAGTGGAGTGAGAGCTGGGAAATGATGAAGACTTTCCAACTTTAGGATGAACTTAATAAGAAAGACAAGTTGGTGTCTGAGAATACACCCCCACACACACACCCGTCCATGAATGGCTATCCAAGAAGAGAGCAGAGCAGAGTGTCAAGATCAAGACAGAAGGGTGTCTTGGGTAGACATCCCAAGAGAGAATGAGAAAAAGAAAGCTTCCCAAGTAGCATATCCCAAAGTATCACCTGCCCCTACCAAAGACTTGACCTGAAGAAAGCCTGGGTCTTTCTCTGAAGCTTTGGCTCCACATCCTGATACTCATAGTTGGGCAGCTTCCCAGGTTGTTCATCTAGTTGGCTAGGTCCGTCTAGAAAGAGGCGTTTTCAGAAATCTAGAAGGCAAGGCCTTGGGCTGGCATAGGGTCTAAGCCTTACATGTGATGCTGTCAAAGTAGGGCTCTTCTAGAATCTTTGTTACGGTAGAGGTGCCGTGCAGCAGGGGTACAAGAGAGCAATAGCATACAGAGCCACCTCATCTTCTTTGCTTTTCCATGAAAGCCTCAAACTACAGTATGTGAATAACTTACCTGCACACACTGACAGCACAAAACTCCGAACAACTGCCCTGTTCAGGGATCTCTGAGCTGGATGTGGTAGGTAGCGTGTGACCGTAATCCTAGCACTCCGGAAGCAGAGATGGGTGGATTGCGAGATTAAGGCCAGCCTAGTCTACATAGTGAGTTCAAGGCTAGCCCTGGTTACATATCAAGATCCTGTCTCATGAAAGGTGCTGGCTGTGGGAGGTGATGGAGGTAGCTCAGTGGTAGAACAGTAGAGTGCTTGCTTGGTGTGACCATGGCTACGAACATGATTGTATTCACTGTCCCACTAGGACCAAAGTCTATGTCCTTGAGAGCCTGTGTCATCGTCTCCTGTTCTTCCCTTCCTCCCATCAACCCTCTCACCATGTCCATCCTATTCACGTCCGTGTTATTTGTCTCCCTGGGACATCATTATCTAATTAAGGACATGCGACAAATCCATCTCTTTCACCATATTCTCTAAATCGAACCAACTCCAACAACATGCCTTGAACACGATTGATGCTAAATGTTTCTTTCAATATAATGAATCAAGATAGGCACTTGCATGGCATCAGAATGTCCCAGAGTTTAACCGGTCCTCACGATGTATCGGTTTAATACTTGAGGAAACATATCTGAGATTCCTTTCCACCACCCTCTATGGGAAAGCAAGTTTCAGCCTGAATTAAGAGGAGACACATCTTTAATTGAGAGTCAGAGAGACTCCGCCTTCCATCCTCAACCTGAGGAAGAAGGAGCAATGTCTCTTGTACCCTGAGTAAAAGACAAAGCCAACAAGCCGGGCGTGGTGGCACACGCCTTTAATCCTAGCACTTGGGTGGCAGAGGCAGGCAGATCTCTGTGAGTTCAAGGCCAGCCTGGTCTACAGAGTGAGTTCCAGGACAGCTGGGGTTACAGGGAGACCCTGTCTTGAAAAGACAAAAAAAAGAAAAGAAAAGACAAAGCCAACAGACTAGGACGCTGTCCTCTCCTCTCTGCTCAGAGCTCTGACTCCAGACCACCATTGTGTGCTTTCTTTATGTCTTCTGGCCATCTCTGACATTCATTTATCTGCTCAGAGTGCTTTGTAAGGCAAAGCAAAGGCTCCTGGATAATTTTCAGTGAGCCTCCTTCTGATGGTCAGCCATTTCTAATGAGAGCCTATCCACAGCCAGTATAGGAGCTGGGTTCTCCTCAAGCACCCTAACCCTGCTTTCTTTTGTCCTGCTGGTGTGGCACACTGGTCTTGCTTTGTTGGGAGCTTGGTGCTGTTCACACTGGGTGTCTTCTGCCCATGGTACTAACCTTCCTGAAAGGGGCTGAGACTCTGATTTGTCATCTCGAAGAGCGGGCTCCCAAGAGGTAGGATCTCCCCACCGAGGTGAATACCTCGAGTTGGCTTTTTTTAATTAAGGCTCCGCATTGTAACTAGTCAATGTACATTATTGGGAGAGTGAATGTCAACGCCACTGCCTTTTCTTTCTCTCCTTTATCTTTGTCAGTGATTCAAAGACATGATTTATGGTTAGTCTCCGACTTTCAGAGTCATCCATCAAGTCCCGGCTTCACTACAGGGCTGCGCGTTGTAAATCATGCAGAAGGGTTGTCATTCATTCCCCTTAACCCTTCCAGGGTGTGTTTTGGGGTCGCTCTGAAAAGGAAACTTTGTAAGGAGGCAGTTGAGGGGGCTTAAGGAATTGGTGGGGACTTGTGGAGCCAAGGGCAATAATTGCTTGACCTGATTTGATAATTATGAAGGCCTGGGCCCAGCTCCGCCTGGCCCATGAAGTCCAAGACCTTGCCTCATCTGACCTGAGAAAGGCACGGTTTCCCCAAACTGGCCTTATCCTGTTTAGAAATGTCCACTGTGGATATCGGAAAAGCCAAGCTTCACTTGTGAATCAATCACAGGCCAGTCCTGTTTGTGACCCTGCAAAGATTACAGAAGCAGTGCGAAGGCCCATCAGCAGCCGCTGTTTCCACACTCCTCACCTCCTCCCACTGTCTTTTGCAAGTCTCTATCACCCTGTAGCTCTCTGTCCCTTTGTGACACTCAGGCAGGTAGTGCAAGGTGACAGGAGATGACACGGAAGAATGGAATTTAACAGAAGAAGAACCAGGTCTCCCATCCAGGTGGCCCCTGATGAGAGACCTAAGTCGACTGAGTCCTTAGAGACACAGGATGCCTGACAGAAGCAAATTCCATGGAAACAGCATCAAGTGGGGGAGGGGGGCTCCTAATGGAAGTCTGCACTGTGTAAAGGAGGGCCATTAGTGAGAAACTGATGCTTGCTATCTACCCATTGAAGTCCCCAGTCAGTGGATAGAGATTTTATTCCTGAATTATGCCATAGCACTGTGTCTCCCAGGTAAATTAATAAAATTAAAAAAAAAAAAACTATGTTGGCAAAAGCTACATAGGTAAATTAAGTCAGCTTTAGTTGATGAGCGTCCATCAGTATCCACAGAGTTCTATCCTAACTTTCACTTGCGCTGTTCCTCAGATGGTGTTGAAGAAGTGTGGGGCTTGAGTGTTTTCAAGCGCACAGTGTGAAATGGTCCTTACATTTCCAAAAACTCGGGTCTACATAATCCCCCAGGTTAAGTGAAGACACCTCAGTGTGGTGAGACAGTGACCCCACCAAGCCCCTTCTCTGCCTGCTGTTGTCAGTTTGCAGCCAATCAAACTCCTTGTCTTATTCATCTTCCTTGGAAAGAGTACAAGTATTTTTCGAACTTTAAATGACCCCATGCCATGAATCCCCCAAACAGCCTTGGAAGGCAAGTAAACTGTTGCCGATGTAATATTTCACAAGAAATACCTTCCCCTTCTGCCCACCCCCGGCTCAAAGCCAGATTTACACAGTGTACACAGTGTCTGCAGACCTAACTACAGGTGACTTAGGAACGGGGAGCCTGCAGATTAATGTCCCCATTCACAGTGATGGATTCTACCTTTTTGTGCTGAGAGCAGCGCTGATGGCCTGCTGGTAGAGTGTAACAAGGAGGCTCAGCCCGTCTTCCACGGGAAGCCCATTATCAAAAGGACCTGTGTCAGGGCTCCGTTGTGAGATCAGCTGCTGATGTTCGAGTCCCGTCAATAACCCACCTTGTGCCTGGCTCCTGCATTCTGATATTACGCCACCCATCAAAAGAGTTTCTGAGGCACTGACAGTAAGGAAGAAACTTGTTCAGCTCTGGAGATTAATAGACAACTTTAAGAGCCCCTTCCCTTTCAGGGAGCGAGAGGAATTCTCTCTTCTCAACATTGTCTGCAGATCTTATTCAGCCAACATCCTGCAGGCATATTGAGAATCCACAACTAACCTATGTTTTCAAAAAATTAGGAGATGCCTCTGAGAAAAACTCTTCAATCTGCTCGCCATCCAAGATGTCAAGCCAGGAGGCCCCGCTGCAGTCCACTGACCTCCACCCTTTCCCTGAGGGACCCTGAATTATAAGCAAGATCCTGGAAAGACAGAGAAAATGCCACTCAATTAACATAGTGCAGTTCTCTATGTCTGAACCTGGCATATTGGTGTGAGTCTTCCCTTTAGAAGTTTGCTTAGGTGCACCCAGTAGGAATTACCTTTTAAAACACATAGACAGGAGCTGGAGAGATGGCCCAGTGGTTGAGAGCCCTTTCTGTTCTTGTCTCTACAAACCCAGGTTTGCTTCCCAGCCTCCACAGGGCTGCTCACAACGTCTGTAACTCCACTTTCAGGGGATCTTAAGCCTTCTCTGGGCCTCCACAGACCCCTGCACATACATGTGCCCATAAACTCATGCATCCACATACACACATACAACATAAAAATAAATAAGCTGATCAGGAGGCAGAGGCAGGTAGATATCTATGAGATTAAAGCCAGCCTGGTCTACATAGTGAGTTCCAGACCAGCTGGGACTACAGGAAGACCCTGTCTTAAAAAGGAGTAAACAAATTTCAAAAACACAGACAATCAGGGCTGAAGAGATGGCTCAGTGGTTGAGAGCCCCAACTGCTCATCCAGAGGATCCAGGTCAATCCCCAGCACCCATATGGCAGCTAACAAGTATCTCTAACTTCAGTTCCATGAGACCCAGTGCCCTCTCTGGCTTTCACAGGCTTTGTACAGCATGCATGCACTTACACAGATGCATGCAAAACACTCAGACACATAAAATAAGAATAAATACATTTTTTAATTAAAAAAAAAAACAGAAATCCAATCTCACAACATGGGATTTGGAATTTTCCAGTTAAATTCCAGGCAATTCCTTCACTCTGAATGGCATAAGATCTTGCACATCGATTTTTCCCGTGGGCAGATTCGCAGTGGTGGTCAGTTTCAGTAAACTATCCAGATTTATGGCACCCCCCCCCCCTGCTCAGAAGTCAGGGCCACTCTGCTCACCCCTGCGTCTCACATCTTTCTCTGTACACTTTCTTTGTACCCGGAGAATTCTAAGGACTGTATGTCTAAACACAGACGTTCCGTCTGTGTTTAGACCACCACCTCATCTCTCCATCTCTTCAATCTTCCCTCCCTTCAGCCCCACCACCTCATCTCTCCATCTCTTCAATCTTCCCTCCCTTCAGCCCCAACCTCTTTTCATTTGTTTTGTCAAATAACAGTGTGACTTTGTCTTTGACATTAAACAGTTGTATATACTTTTAGTAGAGTTTGTTTACTCCATCTGTATTTCCAATTATTGAGGAAGGTTTACCAAAGTGGTTCATTACTGATTTATTTATGATGTATTTAGATAGCAAATATGAAACTGTCAGCAGTTGCTGGCTAAACACTGTTGACAGACATTAATAACATATGGTATAGCTATGGAATTATGATCTTTTTTTTATTTGGATCCTCAGCATGTAATTTGGGGGGGGTTGCATTTCTTAAGTAGATGGGTGCAGGAGAGGACCTTTTTTGGTCTTTTTGAGACAGGGTCTTTCTGTAGCACCAGCTGGCCTGGAACTCACTTTGTAGACCAGGCTGGCCTTGATTTCACAGAGGTCTTCCTGCCTCTGCCTCCCTCCCAGGTGCTAGGATTAAAGGCGTGCATCAGCATACCTGGCTAAGAGGATACTTTCAAAGAAATTGTTCTTTGTTTTACTTGTAATCTTTGGGGATTCTCATGGTAACATTGATGTCTCTTGTGTCTCTTTAGCTATTCATTTTAATGGAAAACAAATCATTCTCAAAGCTTAATTTACCCTTACAAAACTGAGGCCACTGTCTTCTGTCTTTACTCTGTGAGAAACAACACTACTTTTCCCAACTTCCATTCACCATTAAGGATATAATTTATTTCCCTCCCTCAGTGTGTTCCTCATTAGAGAACTGCATTTTTGAAATTTAAATGTTACCAAGTTCAAATCAAAGAACTTAGTCCCTCATTTCTGCAAAACACCGTCTCTGGCCTGGCTGCCTCTACCTGGCAGCCACCCATTCACACAAGGCAAGAACAGACAAATATTTATATTTCTGCCCTTTATTTAATTGGCCATTCTTTGAACTTACATGATTTTCTCTAGCTACAGAGAAGAATGATTTTGACTGGGCTTACAGGATAAATAACATATATATGCATGCATATATGTATTATATAATATATATTATCTAGGTTACTGTGCAATTCAGCCCCTTTGCTCTGAGGCACAGAAGGATGGTTTAGCTGCACAGTAACCCAACAGGAAAAGAAAGTTCTTCCTTGGCCATGGTTTTGAAAGAATGCTGTCATTTTCCAAAGCCCAATGCTTTCTTTAAGAAAGGATGGTTAAGAGACTCCATAGTTTACCTAAGACAAAAGTGGAAGCTTTCTTGATCCCTAAATATCAGCAATGGAACTCCGTTGGGGAAAGGAATTGGGGCTAATATCTGTAACTCGGGCAACAGATGCATGGGTATCAGCTGCCATGTCAGGGCTCTGACAAGTTGGGAAGCCCGTTCATGGTCAAGGACCCTGGTAAAATCCAGTGGCCATTCAACTCACACGTGATCTTCATGTGTGAATACCATAGCTGTTATTCATACGGAAGGCAGGGAAGGAGTTGAGATGACTTACCTGACACAAAAACATATGGTTGGGGATCCTACATACATCTGAACAATGTCCTCTTGGCAATGCCTAGGTTATCATTTGATAGAATAGCTGGGCAAAGGTACGGGAGCTACAGTGGAACAGGATTCTGGAATCCTGCAGTCAGTCCAGAAGAGAACTTGGAATTCTGCCCACCACAGCCTCTGTCTTCCTAGTGTTCCAGAGCAGATGTGTGTAATGGTGTCCATGGCTCAGGTGACCGTGAAAAGTCAACGGGCACAAATCACTAACCCTTTTTATTAATGTATATTTTATTGCATTTTTGTGCACTTCGTACAAAACATCTTAATCTTTGTAGCCCCTCCTCCATCCACAACCCCATAGCCTCCTCCTAGGGTTTCATGCCATTCCGTCATATATGTTAAGGCCTATCAAGTCAAGTTTGTGTACCCAGAGGTCCTTCAATGCAGGTTCATACACTAGAGTCTAGTCAGCCTCTCTAGAGTCTCTCCTTTAGATAAGATCAACTCTCTGCATCTCCCAGCAGTGATCAGCTGCCCATAGTTCCTCAGCTAAGGTTGAAGCCTGCTGCCCATTTCCCCAGTTCTATGCTGGATTTTTGTGTGATTGAATGTCCATGGGTCTGGGGCATGCATGCTGACACCATTGCTTTAAGTTCATAAGAGCAAGGTCTCTGAAGCCTGGAAGATTCTGACAGTGCCCAACATACACACATACAGGAGAGAGAGAGAGAGAGAGAGAGAGAGAGAGAGAGAGAGAGAGAGAGAGAGAGAGAGAGTCTGAACCACATGACCAACCAGGGAGTGGGCATTAGGCTGTGTGACAGGAAGTCTAAAGGACTTGCAGTGGGCCTTCATTCAAAAAACCAAGAAACCAAGCTGGTGTGCTTGGTTTAATCCCAGCACTCAGGAGACAGATAGGGGCCAGCTTGGTCTACATAGGGAGTTCCAGGCCAGCTGGGGATTCAGGGAGACTCAAGAACCTATCTCAAAAACCTCCTCAATAAAAAAAGGAATCAAGGGGGCTGGAGAGATGGCCTAGCGGTTAAGAGCACTGACAACTCTTACAGAGGACCCGGGTTCGATCCCCAGCACCCACATGGCGGCCGAGAGCCATCTGAAACTCCAATTCCAGGAGAACTCCAGCTCCAGTGGAATCTGACACCCTCTTCTGACCTCCGCGGCATTGCACGACACGAGTGCACAAACTTGCATGCAGACAGTACATTTATACACATACAAAAAAAAAAAGGAATCAAGTAGGGTCAAACATTACAAAGAAGGGCAGCAGGTCAGATGGGAAGAGCTGGGCAGTGGGTTGGAACGCGAGGGTCTAATAGTATTAATAGATCACTAGTACTGTTATTTGGAAAGAATGGGCTAATTACCATTTCAAATAAGGGGATGTCAGTTCTTTGAAATGCATACTACAATACTGATGGATGAGATATATAAAGTTAGAGGTTTGGTCCAAACAGTGCTGCTGGAAACCAAAGTTGAGATGAAGCAAAACTGTCCACGAGCTCATAAACATGAAGACTAACTTATTGTACATGAAGGTGTAGCGTGCAGCAGTTGGATCTACTTTTGGATGTATTTGAAATTTCCTATTCAAAATGGAGAAAGAAGGGTTGGGGAGGTAGCTCAGTTGTTAAAGTGTTTGCAAGGCAAGCACATGGACCTGAGCTGATTCCCAGAAGGCACATGAAACAAAGCTGGGTGTGTTGGCACCTGCCTGTAATCCCAGGGCTGGGGAGGCAGAGAGGCAGGCAGATTCCTGGGGTTCACTGGCAGCCCAGCCATCTTGGAGAGTTCCAGGTCACTGAGAGACACCAAGAGAACAAGAACACAATGACCACCATACTCACACTTATATATGTGCAGAGAGAAAGAGAGAGAGAGAGAGAGAGAGAGAGAGAGAGAGAGAGAGAGAGAGATTAAGTCCAAAGAAACAGCAAGTGCCCTATCACAGACGGCTTTGTAGCTGCAATAGGGATTTGGATCCTAGGACAACAGGAAATCTTCAGAGGGCTCTGAGCAGAGTAACCTCTTCTGACTTGCATTGTTAAAGCATATCAGCTCCAGAGGGTTGTTGTAACACATCACCCCAGCACAGCCATCAGCTAAAAACAGCATTGGTTCACTATATCATAGTTCAGAAGCTAGTCTCCCTGGGCTAGAATCTCCACCTTCACAGGACTGCGTGCCTCACCTCCCAGCTTCCCAAAGCAGCACAGTTCCCACGATTACAGCTGCCTTCCTCTTCGCGCCAGCAGCAGCCGCACTCTGAGCAGGTTTCGGGGGTCAGGTTTCGGGGGTCAGGTCTCCTCACACTCTGGTCTTCTTTCCTCCTCTTTGGATCCTTCCCAGAATGCTCAAAAAGAAGATCAGGACTCACTGCTGTGGTCTTAATGTCACCTTGTTAGTGAGGTCCCTCTTACAGCATCAGGTAACCTATTCCCAGAGTCTCTGCCGTCACTCTGCCTACCACAGGAAACAAAGGCAGGACAGATTTCCTTGACAACATCAGCACTACTGTCATGTTAAATCAGTTAGCTTCTACTGTGAGGGGCTAGCCTATACCCTGAACACCCATGACCTCTGCAGCCTGGATACCAGCAGGCCACAACTAAAACAGGGAGTAACCATCAAAAATGGTCTTTAGACATTGCCACATGTCACCTGACTGAGAGCCACTACACTGGGGAAGTACTGAGATGTCACCAAATACCCAGGTCCTAGTTCTACCCTGCAGACAGACAGCCCTGATGGCTTTTGAGAGGCCCTGTTGCTAATCCTCCTAAGGAACAAGAGAGGTTACTTTAGCATTCGTTGTTCTTGTGGACAGAGCAGGAGAAAAAAAAAAATGGTGACAAACGCTGTCATGTGTCTATTTCATCCTCTCTCTACCTAGTCTCTCTGCTGTTTGAGCACAAAAGCTGAGGCTGGTATTCTTTTTACCTACTGCCTACCTCGGTGATTGGAGCATTGTAAAATCTCAATGAACACCTGCTGGCTTTGATTTTATAATTATAGTCTCACTACACCTTTGCTTCGCCATTGTTGGAGAGAAACTTAATACCCCGTGCATCACTTTGTCTCTAAATGAAATTTAAGATATCGTGTTAGCTAAGCGCTTTGCAGGCCCTCGCACAAAAAGGAATTAATCTAACCACCAAGATTTCTCAAGCCGTTACGTGATTCTCTGCAGGGTAGCTCTGTGGATATTTATTATCAATCATTTTAGATGGCTTTCTTAACAATCATTAACATTTATTGATCTTGGTGTTTTCTATTGATTATGTCCATCTTCCCAGAAACTTTGAGAAGCAGGAATTAGTATTAAACCCATTCTGTAGATGAGAAACACAAGTCTGGGCAGGCAAAGTTAGGTAAGTAACCCAAGTGAACAGTATAGGTAGATGGTGGTGTGACCCGATGTGAACTTTGCCTTGGTTCCTTCTGTACCGCTTCTACTCCAGGCTACCCAGAATGCTTTTAGTACAATGAAAAGAAGCCAGCTTTAGCAAAAGAAGCTGGCAAGACTTACCTGCTTGCTTAACGGCTTTGAGCTTAGAGTTTTGATGTGTGATATAGTTTGTAATGCTTCCAGCCTCGTGGGGGAAGGAGGCAGGCTGTTCTCTATTTCAAGGGAAGAATCAGCCACTCCTGGTATTCGCTCTGCCCTTCCCCTTGGCTAGTGAGGCCATGCACAAAGCCATGAGGGATGACTCAGATGTAGGCAAATCAAGGGATGCAACACAAGCTATTTGGTCTTTCCAATCTTTTTCCATATGAATCACTGTCATGTTCTCAGTCATTGCTGTCCTTACATAACTTTGGCTGCTCCCTCAGATGAACCCATGGGGTCACCTTTAAGCTAACCGAGAAGATAACAGAGGCTTACAAGGGCAAGTAATAGGGACCTGGGTCTGAGAAGAACCAATTGCTCACTTCTTTTGTGGGGGTTCACTAGCCTGACATAGAGGTCTTAAATTCATAGATCTCCAAAGACCACGTAGGGGTGGTAATTGAGCAAAGTGACCTAGAGGTGGGGTGTTATGGAGTGGTTGAATGGTGGTCAGAACTCGAGCATCTACTCTCCAGATCCCACAAGGGCAAGTTCTACTCAGGCCGAGTGTCAGGTGGAAGGCTGGCCCCTTGTCAGGTCCAGGCTCACCAGAGATGCTGAATTCATATGAACTCCTCTGATTCTTAAATCTTGGCCATTAATTTACTAAAAGTATTTTATTGTTTTTATTTTATTATCTATGAGTGTATCGCCTACATGTATATAACTGTGCCCGTGTCATGCAATGCCTGTGGAGGTGAGAAGAAGGAGTTGCGAACCTTGGAACTGGAGTTACAGATGGTTGTTAGCTGCCATGTGGGCGCTAGGAACTTAACCTGTTCTGCAATAGAAGTCAATGCTTTTAACTGCTAAACCATCTCTTCAGCCCCACCCCCCAGTTCATTTATTTTAATTGCATACCCTCAACCAAAGAATACAAAGCCGAATCTGGTATTTATTTTGTATTTGGGGTTTCATTTCAAACTACCCACCTATGGTGTCCAGTGAGGTAGCCATGGTAGGCTAATGAACACTTGAAAGGTCTGATCCAAATGGAAATATCCTGGACTCTAAGTGCAGAATACATAGCGAATTTGAAAGACTTAGTCCAAAACACAGAAGGTAAAATGTGTCAACTATTCTTCTACTCATATCATCCTGGTAGAGTCACACTCTGGATATATTAGGTTAAATGTGTTTGACTAGAATTAATTTCATTCATTTGTTTTGTTTTGTTTTGTTTTGTTTTGTTTTGTTTTGTTTTGAGACAGGGCCTCCCTTTAGTCCCAGCTGGCCTGGAGCTCGCTCTGTAGACCAGGCTGGCCTTGAACTCACAGAGATCCGCCTGCCTCCGCCTCCTGAGTGCTGGGATTAAAGGTGTGCACCACCACACCTGGCTTCATTTGTTTTTTTTTAATTTTTAAATATGACTAGTGGGCAGCTTAAAGTCCCAGACACTCTCTTTCAGACCACTGTTTGAAGCTGTTGGTGTTTGGTCACTTTCTGTGTCAGCAGAGATCTAACAGTTGTCATAGCTCTAATTCCTCTTTTGAGCTTTATTCTTTTGTTTGTTTCTTTGTTGTAGTTTCGAGAGAAGGTCTCTTGTAGCCCAGTCTGGCCTGGACCCTGCTATGTAGCAGACTGTGTCCTTGAACTTATGATCCTCCCTCCTCCACCTCCTGAATGCTGGGATTATAAATGTGTACTACCACACCTGGTTTATCCAGTGCCAAGGCTCAAAACATGCCAGGCAATCACTTTGTCAAGCGAGCTGCCTCCGCAGTCCTGAGCTCTCTTTCCTTTAATCCTCAGAATAACTCCTTGAAGTGATTACTACCGGTGCCGCTTTATAGATGAGGAAATCCAGGTTTAAGTCACTTGCTTGAGAGCCTCGCAGTCAGTGCATGACAAATTTGATTCTGGCTTCGTCCACTGGCTTTCAGATAATAAATCCTGACCAATTAGTCACTGCACTAACCAAGACCAACACCAAGAATCTGGTCAACTCTGAGGAGTTTGGTGATTGGCTTCAATTATGTGCCTGAGCTTTTAAAAGCATCCGTCTCAGTCCAAAGAGCCCTGGCTTCACTCCAACCTTGCATTTGTGGGAAATCCTTCATGTACCTTCATGAGAAAAGAAAATACTTCCAAGCAGGTATATTTTGCTTCAAATCAAATGTGCTTATCATTTTTACATTGAACATAGCCTGAGTATGATGACTTGAAACACATTTGAAATGCACACAAGATGTTCCAAATGTCAAAGATTCTCTCTTGGGTCCTTTGAACATTCACACACAAAAGGCACATCTGGACTCAGGAATGGTAGGGCACACCTGTAATTCCAGCACCGGGGAGGCTGATGAGGCAGGAGGGTTACATTGGGAACCCTGTCTCAGAAGAAAGCAAACAATCAAACCCCACCACGTCTTTAGCCCTTGTGAACATGCAGCCACCCCCGTCCATTTTTAAAGCTAAACCCGTTGTTTACAGTCCTGGGAATTGAACCCAGAGCCTCTAGAATGCAACATAAAAATTCTACTACTGAGCTATATCTCGGGTCCCATTTCTACCATTTATTTCTGAGGCAGGATCTATCTAAGTTGGTCTGTAGCTTGAATGTCCCGCCTTGACATCCCTGGTAACTGGAATTACAGACCTGTCCACCTTTCCCTGATTAAAGTTAGACCTTTACCAGCTGGGTTTTCTTAGAATGAGACCTAGGCATTTCCAGCGGATTCACTGTGCGCCACATTTGCATACAATAGGCTTGCAGATATGCTTGAGTTGGTGACGGGGGTCTCTGTGAATGGATATTCAGGCTGCTTTCATGGCCTTCATCTGCTTCCAAATACACTTAGTGGGATTGGGGAGAGATTACTCAGTGGTTCAAGTACTTGCCCTGCAATCACGAGGGCCCGAGTTCAGGTCTGCAGGATCCACATAAATACTGCGTGGATGTGGCAGCCTGCCTGTAATTCCAGCCTCAAGAGGTAGAAACAGGGATTCCTGGAGCAAGCCGGCATGCAAGACTACCCATGTTTGTGGGATCTGGGTTCAACTGGAAGATCCTGCCTAATTGAATAAGATGGAATATTGAGAGAAGATGATTCTTGGCATCAACCCTGGGCCTCCACATGCATGTGCAGCCCCCTTCACACACACTTGCACATACCCCCATTCTCCCATATATACATGTGCCTGGCCACACATGCAAATATACATGCACACCACACATACACAGACACACACACACACACACACAGACACACACACACATACACACACACACACTCACACACATGCACATGAAAATGAAAAAAATCAGCATGAGCTTTGAGCTCAGTCTATCCCAATACACACTTCAATGGCAGAATTTATAAGCTGAGACTCTCGTCAAAGCATTTACACTCTTGGAGGCTTAGTATTGTCATCTGAAAATTAAAGACAGGTCCATATCTACACAGACACTGCAGGGATGAAAACAGATCAGATCTAAAAGGATCCGATATGGGAGCTGGGAAGATGGCCCAGTGGTTAAGAGCAGAGGACCCAGGTTTGGTTCTCAGCACCCACAAAAGGCTAACACCCATCGCAGCACTATTTCTAAGGGATCCAGTGCCCTCTTCTGGGCTCTATGGGCATTGCATGCCACCGATAAACTTACATACAGGCAGGCAAAGCACTGGTACACATGAAATATAGATAGATAGATCATAGATGATAGGTATGTAGGTAGGTAGATAGATATATAGATAGATAGATAAACTTATATACAGTCAGGCAAAGCACTCATACACATGAAAGATGATAGATAGATAGATAGATAGATAGATAGATAGATAGATAGATACATTTGAAAGCCTCCACTGTGGTATCTGGCCCAGTGTAGATCTTCACACATAGTTGATGGTATTATTATTATTATTATTATTATTATTATTATTGCTTTCCCTTCCCAGTCCTAATCCTCAGCCCTAACTTTTGTCAAAGAGTTAAGGTGGATAGAGAGGGGAAACTGCTTCATGCACGAGCCCCCAAGGTCACGGGCACTCGGATGAAGCACTCATCTCTTCAAGACTGTGCAGCTGGGCCTTGTCTCCTTGCCTCTTTTTACACTGCACGCCCTCTGTGAATGTACAAACATTTGAGGTGCATAAAGCACTCCCACGGGTAAGTGGCTGTTCCCAGAAGCATGGTCCATTTTTCTACCTTTCATACTGTCAGTGAGCGAGACCTTGGGATTTTTATAATCCAAATTGATGCTCTCTAGGAAATCTCTTCCACTCCAGCTCCCTGTCCTGGAAAGATTCATTTTCTCATGGGCACTTCTCCAGCTCTGGTGGGTAATGGTGGCCGGGGGTGACTGCCTAGCTGCCCCGTGGCAAGGTGCATGTCTTGCTAATTTGAATCTCTTCCTCTTTTGCTCCCATCCACCTCGCCCGTTTGATTTATCTGCACCCGTTCTCGGATCCACTGATCACTTTCTTGTTATTCTTCCCTCCCCATCTATTTCAGTTTGCGCCACCTTTCCAGCAATTTCTTATGCCACCCCTTACCACCTGCTCCAACCTGACAAATTATTGACTCAAACTGTTCCTCCTGACCTGGCATGGTCTCTTCCCAGGGATATAAATGATACCATTCAGATGGATAATGGTGTTCTAATAAACATACAGTTGCTCCTCTTTCAGCATGCTGTTTGAAATTCAAGCATGCCAGGGTGACCCGCTACTGCCCTGGGGAAGGCTGGGAGAAGGAAGAAAGTGAAATTGGCAGGTAGACGGGGTGGCTAGGAAATCCATACGCCTGCTAATGAGATCAGAGGGCTCACAGGGAGCAGCCCTTTTGGGGTTCACTGTGTGACTCTGGCGTAGTTAAACATCAGGAGGGGGGGTGGCAGGTTCCTCTAACCAGGTAGGTGATGAAATCCTGAGGTTTGGTAGGAAGGAAAAGTGAATGGGGTCCCAAAAGCATGAGACACAGAAGGGAGCTCGCTGCCCCATCTGGCCCCATCATGGGTCCCTTGCAGGAGCACACATTAAGGTGTTCTGATTCCCGGGTCTGAACACCGCCATGTATTTGGACGCAAGTACCCTAAATCCACTTTTATACGTTCAACTACGAAAGCCTCACCAGACCCCAGATTCCAGCCTGTACTTTTCCCTCAGCATGGTCAATCTTGACTGGGAGATCAAGTTTAAAAAAAATCAATAAAACAACACAGACACAAATATCCCTGACACTTGAAAGACACATATGGTCAGTTCACTTAGAAAATATAAATGGGAGACAGAGAGATGGCCCAGCAGTTAAGAACACTGGCTGCTCTTCCAAAGGACCCAGGTTCAATTCCCAGCACCCACATGGCAGCTAACAACCATCCATAACTCCAGTTCCAGGGGAATCCAATGCCTTCTTCTGACTCCACCAATATCGTGTGACACAGGTGCAAGCAATACACTCATACACATAAAATAAATATTTTTTTAAAAAAAAGAAAATGTAACTGCTTAGTTTAAAAGCATATGGAGCCGGGCGTGGTGGCGCATGCCTTTAATCCTAGCACTTGAGAGGCAGGGGCAGGCGGATCTTTGTGAGTTCAAGGCTAGCCTGGTCTACAGAGTGAGTTCCAAGACAGCTGGGGCTACAGAGAGACCCTGTCTGGAAAAGACGGGAAAAAAAAAAAAGCATATGGAGTTTGAGGAGCTGGGTCTATCCATAAAGTGCTTATTACCCAAGTATAAGAGGACCTGAGTTCAGATCCCCAGGACCCAGGTGAAAGCCAGGCTTAACAGTGCCTGTCGTTAATCCCAGTACTGGGGAGGAAGAGACAGGCAGGTCCCTGGAACTGGTGACCAGCTAGTCAGTCAGTGAGGCCTGGCTTCAGTGAGAGACCTTGTCTCAAAAATTAAGTAGGGTCATGAGCCACTTGTCCTACCTTCCCATCCCACCTTGGCATGAAGCCATCTCTGAACATGAAAAAGACCAGCCACTATGAGAGAGCCAACAGACATTCAAAATGCGTGTCATCTCACCTTCCATGTTACCTCCCTTCCTCTGCTCTGCTCTGCTCTGCTCTGCAGTGTAGAAGGATCTGAGAACAAAGAATTCTTTCAAATCACTCAAATGTCCATTGTTAACGTATAGGTGAATGAATTAAGAAGGAGCAGTAGCATCTAGCCACACAAAAAGGCTGCCAAGTAATACTGCATGACTGAAGTGTAAGGCTGTGCATCAGAAAACGCTCCATCCCCGTTAAACCAATCAAGACCAGAATAGCAGTGTCAGAATGGAATGACAGTAGACGCTTTGCTCCGAAGCAGCTAGCTAGAAGAATCAACCTAGACTTTCTGAGGAGAAGTCCGTGTGTGGGAGAACATGAAGATGAGCCAGCTGGTCCACAGCCTTAGACACTCAGCCCCATTGAGCAGCAAAGTTCTACACTGGGAAGCTGGCAGACCTTTCCCCATCCTTCCCAGAGAGGGGAAGGACCCATTTCCTAGGCAGAGGCAGCCACCTGCAGGATGGAGGAAGATGGCAGCCATTTGAGGATGATCACCTTGATGGAGAGTTCAGTAGAAAAGAAGCAAGTCTGGGCTGTTGGGATAGCGCAGCCGTTAAAGGCTGAGGCTGAGAACCGCAAAAAAAAAGAAAAGAAGCAAGTCACTATTACATAGGCAGAACCTCCATTAAGTGCATGATTGTGGTGAGTGTGTGTGTGCGTGTATGTGTGTGTTCACACTGAGGATCTTCATAGAACTTAATTCCACATAGCATGTTAAGGACAAAAGAAGTGAAATTAGACCCCTACTTCAAATATTTCTACAATGCTTTGTTTTGTTTTATGAGACAAGGTCTCCCTGTAGCCCCAGCTGTCCTGGAACTCACAGAAATTGGCCTGCCTCTGTCTCCTGAGTGCTGAGATCAAAGTTGTGTGCCACCATGTCCAGCTGTATTTATTTATTTATTTATTTATGTATTTATTTATTTATTTATTTAGATAAGTTCTCACTGCACAGCCCAGCCTGGCTTTGAACACATGATTCTCCTGCCTCCATCTCCCAAATTCTTGGATTACAGGCATGTGCCAATGTGCTCAGCTTCAATTTTTTATAAGAAGTCTTTCTTTGGTAATTAGGAAAGAGAGGGAGTAAATGGATAATTATGCTTTCTGCAAAACTGTCTAGAATTAATAAGTACGGCAGCAGCAGTATTAGAAGCTGGTATTTATTGAGTGATTTGCTGTGTTTACCAGGCTCTTCAAAGCACATTACCAGAACAGAGTCATTTAACCCTCTCAGTAACCCTGTGAGATGGGGATTCCTTCTATGCCAATTGACATAGGAAGAATCAGGTTCAGGGACTTGACTTTAGGTAACTTGCTGTAGGTCACTAGGCAGTTATCCATGATCTCCATTTAAAATCAAATAGCTGAGGCTGGAGAGATGGCCTAGTGGTTAAGAGCACCGACCGCTTTTGCAGAGGACTCGGGTTTAATCCCCAGCACCCACATGGCGGCTGAGAACCGTCTTTGACTCCAGTTCCAAGGGAATCCGACACCCTCGTCTGACCTCCATGGCATTGCATGACACAGGTGCACAGACTTACATACAGACAGTACATTCATATACATAAAAAATAAAGGTTTATTAGAAAATAAAATAAAATAGCTGATGAAAGAAAGAAGCTGTGCTGTGTGTTAAAAAAAAAAAAAAGAAAAGAAAACTAGGAATTCACAAGACCCCCACTGTATCAGGCACCATGGACCCAGGACCCACAAAACTTGTAGAGGTCTTTAGATTTGTTTGACGGTCTTTTCAAGTTAGAGGAGGAAAATGGGAACTTTCAGGATCAAAAAAGTATCTCAATTTTATTCTTCATGTGTTTGGAAACAATGGAAACTTTAGGACTCATAAAAAATCTGTTCCATTTCACTTAAAGTAGAAATATTATCTAGTGGGGGTTACATAAATAATACCAAGAATATTTTTTAAAGCTGGGACAAGTGGCATACACTTGTCTTCTCATCTACTCAGGAAGCTGAAGCAGGAAGATTGCAAGTTCAAATCCCGCCTGGGCTACACAGTGAGCCCAGCCTAGACAAATAAGTGAGACTCTGTCTTAAAATAAAAAGCAAAAATAGAGGCAGGTAAGCTCAATGGTAAAGTATTTGTCTAGCATGTGAGAGGCCCTGTGTTCAATCTATAGCCTCCAGAAAGGAATCTTTTTACTACTGATATTATGAGGGGACGATATCATGAAGACAAGAATGGCAGAGGAGTCCCCAAAAGTCCACCAGAGCCTGGTCCCTCTGACAGCACCCAGGGCACATGCGTTTAAAGCCAAGTTCCTAGGTAAACTTCCTGTTGGGATCAGTCTGGCTCATGGTAGCAGAGGTGCTGTCTGCCGAAGGACTGGCACCCACAGGCTCAGATCAGCACCCTCAGGTTCAGAACTGCCTTTGGCTGTCATCTTTTTGGAATCCCCCACATGAAGTCCCTAAGAGACTGAGTGATTCAAGTAAGAAAGAGAAGTGACTTTGCAAGCATTTAAAGCGTTACATAAGCAATGACAAGATACTGGCAGACACTGAAGATGTTTCTTTAGTTAAAAAAAAAAAACAGTATCTGGAGAGACCTCAATCTTGTCATGGGGTTTCTATAATGAGGCTTCTAATTTAGACTGGGCTCCGGTTAATGAAAGGCTGTGGAGAATTATACTAACAAAGTCTGGCTATAAAATTCTTCCTTGCAGCTCTTCACTAAAATACAAGGCAAGATTTTCAAATGAAGGCATTGGGCCATCGGTGCTCATATTTGAGCCCCACCTGCAAATGGAACTCTGAAATACTAGAAGACATTTTGGTGAGGGAGATATAATTTATATAATAATCAGCATTCTTTCTATTCAAAAGACTTACGTTACGGTGGGAAAGCTTTTCCCTCTGAGGGTCCAACAATGGACTCTGCTGAAATACGCTGGCAGTACACAGATCAACAGGAGGGAGGGCATGCAAGTGTCTTAAAGTGCGTGTGTGTAGAGGAGCCTCGTGAGAAGTGAAGCCCAAAGCAGAGACGGTTGAAGGTGAAAAAGGAGGAGGTAAAAGCCGTAGGTGCATTTATAGGGAAGAAATCATTTTCAAGGCACGTGAATAGACCCAAAAGAACCATGTTGGCCTGGGTCAGAGTTCCTCTGGGTCTAAATGCAGCCCTTGGGTTTCAGTCCCTTCTTTGATGAAGGGATTTTAATCTTATTTGGTGAATAAAATGAAATTAAAAGAGAGGAGACAGCTGTGGCTTCCCTTAGGCAGACCCAGTCTTCAGATAGAAAGAAACTTCACAGCTGGAGAGATGGCTCAGTGGTTAAGAGCACTGGCTGCTTTTGCAGAGGAACTGGGTTTGGTTCCCAGCACCCACATGGTGGCTAACCATTGTCTGTAGCTCCAGTTCCAGAGAATCCAGCATTTTCTTCTTGCCTCGATGAAATTAGCATCACATAGCTTGCATACATGCAGACAAAACACCCATACACATAAAATAAATATAAAAAAATAAAAAAAACATTTTTTAAAGAAAGGACCTTCAGGGAGACCCCTCCCCTGCATCTGCAGTTCTCCAAGTTGAAGTTGAAAGCCATGCATTTTAAGGCATCAGTGTGTGTGTGTGTGTGTGTGTGTGTGTGTGTGTGTGTCTGTGTGTGTGTGTCTATGTGTCTGTGTGTCTGTGTGTCTGTGTGTGTCTGTGTGTGTGTTCATAGAGATGTCTGTGTGTGTGCCAGGTGCACATACATATGTGTATGTGGACATGTACAGGCCAGAGGTCAAACTCAGATGTCAACTCAAGCACCACCCACCTGATTTTCAAGATAGATTCTCCCATTGGCCTGGAGTTTGCCGAGTAGGCTAGGTCGTCTAACCTTTACTGACTAAACCATCTCTCCAGTCCAAGGTGTCATTGTCATAAGCCACAACACTGGTGCAGAGAGGACCTTTATCTGTCTTGAGGCTGAGGAGTGATGGGGCGACACTGGATTCAGAACCTGCCTGCCTTTCTCAGTGCAGTCTTCAATCTCAGAGGGTCTTCTCATGAAGGTGCATCCCCGTGTTCCACCCCATGATCTTTGCCATGGACTCAAGTGTTTGAACATCTGCTCCCACCCAGTAGTGCTGTTTTGGAAAGGCTGTCAAAGAAAACCTTTAGAAGATGGAGCCCAGCCTGAAGAAGTAACTCACTGAGAGGCAGATCCTTGACACTGTTGTGCTTTTAGGGTGAAATGTCCTCCATAGCCTCGTGGTTTGGACGTTTGGCTCCTGCTGGGGGTACCTCTTGGGGAAGTTAGGAAACCTGTAGGTAGCTTCCTGCTGGAGGAAATGACTCACTGGGCAAGAGCCTTAAAGTTTTATAGCCCAACCCCTCCGTTTCCTGACAACAGATACAATGTGACCCACCAACCCTTGCATCATGATGCACTGTGGGCCTCAAACTGTGGTCCAAAATGAACTCTTCCTCCCTTATGTTGTTTTTGCCAGGTATTTGGTGACAAGAAATGTAACTAACAGAGAGGTTATATTATATTATCTCACCTCCCACCCCCATCATATTCTCTGCTTCCTGGTCCATGGCAGCAGGCACTCCAAGCAATGCACCTGCTCTCATCCCTTCCTCACCTTGATGGCTCCCCAGAAACAGTGAGCCAAAATAAATGTCCTTGTCCTTGACTTATTTCTGTGAGGCATTTTTGTCATTTTGATGAGCAAAGAGATGAATCCATCCTGATTTCAAAGCAGTAGGAAGAAAAGGAACAGTTTCTCACCAGGGTCTCCAAAGATGTAGCTATTACCCTCTGAACTAGATCAAGAAACTGTCTCTGGGTATTCACCATGGCTGAAAACAGTGATGACGCCTAAGAGCGTTCTGGCCCATAGGTGCTGGACTCAGCATGTGGCTGGAGAGGGTTAACTCCCCCTGGGCCCCACAGACGGAGGAAAATCCAAAACCAAGGTGTTATAAATTATATCAAGGGTAGCAAGCATCGGAATAAAAGCAAGAGTGCCTCCTGCAGTATCTCATTACAGTAAGGAAGCTAAAACTTCAATTTCCGTTCTGTTACAAAGTTTTGTGATGTGCTAAAAACAACAAAAACTTTTAAATAAATTCTCAAATGGCTCAAAGTCTGCCTATCTTGGGTCTAAGTCATCAGAAATACTGGTGGAAAATTTGTTATCATTTTCTTGTTCCTATCTTGAAAATTCATGCAAATTTGTACCTTTTGGCTCTCGCTGAAGAAACATGATAATTTGGAGCCTGAATTAGTCCTAGAAGAGGGCTGGTCCCTGAGCGCCTTCTGTGGCCGCACCTGGGTGCTCCGGCAGAGCATGCGCAACACAAGCGCCCAGCCTTCCTCTATGCTGAGCTGCTGACTACACAGCCGATTAAACCCACTGAAAAAAAAAAGGGGGGGGGGTTAAACTTCAATTAGTAAGTCATGCGCAACACAAGCGCCCAGCCTTCCTCTATGCTGAGCTGCTGACTACACAGCCGATTAAACCCACTGAAAAAAAAAAAGGGGGGGGGGTTAAACTTCAATTAGTAAGTCAGCAAGGAAAACTGGGCTCTAGACCACCAGTAAAACTTCATGCTAGCTTGTATTTCCACTCACCACATACCCGACTCCACATATACCACCCCCACACACACACACACATAGTCAGTTCAATGGACAAATATTTCCTATAGGAATTACTTCCATTTCTTTTAGAAACACCATTCTTTGTGGTACTACTAAAAGTTTAATCAAGAAAATAATTGAACTTTTTTTTGCAATTTCATGCTAGTGAACACTGTTAATCCAACCTCAGTGATTGCATGTTGCACTTCAGATTTGAATAGTATCTGAAAAAAAAAAAGTCAAAATAACATCACTGTGTCACTCTGACTTCTCAAGATGGGACAGCACCCCCTGACAGCATGGGAAACCTTGCTCTAGAACATCTTTCGTTTCTCTTATTTGGCAGGATCATTTCATCAAATTGAATATTTCCTTTTTTTTTTCTTTTTGGTCTTTTCGAGACAGGGTCTCCCTGTAGCCCCAGGTGCCCTGGACCTCACTGTAGACCACGCTGGCCTTGAACTCACAAAGATCTGCCTGCCTCTGCCTCCCGAGTGCTAGGATTAAAGGCGTGTGCCACCACGCCCAGTAAATTGAATATTTCTGAACCCCTCTTAAAGGTGCTGGATGGGGCGTAGATGGTGAGTGGGAAGACACAGGAATAGATGAGCCTTCCTTGTCTTGGGAGTCAATGTGAAGTTACAGTGAAGCACCACGTAAAGTAAACTGTGGTAAGCTACCATGTTGGTCAGCTTTCCACTGCTATGACAAAGAACCGGAGGTAATCAACTAAGAAGAAACATTTATTTTGCCTCATGATTTCAGAGATTTCAACCTGTGGTTGATGAGTTGGCCTTGTTGCCTTTGGCCAGTGGTGACATGGTGTGTACCAGGGGACAGGGAGCTGAAGATGACAGAAAGAGACCAAGATTCCAATACATGGGCACGCCCCCAGTGACTCAACTTCCTTCCACTGGGCTCCGCCTCCTAGCCTCCACCTCCAAGGCTCCACCTGCTTTGAACAGCACTGGAGAGCTTTGAACAGCACTGGAGAGGCTGGCAGTAAAGCCTTTAGTATGCAATATCTTTGGGGGACATCTAATGCAAATTTTTACCAGTCATCTAAAGCAAACTTATTCTGATTGATACAATTAAGTACTTCATTAAGTAGCCATGCCTGAATACCAAGTTTCTTTGGACGTAGTATGGAATAGCAAGACACAAGCTCCTTGCTCTCACGAGGTTGAGATCTAGTGGGGGCGGGCAGATGATGGGTCCTCAATCCACAAATTGTAAAGCAGCTGTCACTTGCCAATAGCTCCTCATCTGTGGTTCAGACTTGGTGCCCACCTCTTCCCCAAGCCCCTCCAAGCTAGCTTCAGCTTAAGCAGGCATGTGCTTGCTGTCACAACTGCTGTGCGTTCATACGCGCAACTGCTCTGTTGTGTCCCCCAAACACTGCTTCATTGTATTCATCCGCTGCCTCTGGCTCGTTACCATCTTTCCTCTCCCTCTTGCATGAAGATCCCTGAGTGGTGGGGGGGGCAGGAGTGTGATACAGAGGTACCATTTAGGGCTGAAAACTCTACGATCCCTTGTTCTCTGCTCCCTGAGCAGTTGTGGGTTCACCATCTAATGCAAAAAGAAGCTTTGCTTTTATAAGGCAGGAAGGTGTCTTTAGGAGACAGCGTTAGAGTAGAAAAAGGTGTCGACTGAATGTGGATTTCAGAAAACAGCACGCAAGTTTCCATTGCTCTGCAAGTATTCCGTAGACATTATTGTTTGTGTCGTGACTCTTACTCTGAGAAGGAGCTTCTGAGGTTGAGAGAGAGTAGAGGGGCAACTAGCTTGATGGAAGAAAGTTTATGAAGGAAGGACTTGGCTTCAGGGTCATGACATAAGAGTTCACAGGGAGCCAGAGGAAGTTTTCCAGAGAAAGGGGAAAAAAAAGTGACCCCCGCATCCCCCACTAGTTTTGCTTATGGCTTCCTATGACTCTATTTTTTTGGGGGGGGTCTTTTCGAGACAGGGTCTCCCTGTAGCCCCAGCTGTCCTGGAATTCGCTCTGTAGACCAGGCTGGCCTTGAACTCACAAAGATCTGCCTGCCTCTGCCTCCCAAGTGCTAGGATTAAAGGTGTGTGCTGCCACACCAGGCTTCTTTTTTATTTTATCCAAAACAGGATTTCAAGCTGCTTCTAAATAGAGTCTCGGGTGTTGTGGCACAGACCCATTTTTCACATAGCAAGCACCTCTCTAGGCTAAGTCACCACAGCCCTGTTCTCCTCTGAAGACCATGGCAGTATTCAGGGTTTTAGTGGATGGTGTAAACTTTAGGATCAGAATAGCAGACTTTCTGATATTTCAGTGACCTATCCAGAGTCTCTCCACGCCATCCACTGTTCGAATCAGGCTGTGTAGTCTACCATTGTTTTCATTTGCATTTCCTGGAGGAGCCACTTTTGCAAGACATACATGTTTTCTTTTTTTTTTTTTTTTTACATACATGTTTGCCCAGAGATCCTGTGGGCTTCGTTCTACTACCCATCAAGGAAATGTATGGATTGGCTCTCTTCATGAAAGGAGATGATAGAAAAGTATATGTTAAAAATCTAAGAATGTAGGGCTGGAGAGGTGGCTCAGTAGGTAAGGGGGCCTGCAGCCAAGACCAAGGACCTAAGTTCAATCCCCAGGCCCCACAGGGTGGACAGAGAGAATGGATTCCTGCCAGTTGTCCTCTCAGGCACATGCACTCATGAGCATGCATGCACACACACACACATACACACACACACACACACACACACACACACACACATGCTCTCTCACTCTCTCTGAATGAATGAATGAATAAGTAAATAAATAAATAAATGTAAAAAATAAAATGATCTAAAAACATACCACAGTGGGGAAAGGAAGTAGAAGGCTGTGAAAGTTCCAGTCCTGGGTGCCAATCTTTCCACTGGGGCTGAGTCCCCCAACCCCACAGCCAGAACCTTCTGCCAGCTCAGATATCCCTTCCCCTATGCCCCTGCACTTGACCCAAGACCTTCTTCTCTGGCCCAATTTCCAGAGACTCAATTCTGGAGAAGAGACAAGCATTAGGTGTGGTCTCTCTCTCTTTTTAAATTTTTATTTATTCTTTTTATTTTTATGTGTATGAGTCTAATGCCCAAATATAGGTAGCTGTACCTGTGTCATACAATGCCCATGGAGGTCAGAAGAGGGTGTTGGATCCAATGGAACTGGAGTTAAGAATGGTTGTTAGCTGCTCAGTGGGTGCTAGGACCTGAACCTGGATCCTCTGTAAGAGCAAGCAGTGCTCTTAACCTCTGAGCCATCTCCCAGCCCTTTCTTGCTCTTTCCTGTCAAAGCACTGGAGACAACAGGCACCAGCTCCCTTGTCAATAAGACACTGGTATTGTGGAGTTGTGTGGCGTTGACATCCCCCAGTGCCCCTGAAGTCACCATTGTTAGTTCCGTGTCTTCCCCAGGTCTCTCCATTCCTCCCCACAGCAGCCTGGCTACTGTTGGCCCCTGAACCCTTGGTTTCCTGGTAGTAGAACAAGACAAGTGTCAGAAGTTGCAGTGGGTGATGACGGGGTAGAAGGCACAGGTCCCCACAGGAGCTAGGGAATGGAAAGAAATGTTAGTCTCAGCCAGAGTCCAGAAGGCCACAGACGTGTGTGTCAGGCTAGGAAATGTCACCTAGGCCAGACAAAAGCTGTGTTCAAGGGTTCGCAGATGTAGGTGTAACCCAGCCTGCTCTTGGCTGGCCACCCCAATTTTCTCGGTGCTGTTGTTACCCCAGATAATGAGTACCACACTCCTCTCCATCCTCCTCCTCTGGAGCCCCACAAAGTGTCACTCTCAGATTTGTCTCCTGCAAAAGACAGCTCAGATGCTCGAGGCCGCTTTAATTGTTGCCTCTCCGTCAATCTTCTCTCCCTGCAATCATTTGGGTCGCTTTCCTCTCAACTTGCTCTAATTTGTCTACATCTTCCTGGGACAGAGTTGTGTAAAGAGCGTCACCCTGTTCTGTGCAGGGAGTTTGCCTTGCCTGGAGGACGTGCCTCACCATCCAGAGAGTTCCACACAAGAGCTGAGGCTGAGAGGAGAGCTGAAAACAGTAGGTCTCCAGTTTTCCACAGAGGCCATTTCTTCCGGGTCCAGAGCCGACCTGTGCAGTATTTTTAGCGTCTGATTGTCAGGCTGCGGCATTAGAAAGTTTGTGGTCACATTAGATATTCTAGAAAGTCACATTGCTGGTGATGTGCGGCTGTATCTGTATCAATAGATGAGTAATTGCTGGCTGTCATGTCCACCTTGTAGAGTCCTGTCCTCCTCCAACCTACTGAAAGGCAGCATGGGAAAGGAACACCGGAGTCGGCCACCCACAGCCTGTCACGGGAGCGCCCTCTGCTGGCCGGGGGTGCCACTTACAGCCATGCCGGGGGCAAGGGGCCTTCCTCTCAACAGATAGATAGCTCCCTGGCTCTGGGCAAGGGAGATACTGTTCCCACTTTAAAGACTGGATCACTGAGCCAAGGAAAAACAAAGTCGTAGTTCACAACCAATGGGAATAAAGGACAGAAAGAGGTCACCAGTGACCAGAGTAACAAACCACATGGACGTCTCCATCTTGCTTTAGATTCTCCCCGGCCTGGGACCGAAAACTTCAACAGCAGAGCAGAGCCCAGGGCTGTATCAAGAGTGGAAGGGGACTGGACGGTGGCTGGCCCCCTGTTGCTGTGGGAGGGGAGGAAGCCTCCTTTAGCTCTGCCATGCAACAACAGGCTTGTCAGACCACACTCCCTTGTAAGTGTGAGGTTCTCTGATTTAGAACAATGGATGAACTAAACATGCCTAGGGCTCCTTGTGGCCTAGCCCACCCTCAGCTTGTGCCCATTGGCTTGCACAGAACTCTCTGATTTATTCCTCAGTGTAAGATTAAAAAATCCTGGTGGTTTACGCCTTTAATCCTAGCACTTGGGAGGCAGAGGCAGGCGGATCTTTGTGAGTTCAAGGCCAGCCTGGTCTACAGAGTGAGTTCCAGGACAGCTGGGGCTACAGGGAGACCCTGTCTCAAAAAGACAAAAAAAAAAAAAAAAAAAATCCTGTGATGTCACTATAGCTTTATCCTCACCTAAGAAGATTGATAACAGCGATGATGATGACGTCGACAATAATAATGATAAAAATGATAACTGTAAAAGGCTGAGGTTGAAAGAAGTCACAAAACTCTAATTGCCAATGCAAAGGTGACAGACTGATTTCCACGCCCCCGAACACTGGCCCTTTGCAGATGACAGCACAGCCCCGTGCCCTCCATTAGGAGGTAGGAGAGGCACTAACCCAGCCTTCTCCTCCTTTGTTGGAATGTGAAAAGGAAGGAGGCGGGAGAAGACAGCACTTTGCAAATGGGCAGCAGTCTGGTTCTTTCACACTACTCAACACTAACTCTGTCTCCTAAAGACTATGTCCATAGGCTCAAGGCCTCTGACCTGTGATTAGAGCACTTGCTTTGAATAACTCTCAAATGGTACTGCTGTGTGTGCCTTCAACCAGTCCCAAGGTCTCATCTGGTGCCTAATATGATTCAAACTGAGATCCAGGGGATACTGAGATGTGTTAAGAGAGATCAAACTTTAGAACAGTTGGTAAGTGGTCAACTGAGCAGGGGCCTGCGGAAATGTGTAGGCTGGCAAGATGACACAGTGGGTGAAGTGCGTGCACAAGCATGAGGAGCAGAGTTGAATCCCTAGTACCCATGTAAATGGGTGTACCTACATACATGCAAACAAATACCCACATGAGCACACATACATACATACACACATAATGTATGCATGCAAAAAAGTTTTCTTAAACCGAGGTAAACAACAATATGATGATATTAAAATAATGAAATCACTGCTACTACAAGAGGTGACGATCAGGGGGCTTTGCATAAATAGCCAAATTCAAATATTCTTTTAGTTCTATTGGTAAATATCCATGTTAGTTCTATGTTTGTGTGTGACAAGATTGCTGGAGTTGGTCTGTGGCCCCTTCTTCCTTCTCATGGGACACACACCCAGCCATTCTCCCCAGGTGCATCTACATTTTCTGTTTCTTCTCTAAGGACATATATCACTAGCCATTTATATTGTTTTGTGCCTCTGGTTCTTTTCATTGGAAGAATGAGCCGGGTGTAGTGGTGCAAGTCTGTGATCCCAGCAACACCGATACTGAGGCAGGAGAATCTTGGGTTCTAAGCCAGCCTGGGCTACCAGAGTAAGGTCACATCTCCAAATGCCAAAATAAATAAAAGAAGGGTGGCAAAAGAAAAAGACAGTAAGTTATGTCCTGTTGAAAGTGTGAAGACAGATTGAAGACTTTTTAATAAAGCAACAGAAAAGGCTTTATGGGCGTCAAGAATACTCTAGCATGAACTTGGGTGACTTCTCTGAGTCCTGCTTAGCACTGATTTTCCTCCAGCCCAGTTTAATGAATCAGGACAGTTTAATGAATGAGCAAATTCATGGCAAGCCTGGGCTTTGAGAGCCAGACTACAGAGTCGGGGTACCTAGCTATTTTCCACAGGGAAAGTTGTTACGGTGAAGGAAGCTTCTCCTGTGCCCTTCCTTGGGGACCCGCTCTCAATATTTCAACAGAAGACCTATTTCTCATTTCTCTATTGGCCCAAGGCTTCCAGGTAAACATGAAGTCTATTTAAAATGCTGTGGCTCCTTTCCACCAGAACAGCTGGTAGCTCATCTATTTCTCTGCCCTTTTCTATGGCTTTAAATTGCTTTTTACATTTATTTATTTATTTATTTATTTATTTATTTATTTATTGGGATGGGAGTACGTGAATGGTGTGGAGTGTCAGAAGGTATCTTGAAGAAGTCAGTTTTGTCCTTCCACCATGAGTCCCAGAGGTCAAATTCAGGTCCTCAGGTTTGATGGCAAGGGCTTTACCAGCTGAGCCATCTCAAGGGCTACCCCCAGCTGTGGATTTTTATTTTTATTTATTTGATTTTGTTTTGTTTTGTTGTTGCTGTGTCTCAGGGCCACCCCCAGCTGTGGATTTTTGTGTTGTTGTTGTTGTTGTTGTTGTTGCTGCTGCTGCTGTTGTTGTAAGACAGGGTTTCCCTCCAGCCCCAGCTGGCCTGAAACTCACTATGTAGAACCACATTGGTCTTGATCTCACAGAGTTCTATCAGCTTCTACCTCCCAAATGCTGGTTTTAAAGGCATGAACCACTATACCTGTCCCCTACCGTGGATTTTTAAATATTAAGAACAATATTTATTTTATTTTTTTTATTTATTTATTTAGTATGAGTGTACTGTCTGCATGTAGGTTGGTGCACCCATGTCGTGCAATGCCATGGAGGTCAAAAGAGGGCATCAAATTCCCCTGGAACTGGAGTTAAAGACAGTTCTTAGCTGTCATGTGGGTGCTGGGAATCAAACCCGGGTTCTCTGCAAGAGCAGTCGGTGCTCTTAACCACTGAGCCATCTCTCCAGCCCCAAATATAAGAACAACCTTAAGCCAGCAGTAGAAATGAAATTCATCATGCTGACCATCATCAAACACAAACCAACTACTGGTGTTCCTTTATTCTATTGCATTTGTGAAGGACTGAGATGGAATGGTCATCTGACCCGTTCATTTCTGAGTCATTTTCCATTGGATTTTGAGCTAAACCATAGTCAGTCAGGAATAAAATCCAATGAGCAGATCTTTGTAGTTGTTCATCTTGAGTTGATAAAATTCAAAAGATGTAGGTTGGTGATTCTCGATTATTGTCTTATTTGAACAGTTTAAGAGTTCTAGAAGTAGAATTCTGAAAGAGACTTGGTGCA
Organism: Rhizomys pruinosus; assembly: GCA_009823505.1. Classification (NCBI taxonomy): domain Eukaryota; kingdom Metazoa; phylum Chordata; class Mammalia; order Rodentia; family Spalacidae; genus Rhizomys; species Rhizomys pruinosus. The sequence goes on from VZQC01001015.1 coordinate 694,300, forward strand.
TGGTCAGGCCCGTGCATCACAGCTACAGAGGCTTATCAGGACACATAACGCATGCGGGCGAATCAAGCTGGTGTTATGGTTTGAATATGAAATGCTCCCCATAGCCTCTTGTACTGAGTATTTGGGAAGTGATTAGATCCTGAGTGCTGTGACCTAGTGGATTTGTTATTCCTTCAATGGATGTTTGATGCAATGACTTTGTGGGGATCTGGTAATACGTGGGTGGGTAGGGGGTCCTACCTGGAGAAAAGAGGCCACCAGACCCATGAGTGCCCCAGCTCTTCCTGTATTCCCTCTCTGCTTCCTGAGCACTGCCAGTGAGCAGGCTTTGCCACACATTTCTGCCACCAAGATACTCTGCTCAAGTACATGGACAAGGAACAAGCCTCAGTCCTCGGACACCAGGAGCTAGATGTGATCTTTCCTACTTTAACCTGTTTTTGTCACAGGGATGAACAAAGTAACCAGCCTACCTAGTAATAAACTCAGAATGTCAAACATTGACATTCTGAATGTCACCTACACTGAATGGCACCTACACTGAGCTCTAACCAGTTACATTCATCCAGTATCACCAGATTTCCAATTCCTCAAGAAAACCTAAAACTCAATTTGTTTTACTGATAGCCTCTGACTATACCTAATTCATATTTTATTTTTAAATCCCCCAAACCAAGTAAGTATGCATGTGGACTCAGAATCAACCCAATGGTACTAGTGGTCACTTCTGGTCTAGTTGTGACTTCTGGTTTTTGAAAGGGGAGCTAAGTATCCACTGAGTGATATTCAGAAGACAGTTAGGACAGACATGGAGATCATACCCACACAGCTTAGAAAGCTGGAGAGACAAGAAAACCAACTCCCCCAAGATAAACAGCACTGGGGTAGCTCAGTCTTTACCTCCTGCTGAGCTGAGGCTAGCTCATTCTTAGTGGAAGTTCATACTTGTCCTTTCAACTTTATAACTGGTATTAGCTAGTTCCCCTTAAGAGGCATATTTTAAATTCTCCTATACTTTTTTCCTGCAGAAAAGTCTTTGGGTGTGATAACAGGAACAAATCACTATCCCAAATAAGTGCACATGTTAGGATAACAAGGCCAGGGTACAAGTTCCATGTACATATACATGCACATGTATTTAACATGTTAGGAGCCATTTTCCCTGCATCTACTGAAAGTTCTCTATCCATGTGAAAACTCCTCAGCAGGGTTCCTATAAAAGGTTCCCCTTGTTTGGATAATTGACTTTTATTTTTCCTCCCATGTCAGGGTTGGCCCATGGACTAGCCTGTTTTATTAATAAAGTTTTATTGAGATCCAGTAGTGGGCATCATTTTCACATCATCCATGACTACTCTCAAGCTCTGACAGCAGAGTTGAACAACTGTGACCAGGTCCACATTACACACAAAGCTCAGTGTTCCCTCTGCAATCCTTCAAATCTACCAACCACTGCAAGATGCTGGGAGCACTTGCCTCTGACTTATGAGGCATGATTAGTGTCTTGTGAATGACAGACTAGAGAAGTAATATTTGGTACCAGGACCCCAAAACTCAAATTATTAGAGGACAAAAAGTAAATACAGACAGCCGGGAGAACATTTGTGAGGCACTATTTCTCCATCTCAAGGTGACAGAATGTACCCAGCCGAGGGACTAGATCATCCTGCAAGAATGCAGGTCCAGGGGCTGGAGAGATGGCCTAGTGGTTAAGAGCGCTGACTGCTCTTGCAGAGGACCCGGGTTCGATCCCCAGTACCCACATGGCAGCTGAGAACTGTTGGATTCCAGGGGAATCCAACACCCTCTTCTGACCTCCGCAGCATTGCATGACACGGGTGCACAGACCTACATGCAGACAGTACATTCATACACATAAAAAAAAAGATAGAGCTTTTATGTGCCATCAATTGAGTAGACAATATACTACAAGCTTTACAAGCTTACTTCTTTCTGAAGACAGGGTCTCATGTATCCAGGCTTGCTTCCAACTCACTAAGCAGCTGAGAATGACCTTGAACTTTGATTCTCCTGCCTCCACATCCAGAATGCTGGGATTATAGTCACGTGCCACCATGCTTTGAGGTCAAACCCTAGCCATCGAGCACACAAAGCAAGTACTCTACCAACCAAGTTACAGCCCCAGCCCCAGCCCCAGCCCAGCCCAGCCCCAGCCCAGCCCCAACCCAGCCCAGCCCAGTCCAGCCCAGCCTAAGATTTCTTCTTAAATAATGGAATCTGATTTCCCTAAGTCAGAGGCTTTTACCTGGCAATCTGAAGAGTTGTTTNTCATGGGACCACACACCAGCAATTCTCCCCAGGTGCATCTACATTTTCTGTTTCTTTCTTAAGGACATATATCACTAGCCATTTATATTGTTTTGTGGCTCTGGTTCTTTGTCATTGGAAAGATGGCCGGGTGTAGTGGTGGCAAGTTTGTGATCCCAGCAAACACGATATGAGCAGGAGAATCTTGGGTTCTAGAGCAGCCTGGGCTACCAGTAAGGTAGACATCTCGCAAATGCCAAAGTAATAAGAAGGGTGGCAAAAGAAAAGAGTAAGTTGTCCTGTTGAAAGTGTGAAGACAGATTGAAGACTTTTTAATAAAGCAACAAACAAGGCTTTATGGGCGTCAAGAATACTCTAGCATGAACTTGGGTGACTTCTCTGAGTCCTGCTTAGCACTGATTTTCCTCCAGCCCAGTTTAATGAATCAGGACAGTTTAATGAATGAGCAAATTCATGGCAAGCCTGGGCTTTGAGACCCAGACTCGAAGAGTGGGGATCACTAGCTATTTCCACAGGGAAAGTTGTTACGGTGAAGGAAGCTTCTCTTGTGCCCTTCCTTGGGGACCCGCTCTCAATATTTCAACAGAAGACCTATTTCTCATTTCTCTATTGGCCCAAGGCTTCCAGGATAACACTGAAGTCTATTTAAAATGCTGTGGCTCCTTTCCACCAGAACAGCTGGTAGCTCATCTATTTTCTGCCTTTTGCTTGGCTTGAAATTGCATCGTTTACGTTATTTCATTTATTATATTATTTATTTATTTATTTATTGGGATGGGAGTACGTGAATGGTGTGGAGTGTCAGAAGGTATCTTGAAGAAGTCAGTTTTGTCCTTCCACACGAGTCCCAGAGGTCAAATTCAGGACTCCTCAGGTTTGATGGGCAGGGCTTTACCAGCTGGCCATCTCAAGGGCTACCCCCGCTGTGGATTTTATATTTTTATTTATTTGATTTTGTTTTGTTTTGTTTGTTGCTTGCGTTTGTCTCAGGGCCACCCCCAGCTGTGGATTTTTGTGTTGTTGTTTGTTTGTTGTTGTTGTTGCTGCTGCTCTGCTTTGTGTAAGCACAGGGTTTCCCTCCAGCCCCAGCTGGCCTGAAACTCACTATGCTAGAACACATTGGTCTTGAATCTCACAGAGGTTCTATCAGCTTCTACCTCCCAAATGCCTGGTTTTAAAGGCCATGAACCACTATACCTGTCCCCTACCGTGGATTTTTAAATATTAGAACAATATTTAATTTTATTTTTTTTATTTATTTATTTAGATTATGAGTTGTACTGTCTGCATGTAGGTTGGTGCACCATGGTCGTGCAATGCCATGGAGGTCAAAAGAGGGCACTCAATTCCCCGAGAACTGGAGTTAAAGACAGGTTCTTAAGCTGTCATGTGGGTGCTGGGACACAAACCCGGGTTCTCTGCAAGAGCAGTCGGGTGCTCTTAACCACTGGAAGCATCTCTCCAGCCCCAAATATAACAGCAAAACCTTAAGCCAGCAGTAGTGAAATTCACTCATGCTGACCATCATCACACAAACACAACCAACTACTGGTGTTCCTTTATTCTATTGCATTTGTTGAAGGACTGAGATGGAATGGTCATCTGACCCGTTCATTTCTGAGTCATTTTCCATTGGATTTTGAGCTAAACCATAGTCAGTCAGGAATAAAATCCAATGAGCAGATCTTTGTAGTTGTTCATCTTGAGTTGATAAAACTCAAAAGATGTAGGTTGGTGATTCTCGATTATTGTCTTATTTGAACAGTTACCCCTTCCACACCCCGACGTTCCTCAGACACGTAATCTCGAGAAGACAGACTGGTGCATGGTCAGAAGTAGACACACCGTCCGCCCACCTACTCTACTGCCTGTAACATTACGAATCGGCAGTCGAATGCAAGCTGGTGTTATGTTTGAATATGAATGCTCCCAGGCCTCTTTGTACTGAGTTTGGCGAAGTGATTGATCTGAGTGCGTGACCTAGTGGATTTGTTATTCCTTCAATGGATGTTTGATGCAATGACTTTGTGGGGATCTGGTAATACGTGGGTGGGTAGGGGGTCCTACCGGAGAAAAGAGGCCACCAGACCCATGAGTGCCCCAGCTCTTCCTGTATTCCCTCTCTGCTTCCTGAGCACTGCCAGTGAGCAGGCTTTGCCACACATTTCTGCCACCAAGATACTCTGCTCAAGTACATGGACAAGGAACAAGCCTCAGTCCTCGGACACCAGGAGCTAGATGTGATCTTTCCTACTTTAACCTGTTTTTGTCACAGGGATGAACAAAGTAACAGCCTACCTAGTAATAAACTCAGAATGTCAAACATTGACATTCTGAATGTCACCTACACTGAATGGCACCTACACTGAGCTCTAACCAGTTACATTCATCCAGTATCACAGATTTCCAATTCCTCAGAAGAAAACCCTAAAACACTCATGTTGTTTTACTGATAGCCTCTGCATATACGTAATTCATATTTATTTTTAATCTCCCCAAACCAAGTAAGTATGCATGTGGACTCAGAATCAACCCAATGGTACTAGTGGTCACTTCTGGTCTAGTTGTGATCTCTGGTTTTTGAAAGGGGAGCTAAGTATCCACTGAGTGATATTCGGAAGACAGTTAGGACAGACATGGAGATATCACTACCACACAGCTTAGAAAGCTGGAGGAAGCGAAAACCAACTCCCCCAAGATAAACCGCACTGGGGTAGCTCAGTCTTTACCTCCTGCTGAGGCTGAGGCTAGCTCAATTCTTAGTGGAAGTTCATACTTGTCCTTTCAACTTTATAACTGGTATTAGCTATTCCCTAAGAGGCATATTTTAAATTCTCCTATACTTTTTTCCTGCAGAAAAGTCTTTGGGTGTGATAACAGGAACAAATCACTATCCCAAATAAGTGCACATGTTAGGATAACAAGGCCAGGGTACAAGTTCCATGTACATATACATGCACATGTATTTAACATGTTAGGAGCCATTTTCCCTGCATCTACTGAAAGTTCTCTATCCATGTGAAAACTCCTCAGCAGGGTTCCTATAAAAGGTTCCCCTTGTTTGGATATTGACTTTTATTTTTCCTCCAATGTCAGGGTTGGCCCATGGACTAGCCTGTTTTATTAATAAAGTTTTATTGAGATCCAGTAGTGGGCATCATTTTCACATCATCCATGAACTCTTCAAGCTCTGACAGCAGAGTTGAACAATGTGACCAGGTCCGACTTACACACGAAGCCAGTGTCTCCCTCTGCAATCCTTCAATACTACCACACACTGAACAAGAGTGTCTCGGAGGCATCCTTGCTCTACGCGTGGAAGCGATTATGAGGCTGATGATTAGTGTCTTGTGAATGACAGACTAGAGAAGTAATATTTGGTACCAGGACCCCAAAACTCAAATTATTAGAGGACAAAAAGTAAATACAGACAGCCGGGAGAACATTTGTGAGGCACTATTTCTCCATCTCAAGGTGACAGAATGTACCCAGCCGAGGGACTAGATCATCCTGCAAGAATGCAGGTCCAGGGCGTGGAGAGATGGCCTAGTGGTTAAGAGCGCTGACTGCTCTTGCAGAGGACCCGGGTTCGTATCCCCAGTACCACGATGGCAGCTGAGAACTGTTGGATTCCAGGGGAATCCAACACCCTCTTCTGACCTCCGCAGCATTGCATGACACGGGTGACAGACCTACATGCAGACGGTACATTCATACACATAAAAATAAATAAATAAATAAATAAAATTAAAAAAAAACAGATGGTGGCGAGGCTCCGCAGTGGTGCCGACACACGAGACCACACGACGGCCTCCGAGAGACTGGTCGATCAGAGCACGGGAAGGGACGGCGCGGGACGAGTGGTGATTTTCTAGCGAGATGTGCGTAGCGACCATTGTTCTCACTTGTCCTTACTCGAAGCAAGACAGGCATCCGTAAGTAAATTGGAGGGACACTATAGATTGGTCGTGACCTAAACCAAAAAGCTGGGCGAGGCGGCGCCGCACGGCTGCTCAGGAGCACCTCGGTAAGAGAGTGTCTGTCCGAGCTTCTGGCCCGAAGGTACATCACACATCTCTCGAGGGAGAACGCGGACGTGAAGGTTTGATTCCCAGCCCATATTAAAAAGCCAGGCACGGGGCTGGAGAGCAATGATGACCTAGCGGTTAAGAGGCGCCGACCGCTGTCTCTGGCAGAGGACGCGGGTTCGATCCGCAGCACCCACACGTGGCGGCTAAGAACAGCTGCAAACTCCAGTTCCAGGAGAACTCCCAGTTCCAGGGGAATCGTGACACCCTCTTCTGGCCAATGCAGCAAGGCATAGGCACGAACACGGGTGCACCCACTTACATGCAGACAATACAATCAAAAACAAAAAAAAAAAAAAAAAAAAAAAAAAAAAAAAAAAAAAAACTTTAAATTAAATTAAATTAAATTAAAAAAAAAAAAAAAGCCAGGCACGTGCCATGTGTGTCTGTAATCCCAGAACAGGAAGGATGGAGATGGGGGAATCCTTGGCCAACTAGCACAGCCAAAATGGCAAGCTTCAAGTTTAGTGATAGACCCGTGTGATTTGACCCCGTGTCAAAAAAAAAAAATGTGGACAGTAATACAGTAAATCTCCCTAAATGGACCTCTGCCTTCTACAAGTACATTGCAGGGACAAGTACACACATGTACACACACACACACATATATACTTTATAGGTATCTATGGTACCACCTATTTGTGACATCTTGTTTCTGCCCAGGCTGCAGAACTAAGAATTGATAAAGAGCAGAGATTCTGTACCTGGGTTATAACAAAGAATAATCCAGTGGTCACAGTCTCATTCCCAGGTCTGCTTTAAATGCCAGCTCCTTCTGTGCATCCCTGCAAACACCACCAAACACCTAAATCACAATAGTAAACATAGATAGAAAAAGACAGAAAGGTTAAAAGTACCCTCACAATCACTTGCTTTTTTGCCCCTCCTAAACGTGTTGGAGAGCAATATTGTTCTGTAAAAACAATATGACCCCATTTCTAAAGCAATATTCATGCTAAGCCAGTCAGCTGTTAAATACACCCAGCAGTTTGCATTATGATGAAGCTAAGCCAGAATTTCAATTATTTTCTGGACACATTTAAAATTATAATACTTTACTGGGTTCGCACCATAGTTCATCCAGATTACTCACAAACCACCATATCAATCTCTTGCAACTGCTAATGCCTTACAGATGCGCAAAGTTAGGCAAAGTAAGATAGTGGCCAGGGTAGTGACCTTCATGGGGGCCGTGTGCTTGGGAGGCACCTTTGTCCCTAAGTATGCAAATGCCTTACAGTCAAAGGCTAGCCTCTGCCATAACATTTAGGCAACAAGAAAGAAGAGGAAATGGATGGTTCTTCCAATTTCCAGGAAGATGCTTGACTTTGAGTGAATATTTCCAAGCAGTCAAGTTCATCCACTTTGCACAGATTTTACATCTTCTGCCAAATGACTCTTTAGAATCCGGCTTCCATGTACCCAAAGGTGGTACTGCTATTTTAACCCCACTGAGACTGCTGGGCAGCAGCCATTAAAAATCTCAGTGCTCTCACCTCTCCACCATGGTCAGTTATCATAAGCCCACATCGTCCCCCATTACACTAGAGGTGCAAGCCCAGTTCAAGAGCAGGACCAAGGCTGAGGAGATGGCTCAGTAGCCGGCCTGGTGAACCTAGCTGGATTCTCCAGAACCCATCTATATAGAGTAGCACACTCTCTTGTAATCCCAGTGCCCAGCTACAGAGAGGTGACAGGCAGGAAGAGAAGACTCACAGGAAACATGAGAGCCTGCTGGTCTGACATACACCACAGTCAACAATAAGCAGCCCTGTCTCAAATAAAGGAGAAGTTGAGGGCCAGTACCCACATGTGTGCATGGCAGGTGCATGCCTGCATTCAGAGACATATGGACAGACAGACAGACAGACAGACACACACACACACACACACACACACACATGCACACACACATAAATGTATAAAAAAATTGAAAAGGGCAAGTTTGATTAATCCACAAGGGATTATCAACATTCCTACCAGTAGGGGGCATCACTAGGTGCCTGAGCCCCTGGGTCTTCCTCAGAGTCCCTTGACATCCACAGGAATTTTTTTCTCTTATTTTGACTTGTGCTTTTCATACATTTCTCTGTGTGTGTGTGTGTGTAATTGAGAGAGAGAGAGAGAGAGAGAGAGAGAGAGAGAGAGAGAGAGAAAGGGTCTCCCTGTAGCCCCACCTGGCCTGGAACTCGATCCGTAGACCAGGCTGGCCTCCAACTCACAGAGATCCACCTGCCTCTGAATTAAAGACATGAGCCACCACGCTCATACAACATTTCTTAATCAAATTTAGACCCATTCCTGTATCCACGCCCCCCACCCCCCAGAACTCATACATTTTGCCATACGTGTTAAGTCCCACCACAGGATTTTTTTATGCCCTTCATAAAGTACAGAATATCATGAGTGAAGTGTGCCTTCATTTGTGTATGACTGCTTGCCAAAGGCTCTGGTAGATTATTTACTCTTCGTTCTGAGGGACATGTGTCACTTAACAAGCAAGAGGCATGGATCTGGGCAGCTTAAGCATACCATGAATGCTAACCCATGATGCAATGAGCTGGGTCCAAGGGCCACAGTCAGCAAAGGAGAACCACAAGCTAATATAGCAGTTAACATATCAAGGACGGTAGGAGCCAGCCTAAGTACATTAGAAGACTTCTCTTTTTTTTGGTCTTTTTGAGACAGTTTCTCCCTTTAGTCCCTTTAGCTCCCTGGCCTGGAGCTTGCTCTGTACACCAGGCTGGCCTTGAACTCACAGAGCTCTGCCTGGCTCTGTCTCTTGTGTGCTGGGATTAAAGGTGTATGCCACCACACCCGGCCCAAACAACTTCCTATTAAGTTGTCTTTTGGGGGACCAAATGGGAATGCAGGAAAATAAGCAATTTGTTTCTTTTCTTTGTTTTTCTCTTAATATCTTGAGCTGCATGGTCTAGCAAATAAGCCACTTAAATATAAATTTGACTTAATCAAAATGAGGTAAAATGGGGAAAGTCTTTCCTTTCTTCAAACAAGCCACTTTGTAACCACAGGAGACCAACGGCAGGTGGGTGGGACTCACCATCACCACACAGATTTCTAATAGGAATTGTTGACCTAGAGACATTTATTGGTCTGGAGCACCTATGTGAGGACACTTTCTGTTATCTGTCTACCAGACATTACGGCTGTGCCAGGCCTTCTGAACTGTGCCATGGTCCCACTGCGAACCCTCGAGATCATTTTAACATGAACAAACACTTCTATCTTAAAAACAAAACAAAACAAAACAAAACAGAACTGCAATCTTTTGAGGTATAAGCCTGAGCCTTTAACAGCTGTGTCACATCTCCACCCCTAAAAAATCTAAATCTTATCTACTTGGTTGGGTTACATAGTGAATTCCAGACTATTTCAGGCTACAGGGTGAGATTCTGTCTCAAAAGGCCACTGCATATCTGTTTGTGGTGACACATATCTGTAATCCCAGTTCCCTAGAAGCAGAGGCAACAGGAATGCTGTGAGTTCAAGAACAGCCTGGACTATGACCCGAGTTCTAAGACACTTAAAGCTATGTGGAGATACTCTGTCTCAAACAAAAGACCATCTTATAAAAGCTTACATCCTCAAAAGTTCATCTATTTCTAGAACTTTCCTGTTATGTCAGAAGTGTAGGGTGTAGAAATGGACAGGCTAGGGGTTTCAAGAGGAAGGAAGGAGAGGAAGGTAGGGGCTGTGTCTATAATAGGGTAGTATCAGGATCCTCGCTGTTCTAGTTTATCTTCCATTGCTGTGACAAAACACTCTGACTGACACCAACTTGAGGAGGAAAGGGTTTATTCAGCTCACATCTCCTGGGTTGTAGTTCATCACTCAGGGGCCCAAGGCAGGAACTCAGGGCAGGAACCTGGAGGCAGGAGCTGAGGCGCAGGCCATGGAGGAATGCTGCTTACTGACTTGCTCCCCTAGCCCATGCCCAGCCTGCCCTCTTTTTTTTTTTTTTGGTCTTTTCAAGACAGGGTCTCCCTGTAGCCACGGCTGTCCTGGAACTCACTTTGTAAACCCAGCTGGCCTTGAACTCACAAAGATCCCACCTGCTCTGCCTCCCTGAGTGCCTAGGATTAAGGCTGCGCCACAACACACCACGCCCGGCTTGCCCTCTTATATAGTACACAACAACCTGCCCAGGGGTGGCACCACCCATAGTGAGCTGGGCCCTCCCACACTGCCCAACAATCAAGACTACTCTACATATGTGCCCACAGGCCAGTCCAATGGAGCCAATTCCCCAATTGAGGCTCCCTCAACCCAGGTGTATCAAGTTGACACTAAAGCTATCCAGCATACTTGCTAAATAAAGGGGCCGTTCTACTTTTGGCTGTGTGGGACTCCCACAAGTGTAAATATGGGATCAAATTATGGAGGACTAAACAGATACAAGTACAGGAGAGCTGGTGAAGTATGAATAAGACAAGTCCCTTTCCTGGTTGTGATCTGGCTTCTGTTTATGCAAGATGTTGCCCTTGGGGGAGACTGGGCAAAGGATACCCAGATTCTCTCTGTACTGTTTCTTTTTTTTTATGTGTATGAATGTACTGTCTGCATGTAGGTTTGTGCACCGTGTCGTGCAATTCCACGGAGGTCAGAAGAGGTGCTGCAGATTCCCCTGAACTGGAGTTAAAGAAAAGACGGTTCTCAGATTTTTTTATGTGGGTGCTTGGGCTCAAACCCAAACCCGGGTCCCCCCCCTCTGAAAGAGGCAGTTCGGTGCTCTTATGCTAGGCCACTCTCTCCAGCCCCTGTACTGTTTCTTCTTTTAGAAACGCCATGATCTAGCAACTCTATCAAGAGGAAAAGTTAATATATATATATATATATATATATATATATACATATATATAATATATACGTATGACAAGCACGTCACATCCAAAGTGTTTTGAATAGAATTTCTTAAGAGAACACTAAAAGAACAAATGCCGTAATAATCCATTATTCAAAAGAAAAGTGTTAGCATAGAACACTAAGAGGATGTGACTATGAAAGTGTAGGGGCTGGAGAGATAGCCTAGAGGTTAAGAGCACCGACTGCTCTTGCAGAGGACCCGGGTTCAATCCCCAGCACCCACATGGCAGCTAAGAACCATCTGTAACTCCAATTCCTGGAGAACTCCAGTTCCAGGGGAATCCGAGACCCTCTTCTGACCTCCGCGGCATTGCACGACATGGATGCACAAACCTACATGCAGACAGTACATTTGTACACATACAAAAATAGTAAATAAATAAATTTTTAAAAAAAGAAAGAAAGTGAATTATGGGGAGGTACAGGAGAGAGAAGTTTGGACAGTTCGAATAGGATGATTAGGAAGACAGGCTCTAGAATGAGGCAGAGTCACAATGGCTGAGTAACTGGGGGCTGACCGCCTCGATGTAGCCCACCACTCATTTCGGTCAAAAAATTGTATCAGGAGCTGGAGAGATGGCTCAGCAGTTAAGAGCACTGACTGCTCTTGCAGAGGACCCTGGGTTTGATTCCCAGCACCCACATGGCCTTTAATCCTAGCACTCAGGAGGCAGAGGCAGGTGGACCTCTGTGAGTTCAAGGCCAGCCTGGTCTACAGAGTGAGTTCCAGGCCAAATGGGGCTATAGGGAGACCCTGTCTCAAAAAGCCACACCTGTTCACTTGCTTGTGGATTCTGATGTTTATTATTATTTCACAATGTTATCTGAAGCCCTGACATTAGAATCCGTGTAAATGCTAGTGTTTTTCATATAAATGACTTAATAAATTGTATTATTGTTGGATTTTTGTGGGCCTGGTTTTATAATTAAAGAAACTGGAGAGAACTAATTGTTCATGTGATTGCTTAAATGGGGGTACATGTGTTGTTAGTTTTGTGTGACTGAAAAACAATAACTGAAGGGAGGAACTATTCATTTGAGCTCACTGTTTCTGGGGTGTCAGTTAATCTTGGTGGAGTCCAGAGCAGAGAAGTTCACATCATGGCAGCCAAGGAGAAAAAAAAAGCAAAGAAAGCCAGACACCAAGTAGAGCATCCAAACGCCTCCAGTAACCTACCTCCTCTCCTCATGTTTCTACCACCTTACAAAATAAACCACCATCTGGTATTGACATGTAATACATGATTCTGGAGGAGGGGGGATTCCATACTCAAATGGTGACAGTCATCAAACTTTTATAGAACAGCAGCATCAGTGAACAAATGTACTTGGTTTTGCAAACTGCATGGCTTATGTTACAATTCCCCAACTCTTGGACACTCACAAAATCATCCACAATTAGTGCTCACGTACAACTGCATTCTGATACTTTTTTTTTTTTTTTGAGACAGGGTCTCACTATGTAGCAGTGGCTGGCCTAGAACTTCCTATGTATACCAGAATGGCTTGGATCTCAAAGATCCACCTGCCTCTGCTTCCTAAGTGTTGGGATTAAAAGTTGCCACCACATCTGAATCCAACACAATATATTGATGAAAATAGTCCATGGGTCAGACTTGGCCTGCAGACCTTCGGTTATCAATCCCTGACTTAAATTTATTTCTTCTCCTGACCTTTGGGGGTCAGGAGAGACCAGTGACGGCTGGCAGCTCAGTCTGCTTTCTCTTCTCTTCATCTTTCTGCTCACCTTCTCCCTTGCTTAGGAACCATTCAATTATGAAGCCAACCAGAGGTTAAGTCAAAATACGTTCGCTAATTGGCCTGCAGCATGTACGTGTATTGATGGGACCTCATCACAGCTCCCCTGGGTCTTGTACATAGTAAGCTTTCAATAAATATTGAGTGATGGATTGATTGACCCATTAGTGAAAAGAGCTGAATCCCGATGAAGGGTAATGGAGATTGGAAGGCCAGAACCTCTGGGATGACCTCACCCCAAGTGTTAGGAAGAGAAGCATACTAATGTTGCCGTAGACATGCTCTGATTCAGTGCTGTAGAGACGGCAAGCATTTTACTAACTCATATCATTTAACTATCCAGACCTTCACAGCACTATTACGGTGACTCTAGAGGAGAAACTCGGGGAAATCAAGCAGTTTCCCTAAAGTTGCATAAGGTGAGCCCTAGCAGAAGTGGGACTTTGACCCAGATGTCCCACTCCCAGAAGCAAGTCTCCTTCCATGGTGGTTCGAGAACCACCAAAGGAAATGTTTAACAGAGGGAAAAGTAGCCTGCTTGCTGCTCCATAACACTTCAACTTTGAACTGTTAACAGAGAAAGAGAGAATAGGTTTAGACACGATTTTATATGATTTATGTTTCATTATGGTAGCACTTACGGCATAATCATACCTACATCAAAGTATTTGTCATTCTCAAGCCAGGTGAGGTGGCAGAGGCTGGTTTACCTTTGTGAGATGAAGGCCAGCCTGGTCTACGTAGTGAGTTTCAAGTCAGCTGGGGCTTCAGGGAGACCCTATCTCAAAACAAAACATATGCAATTCTTCAAAATAAGAGCATATATAATATGACATGCAGAACAAATATATATATATATTTGTTAAAGTATACATATGCACATAATGTTGGGAAGGATATAAGAAAGAAGGCTTCCAGGCTAAGTGAAACTGACTTCCTTTGGTTAGCTGCAAAGTGTTAATGCATCTGAATGCGTTGCCTTCCTATGGGGCAAACGCAATGGAGGCTGTTACAGTTCCCAGCATTTCTAAGACCTTTCCAACCCCACCTATACAGAGTCAAACAAAGCACACATTTCTCTTCAACATGGGGATAATTGACTATCCGCTTGTGACTCATGGGATGAACAATGGGTCTCTCTCTTTCCCACCCTCCTTCTCTTTCCTCACCCCCCCCACCAGCTTCATCCTTTGAGGCACACTTGCTCTGCCCAAACCTTAAGTATTCTCCCTCCAAAAGCAAATACATTGATCAAACAAAACTATCCAAACCAGAGAAGTTAGTTCTGTGTTCCAGCTGGCTGCCTGGTTTTCTCTATCTTCGACTTTCAGAATCTTCTGACTAGGGATGTAGCTCAGAGAAAGAGCACTTGCCTAGCATGGCTCTGGGTTAGAAGCAGTAGTAGGCCCAGAGCATGTCTTTAATCCTAGCACTCCGGAGGCAGAGGCAGGCAGATCTCTGTGAGTTCAAGGCCAGCCTGGTCTACATAGAGAGCTCTAGGCCAGCTGGGACTAAAGGGAGACCCTGTCTCAAAAATACCAAAAGGGTGAGCTGTCCTCCCTTTCTCCCTGAATCATCTGCTTTTTTTCTCCCTTGTAGATAAGAATGGAAAGTGGTGTTTGCACACTGGCATGAGTGCACAAACACACACTCATACACCACAACTAACTTAGATGCAAATAAGCCCAGGGGCCATGACAGCTTGGGGACAGTGGTAGTGTTTGCCCTGTTCTGACAATAATCTTGGGTATTGACCCCTTATCAGGGCAAAAAAAAAAAAGATACATTAGCTATTTGCCCTGCCCAGTTCCTGTAAAGGTCAAACAGGGCATCATATGCAAAGTTCTGCACACTTGTTATGGGCCCCTGCTAAGCAGGAACTATAATTGCTATGGGATGTGTCTGCTCACTCAGTACAGAGATGTGGACTCTCCTCTCTGGAGCCTGTGGTAGGCAGTTTTGACAAATCCTGGCTCTGTAAAGGACTCAGCATTGTGAGTTTCATTTGAAGCAGGTTGACAAACAAGGAGCAGCTGACAAATTAGGGTCTTGCATTAACTAGGGCGTTTAGATTATTTAGCAAGGCTCCGGGTGTCCAGTGGTTCCTTTAGAACAGGAATTCTAACCCTCGGCAGCCCTGACAATGTGGTCTGGAGAATCTTCGTGCTAGGTTTTCCTGTGTGTGCAGTAAAGGATGTTCATCAGCCTCCCTGAACTCTCTGCACTAGGTGCCGTAGCCTCCCATGTTCTGGCATCATCGTCCAAGACAAAAGATGCTTGTAGATAGAGCCACGTGAAAATCACCCCTGCTGAGATTTAAATTTTGAGCCATCTGAAAACTCCTCAGGTGAAATCCTAAAAATTGTAGAGTGTTTGTTGGGGGAGGATTGGGAAAGCTGGGGGTTGGGGGAGGGTCACAGATCTATCAGTTTAGAAAATGCAATTTGCTTTCATATGCAGAACTTTTTACTCCAACAAAGGACTTTGGAGGAGAAAGTGCTGATCTTACATCAGCTTATTGAATAGCATTTTGCAAGCTCCAGGCATCCTTGCAAACCTTCCCGAAGAGGAAGCCAGGCGCCCCGTGTGCCAGATAATAATGTATGTTTGAGAACTGGGGTAACCAGCACAGTCCTGGGAAACACTTCAAAGTTGTTTTTTAAGATCAAAAACAAAGAAGGGTCAGTGGGTCTCCCTTGCAGCCTCTGCCTATTTATAATTATATTTTATATAAACATATTTTGTGACTGTGGAAAAGGCTTCATAGGCGCACGGTGGCAAGCGTTCTTCAAAACGGTCTTTAATTATTCATTTGGCTATGCTATATTTTATATTCCCTTCAATAAATGTTAATCTTTATTATTGCCTTCCTGGGGGGGGGAGGAAAGCACACACACACACACACACACACACACACACACAGTCATACCTGCTATTAAATGGCCTATCAGAGTGACATGGATGAATGTGGCGAGCGGTTTAATTGTTTCCTATCTGCAGTTTTCTACAGTTTCTATCAAACTGAAGGGTAATTTTTTTTCGGAGCTGCTTATTTTAAATGTACAAAACCCTTGTGTGTAACTCCATTAACTGCCCTACAGCATTGCAGTCTACAGTTTCCCTGAGGCTGCTGTGAAATATTGATGAAATCCTTGCTTTTGTGGCTTCCTGTGATACACTAAACATTTGTCTGATGTTAGTTGAACTTGAGTGGATCTGTTCAGTCCCAGATCCATAGTGACTTCAAAGGAACAGAGGCTGTTACAGGATTTTTTTTTCCTCATTTTTCTTTCTTTCCTTTTTTTTTCTTTTTTTTAAACAAGCTAAAGTTTCAGAGCTTTATTGTGATATCTATTTTCTTAAGTTAAATAATATTTTATTAATTCTTTTTCAATATAGAATGAAAATTATGCATAGCACAAACATCTAAGGTGGCGAACTATCACAGATTAAGTGCATCACTGTAAATGCTATACAAATCAAGAAACAGAATCTAGTCAGAATCTGAACAAACCCCTTCGGGTGTCTTTCAGTGAACAGCATCCAACAGGGGTAACTGATACCTAACTCCTAAAATCTGCTGTTACATGGAGAGTTAGGTTTTTTTTAAGTGCATAACTAAAGGTTCTTTAAAGTTGACCAGACTCCAAGGGACGGGTGCACACCCAAGAGCATTCGGGGAACACACTCAATAGGTCTTTAAAAAAGAAAAATAATGGAAAACATGAAGTCTGGATAATAGGGAAAAAATAATAGAAAACATGATAAAAGGGTGGGGATACAGATGGGGAGGAGTCTGGCTATGATCAAAACTGTATGAAATTCTCAAAGATGTTTATTTTCTAAAAATGAAGTCAGATCAGTTGGTCCCAGGTACTCAGTAAACTGTTGATATTTATAATTACAAATATTTTCCTTTGGATTAGTTGCTCATATTGCTTTAGATAGTTTAATACAGAGGTGATATTTCCTCTCTCTCTCTCTCTCTCTCTCTCTCTCTCTCTCTCTCTCTCAGAATGGAAGCTTGGTTTTCAAAGTTTCACTACAATTCTGTATTTTGGGAACTTGCATGCATAAAACCCTTCCACCCAACATCCATAAATGAATAAGAAAATCATCTCAAACACACCCAGTACTGCATTAAACTTCACAACACTCAAGACCAGCGTTTGTGTTGTGTTTATTGAGGTCTTCTGCTCAGGTTGTGGAGCTACCCGATAGCAGCCAGATGGCCTCTAAAGCAGGTGTCTTAACCTTGGCATCTCTGACAAGGTGGCTGTGGTCCTTGTACACTGTGTGGATCTGGGTGTAGTAGAGTGCTCAGTAGCAGCCCCTCCCCAGGGTCAAAGCTAGACATCATATGTCACATCGTCACATGTCCCCAAACGGTGGGGGACACAACTGTCCCTTACTCCTGCTAGAGAACCTGAGCTCTAAGCATCCCGAAGTTTGCCTCCTCTCTAGTTCACGGATGGCTTTAGGTCCAAATGACATGGCAACAGGCGAGCCTCCAGATAAGCATCTCACAGCAGCATAGCTTTGTGTGGTGTGTGTGTGTGTGTGTGTGTGTGTGTGTGTTTGCATGTTTATGGATGCACATATGTGTGTGTACATGTAGAGGTCAGTACTTGATGTCAGATACCTTCTTGATTGCTTTCCACTTTATTTCCTGAAGCAGCGCCTCTCACTGAAACCAGAGCTCAGGGTTTGAATAATCTAGTTAGCCAGCTTGGTCTAGACTCCTCCCAGCCCCTGTCTTTGCTTCCTGAGCACTGGAATTAGAGTTGGGCTGCCACACCCAGTTCTGGGGATCCAAACTCCAGTCCCCCAGCTTGAGAGTCAAGTTCTCTTTGTCCACTGAGTGGTCTCTTCAGCCCAACCCACCATCATTTCCAGATTGATAGTTTGGCAGAGATCTGACCTGTGGCCGGGGTTCTAGCTGCTACTGGTGACTTTGCTTTTTAGAAACCTCTAGAAACAGGAAGCAGAACACCAACGCACTAAAGAATGAAACTTTCAGTGATGTTATAGCTTGCTCTCTGTCGTTGTGATAAAGCACTCTAACCAAAATCAAGTTGGGGAGGAAGAGGTTTATTTGACTTACACTTTCAGGACACAGTCCATCACTGAGGGAAGTCAGGAGAGGCCTTCAAGCAGGAATTGAAGCAGAAATGATGGAGGAAGACTGCAGGGACTGAGAGGGGTCCGATATGGTGGAACTCTCCCTGCAAGCCCAGTACTGAAAAGACTGAGGTAGGAGAACCAAGAATTAGAGGCCAGGGCTGGAGAGATGACCTAGCAGTTAAGAGCGCCAACCGCTCTTACAGAGGACCTGGGTTCGATCCCCAGCACCCACATGGCGGCCGAGAACCGTCTGAAACTCCAATTCCAGGAGAACTCCAGTTCCAGGGGAATCCAACACCCTCTTCTGACCTCCGCAGCATTGCACAACACGGGTGCACAGACCTACATGCAGACAGTACATTCATACACATACAGAAATTAAAAAAAAAAAATTAGAGGCCAACCTGAGCCACAAAGGGCAACCCTGTCTCAACCAAATAAGTAAAACAGGCTAAAGCAAGGAGGGAAACTGATGCCAGGGACAGAAAAAAGGAACGAAGTCAATGAAAGAAATAGTTGTCATGTGATGCATGCCTTGCTTGCGAGGCGGAGGCAGGAGGATCCGGAATTTAAGATCATCCCCAGCTATATACTGAATTTGAAGTTAGCCTGGGCTACATGAAACCCTGTCTCAAACAAACAAGAAAGAAAAACATACTTTCAAATTCCTCAAAACAGTCATGAATACAAAAAGTAAATTGGCCATAGAGATTCAAAATAAATCATATTTTTAATTATTTTTTAATATGCTGTTACTTTTATGTGTGTGAGTTATCGCCTGCATATATGTATATTCACCATGTCGTGCAATGCTCACGGAGGCCAGAAGAGGATCAGGACTGGAGTTATGGACAGTTGTTAGCTGCCATGAGATGCTGGGATTCACACTCAGATCCTCTGCAAAACCAGCCAATGCTCTTAACTGCTAAGCCATCGCTCCAGCCCCATAAATCACAGTTTCAAAAGCCCCTGGCTGTACAACGCTCCAGCACAGGGGATCCAGCAGTCGTACCTGCTTCACTTTCTTCCCTGAGGGAAGGAGATGCCATCAAAGAAGCCACAGCAACTTCAGTCTGTCTCCACTGTCAGTGGATCCAGGGTTGAAGGATCTGATTTTCCAGGAGTGCCTTCAGCCCGACTTGTCTGCATTCTATTTGCGTTTGGCTACAACAGCATAGGCAGTTGAGGGGACATCGTTCACATGGTGACGGAAGGGAGAAAAGAAGGCAGTTCTGACATCCCGTGTCTACAGATCACTGGGTGTCTTTCTAACTGGCTCCCATTGTACATCACTGCAGATGCTCCTCCAGAGGTTCTGTATCTAAAAGCCATCTGCTTTGGCTGGCACCGGATGAATGGGAATATGGGAGAACTGGTCTTCCTGCATTGTCTACAAAACTAATGCTGCTACATTGAAAAGGTCATGGCAAGAGATGGCCTGATAGGCCACAGGCTGTGAAGAGGACTTAGTTTGGGGGAGAGTCCCCAGTGGTGTGCCCTAAAGAGTCGAAAGCAAGACACAGTACACTGGAGAAGTGTTTTGAGTGGGTAGCCATGACCATAGCAAGATGCGGACACCTGTGCTTTGTCATACAACACAATTTTTTTTCTTTTCAAAGCCAATGTTTTATTGAAGCTCTGTGCACTTCATACAAAATTACATTACAAATCAAAACAACACAGTTTTATTGAGCATTTATTACATTCCTGGAAGAAGTCTCCTTTCATAGCATTTAAGGCATCTTCAAACCTAGTGTAGTGGCTCAAGCCTGTGAGCCTAGTCTTTGGAAGGCTACGGAATGCAGATTACCATGAGTGAACTCATGCCAAGAACTGGCAGACTATCCTTCCTCACTCATGCTCTGTCACCCTTTATCAGGAAATGTGGTGGGCACGTACTGCCTCCTTACCTGTGGGGGGCCCTCCCTGTACTGCCTTCTTGCCTGTGACTCACCTCTCAGGTGACATAGAAAGGTCTTATTCTCTGAAAGTCCTATTGAATTAAGAAAGAATGTTAGTGTTCATTTAAATACTGACTTAGCCAAGTACTCTGCAGGACCATTGCAATAGCACAATCATTTATTGAGTCCCCTCTCTGTGCCAAGCATTTTCACCTATTTTAATGCATCCAACAATTACTGTATTTTACTCTCTTATCTAAGAGGCTGCACAACGTAGAATCTGTACCACAGAGAAAGAAAAACGCTTTTAATTAAATCATGACACACTGTTCTCTTATCACGGAGAATTTCTATTTTATACTTACTGAAAGGCTCTTTTAGATTTATTCCTAAAAAGATCTTTATAATCCAGTGTTTATATAAAACAGAAAGATAAGCAAAATAAATTAGTTAAGACATTCTGGAACTAGCTTCCAACTCCTCCCATCCCCCCACTCCGGCAGCCATTTTGAGATACCATTGATTGTGAGATTTGCCCTCTTTTCCGAGATGCAAAAATGTGAAGGGGGGGGTCCTCAGAATCAGTAAGATGATGTTTCTAAGTGTAGGCTGTTCCCAACTCTCTGAAAAATAACATCTTGTTACCACAGCCATGCCCAATATACCAAGTCCCTCCCATGTGCCATTTAAATTGCAAAACAGAGTTTAAGAATCCTGACATTCAGCTGGGCATGGTGGCACACACCTTTAATCCTAGCACTTGGGAGGCAGAGGCAGGTGGATCTTTGTGAGTTCAAGGCCAGCCCAGTCTACAGAGTAAGTTCCAGGACAGCTGGGGCTACAGGGAGACCCTGTCTCAAAAAGACCAAAAAATAAATTAAAAAAAAATTAAATTGCAAAATCAAGACTTATACATACAATTGTTTAGTGGCTGGGATGGTTCCTCTTCTTTGTCAAGTGGATGGGATTTAGAGTCACCCAGCAGACACCTCTGGATGTGTCAGTAAAGGTGTTTCCATAGAGTTTAACTGCAGAAGGAAGACCCATCCTGAGTGTGGCGATGCCATCTCTCAGGCTGGGGTCCCAAACTGAAGAGAAAGGAAGAAGTGAGCTGGCCATCAACTCTCCTCTCCCTCTGCTTCCTGACTATGGGCACGGATGACCTTGAGCTCCTGTTCCCAAGGCCTCTCTGCCGTGATGGACAGTTCTCTCCAACTAGGAGCCCAAATGAACCCTTCCATTCCTTGAGTTGCAGGTATTCGTCACAGCAATGACAGAGTCAACTAACACTTTGATGGAAGCCAGGAGATCCTGTATTAGAGGGGATCCAGACCTAGCTCAGGAAAACCCTTCAGAGAGAAGACCTTTATGCTAAGAATGGAAAGGAAAATAAGAAGCAGGAACACAAAGGATGAGAAAGAACTGTATTATTTTCTCACTAAATTCTGTGCTTTGGCCATATACAGCTGCCATTCTGACTGCTTTTGCAGAGGACCAGGGTTCGATTCCCAGATCCACATGGCAACTAAGAACAGTCCCAGGCCAGGCATGGTGGAGCACACCTTTAATCCCAGCACTTGGGAGGCAGAGGCAGGCAGATCTCTGGGAGTTCAAGGTCAGCCTGGTCTACATAGTGAGCTCCAGGCTAGCTGGGACTAAAGGGAGACCCTGTCTCAAAAAGACAAAAAAATAATAATAATAAAATAAATAAAAAAATAAAAAGAAAAGAAAATCCGCTTGAAAGGAAGGAAGGAAGGAAGGAAGGAAGGAAGGAAGGAAGGAAGGAAGGAAGGAAGGAAGGAAGGAAGGGAGGAAGGAAGGAAGGAAGGAAGGAAGGAAGGAAGGAAGGAAGGAAGGAAGGAAGGAAGGAAGATCCTAATTAATAGTAGATGTAGGAAGGTCAAGGAAGCTAGAAATTGGTAAGCATGAAGGTGAAAGGTAGAACCTGTTAAGTGAACTGGGAAAGAAAGAGACTGAAATTTAAAAACCGGGGTGAGGAGTGATGTTCATTAGAAAATTTTGCTTAAGCAGACTTGAGAAGGATGAAAAAAGTGGAGAAAGAATAGACAAACCCAAAGCCTAGGGAAGCTGTGTCTTTGCTTGTTGGAGAAAGAGCAAAGAGCATGGTGGGATCAAAGCGAAAAATGCAGGCAGAGGAACAGACCAGCTAAGTGACAGGCAGGAGGCACTGAGGACCCTGTTGAGAAATCTGGGTTTTTTTTAATTATAGTTACTAACTCAAGTTAAGTTCACAGATTAATGGGTTTCACTGTGACATTTCCATACATTCACATATGTGCTTTGATGGTGTCAACCCCCTCCCATAATCCTCTCTTGTCTCGTCTCTTCTTCATTAAGCAGGTAATTAATATCCAGATTATAAAAAGAACTTAACAAAAATTAACAACAAAAGAACAAGTGACCCAATTGATAAACAGGCACATGACATAAGCAGACACATCAAAAGGAGCACAAATGACCAGAAAATAAACAAAAAATATTCAGCCTCTGGAGCCACCAGGGAGATGCAAATCAAATGAGACTGAGATTTCTGAGATTCTATCATACAGTAGTCAGAATGGTTATTAGCAAAAAAATCCAAAATTAATCCATGCTGGTGAACATGTGGAAAAAAACAAGATTTATGCTCTTACCCAAACTGTTCATCCAGCCACTCTAGAAGTCAACACTGAGTGGCTTCCAAAAATGAAGAATTGAACATTGAACTTGGCCTTTTTTTGGCTTTTTTTAAGTTGATGTTTTGCGTATTTCATACATCATTTCTCAGTTCAACTTAGACACATTCCCTTTTCCATGCCCCCCACCCCTGTTCCTGCATTCTGCCATACATGTCTTGCATCTTTCTCTCTGGCTTTTTTTTTTCACATTTTTCCCCTTTAATTTTATATTACTTCAAAACATGCATACATATCCTCCACCCATATACCAATATTACAAAATCTGAACATAAGTGGTAGGTTAATTCTCAAGCCCATTAAGGGAGTCACCTTTTAACCATACTGCTACTTTCATATAAAAAATAAATATAACATAGATGATGCTCAGTTTGCTTTGCAACTAGGGATTTGGTACTAGCATCCACAGATGAGGGACACTATACGTCATTTCTTTTCCTGGAACTGTGTTACTTCACTTAGCATGATGTCTTCTAGTTTCATCCATTTACTTGCAAAGTTCATGATGTCATCTTTCTTTACTGCTGCATAGAACTCCACTGTGTAGATGTACCACATTTTCTCTATCCACTCGTTGGCTGAGGGACATTTGGGTTGCTTCAAGCTTTTTGCTATTGTGAAGAGAGCTGCAATAAACATAGATGTGCATGTGTCTTTGCGAGAGGACGAGTCTTGTGGATATATACCCAGGAGTGGTATGGCTGGGTCAGGTGGTAGGCTCATTTTCAGTCTTTTATGAGTTGGCCTTTTTTTTAACTGACCGAGATGGTTATCATTAGAGAATCTTGAGCAGGGACTGGCATGATCTGACAGCCAAGAGTGTGGAGAAGTGATCCTGAGGAAAGACAGGAACAAGTCAGTTAACAAGGGGCTGGAAAGATGCCTCACCAATTAAGAGCACTGACTGCTCTTTCAGAGGACCCAGATTTGATTCCCAGCACCCACATGGCAGCTAACAACTGTCTATAACTCCGGTTCCAAGGGATCTTATGCCTTCTTCTGACCTCTGCCAGCACTACATGACACAGGTGCAATTACATACATACAGGCTATACACTCATACACATAAAATAAAAATAATTAGGAAACAAGTATGAAAGACCAATTATAAAGGCAGAGGGTGTGCAGTTCAGTAGTGACTACAGTTAACAACTTACTGTGTATCTTAAAATAGCCTGAAGAGAGGATGTTGACTGTTTCCACACAAAGAAAATGATAACTCTTGGAGGGTAGAGGTCTGCTGGTTATCCTCCTTTAATCATCATGTGTTGTCTATAGATATAAAACACTTGATACCTCATATGCACATTGATCATATATAAGTTTTAACATTAAAAATAAAATCCCACTGTAAACAAGCAAACAAATAGAAAGAACCAACTATGAGTAGAAGGGTGCATAGCATGACTGGGGGAATCAAGGCAGATGCAGAAGGATCTGGACAAAGCCGTTTTTCACTTTCTGTGCCACCACACTTCAGAACCTACTGACTCTGTTCAGGGAGGGTGCTGAGCCTGGGGCTCTGTGTATTTGATTTACATCCTGCCTCTGTTGGTTTTCTCTGGAAAAGTACTTGTATCTCTGCTGTTAGCCTCAAACCTCTCATTATAAACTGGAGGTAAGGTGAGTGTGGTGGTGCATGCCTGTAGTCCCAGTACTGAGGAGGCTGAGGCAGAAGAATGATGAGCTCAAGGTCAACCTAGGCTGCAAAGCAAGATCCTGTCTCCAGCATGCATAGAGGATAGATAGATAGATAGATAGATAGATAGATAGATAGATAATTAGACAGATGATAGATAGATAGATGATAAATGATAAGCAGAGATGATAGATAGTTAGATAGTAGATAGATGATAGATATATAGCTATAAAGATAAATAATAGCTATAGATAGATGATAGATAATAGATAGCTATAGATATAGCTAGGTAGATGCTAGATAGATATAGACATATGATAGGGAGATAATAGACAGTAGATAGATAATAGATGGAAGACAGATATATAGAGAAATAATAGATATAGATAGATAGATAATAGATACAGATAGATATGTAGACAGATGTATAGATGATAGATGATAGAGAGATCATAGATGGTAGATAGATAATAGATAGATGATAGATAAATAATAGATAGATGATAGATAGATGATATATATAGATAGATAATAGATGATAGGTGATAGATGATAAACTGATAATAGATAGATAAATGATGATGATGATAGATAGATAGATAATAGGTGATAGATGATAAATCAATGATAGATGATAAAAGATAGATAAATGATAGGTGTTAGGTGATAGATGATAAATTGATGATAGATAGATGACAGAAGATAGATAGATAGATAGATAGATAGATAGATAGATAAACTAAAAGTAAAACCACCTAGAATCAAAACATGTGCTACCTCCCACTGTGATTGGCATACAGCAGGTGTTGAGAGAAATTAAAGGAGTGGGGACTGGAGAACTAGCTCAGCAGTTAAGACACTGGCTGCTCGTGCAGGATCCAGGTTTGAGTTCCCCACATCCATATGGCAGCTAATAACCATCTGTAACTCCAGTTCCAGGGGAATCCAATGCCCTCTTCTGACCACCACAGGCATTGTACAACATGACACAGGTGCACTTACATACCTGCAAGCAATATACTCAAACACATAAATTTAAAAAAAATTAAAAGGAAGCTATTCTTTCATGTTTCCAACAATGAGATTTCACAAGATGCAATTCTGGCATCTAGAAGCTGTTTGGATCCATACTCTTAAAGTTGGCTTACTTGAGTACTTAATTCAGATTTAAGATCGTGCTGGTGAGATGCCTGGGATTTTAGCCACTGAGTTAGTTGAACATGAAAGGTCTTTATGGATGAAAGAAAAATAGAATCTGGTCTGCTACAGCTTGAATTCCTGTGATGCAGATGAGTTTATTTCTGATTGATAAATTGGCCAGTCATAGGAAGAGAATGAACAGATTACATCGATTCACCTTTAACTTCTGCCAAGGCATAAGTGTTCATTAACATTAATGAGTACAAAGTTCACCAACAAGTAAAGCAGGAAGCTGGGGAGAATCAGTTGACTGGTAAAAGGCTCATCTACCCCATCTTCTTTCTCTTTACTCAGGTTGACCACTCTGCCTCAGAGGTAGGTGTGTGTGTGTTTGTGTGTGTGTGTGTGTATGAACATATCCAGGGGCCCTTGCCTGTGAGGGCAGAAGTTGAAGTTGGGGATCTTTCTCTATTGCTCTCCACTTTATTTTTTGAGACAGGGTCTCTCCTGAGCCTGGAGTTCACTGATTCACTAGGTGGAGCCCCAGAGACCCACCTTTCTCTGACCATTTCCCTCTCCACCCCCCCAGGGGCTGGGGCTACAGACACACACCACTGCTCCAGGTTTGATGTGGGGACTAGGGACCAAGCTCCGGTCCTCGTGCTCACAAAGCAAGCACTTTACTCTCTGATCCACCTCCACTGCAGGTCTCACATCACCTCTCCTGCTTTTTAAATTTCTGACCTGTCCATAATTCCACCATCTCTCATTTGAACTCTTTTTATGCAACTTCCATCATTTCTTTACTTACAAGGATATCTTAAAATGTTATTTCAGTTTCGTACAAGTAGAGAGTGAGTGTTGAGCATATTACCCCATACCACCAACCTCATCTCATCTCTTCTCCTGTAGCCTCCTTTGTCCCCCTAGACAGTTGTCATATATCCATACATGTATCTATACAAAACAGGCACCACAAATGAGAGAAATATACATTAGTCTTTCTGAAACTGGAATAATTCACTTAATATGATAATCTCCAATTACATTCACTTTCCTACAAACAACGTAGCTTTATTCATTATGGATAAAAAAATTACACATATATATGTGTATATGTAATGGATATATATATATATATGTATATATATACATATATATATATATGTATATATATACATATATATATATATATATCCACGTTTTCTTTATTGGCACACAGGTTGTTCCAATAATTTAGTTATTGTGAACAATGCTGTAATAAACATTTATACATATATATATATATATATCCACGTTTTCTTTATTGGCACACAGGTTGTTCCAATAATTTAGTTATTGTGAACAATGCTGTAATAAACATTGATGTACAAGTACCTCTGTACTATGTTGACTTGAAAACCTTTGGGTAAAGACCCAGGGTCATGTAAAACAGTGACTTAGCTTTTCAGAAAACTCTAACACATCTTTTATTTGTTATGAGTTGGCCTGGTATCTTCAACTGGACCCTGTTTTATTATACTCGCAGTTACTTGTCATGTTCTGGATACACATTTGCTTGTTTATATAAGTAGCCTATCCCAGCCACATTTTTCCATGAGCACTGTCATTTGAATGTATTTTTACAAAATGCAAAGTTTGTCTGGGAATATATATTGCATGATAGTTAAAGCGCACACCCTTCCAATGTGCACACCTGCACGCAGAGAGGCAGAGGAAAGTTGGAAAGCCAGCGTGCACATGAGCTGGGGTAGGCATTGTTTCTGGAGTATAAGAAATAATCTGTCTTCAGAGCTGGAGTCTACCAGCTCTTGGGTCTGTGGTCATGGGAAAGTTGTTTAACTTCTGGACACCTAAGATTTCTCATCTTTGAAAACATAACTAATGAAGTCACGCCTGCCAGGGAGGAGCATCACAAGGTGACACAAAACAACAAGTGTAAGACACTTACCAAGTGATGCTGTCAGAACATGGTCTACATAGAAGCAGCTCAGAAGCAAACAGGGTTCCAATGAAGTAGTATAGAACAAGCCATCCACACGGCAATGTGGGGTCAGAGGGAGGTCTCAAAGTCAAGGCTTCTTCTTCTCCCCAGCTTCCTGCTTTTTTCTTGGTGAACTTTGTACTCGTTAATGTTAATGAACAGTTATGCCTTGGCAGAAGTTAAAGGTGAATCGATGTGATCTGTTCATGTGACTGATTTCAATAGCATAGTTTTCTGTCTATCTGAAACCCAACTTAACTCTCTTCTCTGGTCACACACAGCTGCGTAATGCAGAGACCCCCAAGTCAATGTGACAGGCACTTAGCTCCCTGGTTTCAACTCCCCACCCCAGAAATGGACGCATGTTCAGTTTATTTGGGCAAAGATAATATGGAGCAGACACAGACGCCTCCATGGTGTGTGGGGGAAGAGCTGGGGGGGGGGGGAGCGGGGTCTTTCTTCTACATATGAAAAATAGAGCCAAGAAATAGCTACTGCTCCCGAGTCTGGGAACGATGAGATCATTTGTAAGTGGCTTGTTAAAGTGCACATCATTTTCCTGATCAGCGGCGGTGAGGCTACAACTTCAGGAACCGATGCGATTCATCATGTTATTATATATTTAGGGGCTTTCGGAAAATGCTGTTATTTACTCAACCGACTGTGTATATAGACTATTTAAAGCAGATTTTTGACCCAGTAGACTGTACCAGCTCCATCCATCCTCTCAACGAGCATGCGGGGGCTCTTAAATATGTAGATTATTGACACAATAGACTTTGAGTGCTGCAAAGATGCTTTAGACAGGGCCATTGAAGCCACTGGGGGATGATATGTCTCTAAAACACGTTTTCCAGGCAGATCCACACATAGCAAAGCTCTGTGGGAAATGCACCCATGGAGGGACTTTGGAAGGGAGTTTTTGATCTCTAGAACCAAGACTCTCTTAGTATTTCTTATATTCGGCTCCTTTTTGGTCTCTGAGTACAAAATAACCCTAATACCTTCCACTAGTGAATGTCTAGCAATAACAGCAAAGGCACGAGCCTGACTTTTCACTTGTCAGTTTCTTTTATGAGATAGGGCCTCAAGCAATCCAAGCTGACCTGGAACTCTCCATGTAGCTGAGGCTAGCCCTGAGCTCCTCATCCTCCCATTTTTACCTCTCATGTGCTAGGATTATAGACAGTTTTGTCTTAATGGGCTAATTGATTCTGCTTGTGTTAATACACATTCTTTGTTTTTAATTCAAAGTGGGTTCTGAGAGCCATCTATAAGACAGTGGGTCCTTTGATGGCAGGAAACAAATTGTATCTTGGGATGATGTATTGGTTTTCTTGTTGCTTCCACACAACACCTGGCAAAAGCAACTTAAAGGAGGACGTGTTTGTCCTGCCTCAGGGTTTGAGGGTTCAGTCCATTATGACAGGGCAGGTACGATGATAGGAGGGTGAGGCAGCTGCTCACAGGGCATTCAGAGTCAGGGAGCAGAATGAGATGTTCAGCTAGCCTTGCTTTTTAATGCAGTCCAGGCCCATAGGATGGTGACGATCACAAGGCATGTCCTCCTACATCCGTTAACCCAATCTAGAAACTCCCTTACATGTGCACTCAGCTTTGTTTCCATGGCAATTTTAACCCCAAGAACTTAACATGCAAGAGTAACGAAAAGAACTTGAGGACAAACAAGGAACTTCTTGGGAGGAGCGGCTCACAGAAAGGGGCAGAGCTTGTCCTATTCCCAGGATTCCTGTTGGGTCCTCTTTAACCACTGCCCAGCTTTGAGTCAAAGGGTCAGATTCAAATCCAATGGAACAAGAGTCTGACAGATGAAGCTGAGGCATGTGCCTGTCCCTTAAAAACAGGAGAAAGGGACAAAAGGGGAGGAAAAAAAAGAAAGTATTCATTTTTGTTTCACTTTCTCACTCTTTAATTATCAGATATATTTAGGTGTTTTGTGGAAGACCATCTGATGTACTGGAGTATTACAGTTAAACTCTCAGAGATCCTGTAAGAGAACAGGTTTATAAAGGGGGACCTGTAGTGTCAGTCTGATTTCAGTCCCAAACTGACCATAAAGCCTTTAAAACATATGAGCCAGGCACCGTGAAACAGATACTGTCTGATCTAAATCTTGACCTCATAAAAGGTAAGAATAAATTACCCGGCGCAGTGACAAACACCTTTAATCTCAGCTCAGGGAGGCAGAGGCAGGAAGATCTTTGTGAGTTTGAGGCCATCCTGGTCTATATAGAGGGTTCCTGGCTGGCCAAGACTACATTACACAGTGAGTCCCTGTCTCCACACACACAAAAGGATTAGAGGTTGAGATAGAATCTGGTGTTTTCCAAAATTGGAGGTGAGCATGGAGCATGTGATGTGGAGAAGAGGATAAAGAGAGACTGAGCAACACTTCAGTGTTGCTTCAATACTGGCCAAGCAATAAGCTCTGGTGTGTTGTTATACCCCAGGGTGACTATAGTAACAAAAATGCAGTGACATTTCAGAATAGCTGACACAGGACTTTAAATACTCTCTTCACAAAGAAATGATAAACACTGAAGGGGGCTGAGGACAGGAAGTGTCCTGATTCGAGTACTACCCAACAAGAATCTACTTCTATATTTCCATATGGACATAGCCCGTGTACCTCCAACATTTATGCACCATTATTATGTGCCCAGAAAATAAATGCCAAGAAACTAGGCAAGGTGTACAATGCAGTGTTAGGACATAGCCAGGCTGCTGAGCATGTATTCCATAAAAGGGCATAAGGTCAAGACGGCAGATATGTGACCAGCTGTATTAGTTACCCTCCTCCATACTGGGACAAAATATCTGACAATAGCAACCTAAAGAAGGAGAAGGTTCTTTCAGCTCATGGTTTGAAGATGTACAGTCTGTCATGGCAGGGAAGTGAAGGTGGCCAGACCAGGAGGGGACGGTCACATCACATCCGCAGTCAGAAGGCAGAGAGAGGAATGCTTCTGACGACCTCGGCTGGCTTCTCCTTTATCTTTCATTTTTTTGTATGTGTGTGGGGGGGGGTGTGTACATATATGAGTTGGGTACACATGCCACAGTGGGCACATGGAGGTCAGAGGACAACCTCGGCCGTCAGCCCTCACCTTCCACCATTTTAAAGACAGGGTAGCTTTGTTGTTTACTGTTGTGTACACCAGGCTAGCCCACAAGCTTCTGGAGATCCTCCTGTCTCTGACCTTCATACATCAACTGAGGGAGTGCGGTATTCCAGACATGCACAGCTATGGACAGCTTTATGTGGGTTCTGAGGGTATAAACCCAGGCACTTGTACTTGCATAGGAAGCACTTTACCAGTAAGCAACCTGCCCTCACTTCTCCTTTTATTCAGTCCTGGACTCCAGCCAATGGCACAGTGCTGCCGCATTTGGGGTAGATCTCCCTTCAGTTAGACCTTTCTGGAAACAGCCTCATAGATGCAGCCAGAATATGTTTCTATTGATTCCAAATCCAGTCAAACTGACAACGAAGATTAACCATCACACAAGCCATGTGTCAATGTCCTCCCTCCCCCCCACTGATGTTAAACCACCAGGCATCATGTCCTCCTACCTCCCTCCCCTGGAGAAGAGCCAAGTCAGTACTATAGACGGGATGCCAAATGATCAGAGACCCTTCCTGTTTATCCATGCCCTTTAGAGGTCAAGACAAAGAAAGGATGACACAGTTTGAAAAGAACATTTTTCAACCACCACTAACCTAAAATCCAAGGGTCAAAAGACCCTGCAACATTCTCCATTAGATTATTCAAAAAAGATCAATGGCCTGAATATCTCCAGGAATTTGGGCCATTTCCAAGAATTGCTCCATCCAGCTGCCCAGTGTGGCTTGTCCCCAGATCCAACTGGCTGTTTTATGTACATTACTTCATTTAAAAGCTAACCTAGTTAATTAAGAACCAAACTCGATCAGGATTTATTTGGCAGAGTTACCGGAGTTGTTAAAATTGCAAGTCCCTTCCATCATTAACTCTTGTGTTTGTTTCTTGACTTGTAAAAAAATATTTGATCAGATAAAGGGCATCTAAATGACTCCAGGAGAAATCGATCAAGAACAACACTAGGAGATTCGCATTTTTTCCTACCAGAACTTGAGAGAATAAATCCTAGAACTCCTGAGAAACCCAGTTCTTCATACCTGGGGCTTTGCTCTTGTAAAGATGAGAGGGCAACACGCGTGGAGCGCTTAGTCTACCTGGGTATCCTGGGCTCTTTCCGCTTACCCCAGTTTCTTGTTGAAACACCCCTCGGCGTGGGTGCTGTGATCTTCAGTTTACAGAGGGTGCAACAGATGCAGCAGGGGTTGTTGAATGATATGCTCAGGACGGCAGTATGGGACTTGGCAGAGCGTGGGGGTATCTGAGCCCATGCCAGCGAGCACCAGACCACGTGTTTTCCAACCCCTTTATGTCCAGCTAGGTTACCCAACTTCCTCCTTTGGTTCATCTCCATGCAGTCCTCAACTCCATTGACAGCTAGAGGCACCAACACCAACAACACCCTTCTTTACAGTCAATCCCCAAAGCCTCAGCTGGGCTTGACATTGTAGCAAATCAAAAACTATGGCCATATAGAGCTGAATACTTCTTGGATAGAGGGCCTCTCCTTGCCCTTGTTCATGTTTCCCAGAAGCTGCCAGGAGCACCCCTTGTCTACATGTATAAGAACAACAACAACAACAAAAAAGTCTTCAGGCATTGCCACATGTCCCCTGGGGAGAAAAATGGCTTCAGGGTTAAGAAGAGTCTCCTGGGACTATGGATCTTCTAGAGAAATCAGCTGCCAGAAAATCACCTTAGAAGCTCACGAACCTGAAATATAAAGGCGGAGCTTGATAGAGAAAGAAACCTGACACTCACCACTGGCCTCCACAAGGACAGGCATGGGCAAGGGCAGCAACACTCACATATACACGTGTATGCACATACACATACGAAAGTCCCAAACAAAAAGAAGAGATAGAAAAACTCTGCCTGATGAATTACATCCAGAGACTAAGGGAATGGAAAGACCCCAGAGAGATCCGAACCTGGGATCCAACAAGTACAGATTCAAGTCTCCATCTAGCTGTGTGACCCTGGAGATAAAATTAACATTCTCAGTTCAGTTTCATCATCTCTATGGAGGGAAATTAAAAGGCAGATGGAGGGGCTGGAGAGATGGCCTAGCGGTTAAGAGCGCCAACCGCTCTTACAGAGGACCCGGGTTCGATCCCCAGCAACCACATGGCGGCCAAAAACCGTCTGAAACTCCAATTCCAGGAGAACTCCAGTTCCAGGGAATCCGAGACCCTCTTCTGACCTCCGCGGCGTTGCACGACACGGGTGCACAGACCTGCATGCAGACAGTACATTCATACACATACAGAAATAAATAAAATTAAAAAAAAAATTTTAAAGGCAGATGGAGCTTTCATTACTGATCAAATGATGTAGCAGGCAAAAAGAAATTAGACCACTGGATCCTAAGTGTGAGTTTGCTGTCTGTAGAAGTCAAGCATCAGTAGTATTTTAAGGTAGGAAACTAGCAGCCTTGAAGCTTCGGGCTCCCTGTTACTGAAGATTGCCTGAGTAGATGCTAAGCAGACAACTTGAACATTGAGAAAGGGATGAGAGTGCATCATGAGAGCTTGAACTCAAAGCTCTTCGACTGGATTCCACACTCGATGGTGTGAATGCGGCTCCAGTTCCAAGTGGGTGAGATGGAAAAGGAGTCTGTTTCAGTGGGCTGCTCACAACAATCCCTGGTGAAGGAGCATGAGGAAGAGAGGTTGGACGGTCCCACCTCAGTAAGACCAAAGACTCCCCATGGCCAGCACACCCTTTCCTGTCTGCAGACTTGGAGACATGAAAAGTCTTCCCTCCTTGGACTTCAACGACTCTGGAGACAGCAAATACTCTTCCACACAAGAACCTGCTGGCTTCCTGACAACACCAATTTAGCTTCTGGGAGGCGACATAGACTTTCTTCTTTCTGTTTCTTTCTTCCTTAATGGGAAGTGGTCACAGCCACGAACTCAGCAAAAGACGTGGGTTAAAATTTGTCCGTTCTTGGCTAATGCAGTTAGACGTTTTCGAGAAAAGGCGATGAGAAGTGGTCATTACCCATTATCTGCATGAAATATTTCAGAGAAAGAAGCAGCGCTTGCCAAAGAGAAAAGAAAAGCTGTTTGACTTCAAGCCAGGCAAGAGGGAAACAGGATCACCTTCCCCTTCTGTGGGATGGCTGTGCTAACGAGGTTATTTCAAGCAAACTAGAATACATGTCTGAAGAAGTACAGATGGCGCCTTGGCTCCGTCTACTTTCAGAAGGTCATTCAAACGATGCTCCAGTATCCCCTTCCTCGGCAAAAGAAACGATAAAACCCTCTCAGTCTGGGGTGGGGGAAACTGTGTGCATGCACATATATTTATATATTCTTATGTGGGAAAAATATAGAGGAGATAGATCTGACTATTTTGCTACAAATAGTTGGTACACCTTGAAAGTCAAAGCCTATGGCCCTCGGTTGAATAAGGAAGCGCCCATCCTGTGGTATAATTTCTTTCCTCCTGTTTCGCTTCGAGTTTCCCCCTTGTCCTAATGGATGGCCATCTTGGTGTTGAAGATATTCTAAGGACAATGATTTCTAAACTGGAGCTACCAGAAAGCTTATAAAGTGGCTTTTCTCTACATCCTTTTCCATGAATATTTCCTTGCTCTGCTTTTTTAAATTGTCACTAAGACATGTCCCAATAATAATGCATGCTGGCCCTGAAATCTGAGGTAGCAGCAGATGAAGTATTTTTTTTTTTTCTCGGAGACCTTCTGCCTCCAGCATCCGTCATTTCTCTCAATGCGAAGCCTGAGGCTTCAAGCAAAGACCTTTTTCTCTCAGATGGTGGCTGCTTTTTGTGTCCGGGAATTGCAGGCATTATCATTATGGGTAATGACCTAATAACTTGCTATGCAGTGTCTGCACATCACTTCTGCAGAATTCCCGTACATATTCCACCAGCTCCTTACATAAATGACTTCATATTAAATAACAAAACCCAAACTAGAAGAAGCTCTTATACATACAGTGACAACTCTGCTGCTTATTAAATGCAAATACTATCTAAAGCCTGCTGCTTGGGAATAAAATTTGGGGCCAACAGAAAATGCAGAAGTCAGCTGATATGAACCATCTACAGGTCAACTTGAAGATCGGGATGTCCATTGCCTAGCAGGGGGCTGGAGAGGTCACGGGATATCCTGCAGCCTCAGTTTTCATACACTCCCTGGAGTTCAGTATTCCTGACTACCTTACAAGCTAGGTACTGCTATTAGTGCCCTTTCATCAATGAAGAGTGACAACGCTGCTGCTTATTAAATGCAAATACTATCTAAAGCCTGCTGCTTGGGAATAAAATTTGGGGCCAACAGAAAATGCAGAAGTCAGCTGATATGAACCATCTACAGGTCAACTTGAAGATCGGGATGTTCATTGCCTAGCAGGGGGCTGGAGAGGTCACAGGATATCCTGCAGCCTCAGTTTTCATACACTCCCTGGAGTTCAGTATTCCTGACTACCTTACAAGCTAGGTACTGCTATTAGTGCCCTTTCATCAATGAAGACACCATGCCTTTGAAAGTATCAGTAATTTCCCCAGGATGTTGTGGAGCAGTAAGTGGCAGACCAGATGAATTCACAGAGGGACCACAAAGGGCTGACTGAGAGTCCACTTCTCAGAGTTTAAACTAGTGTAGTCCTTTTGGCTAATGGCTGAGATGTGAAGAAAGTCACAATGTATCAGACAAATTGACAGTCTGAAAGGTGGGCTGCTGGGCAGAAAGGAAAGCTCCAACAGCAGGAACTGGTTGCATAAGCATAGATTTTTATATGTAATCCATCTGATATACATCTATTGTACGTGTGCATTGTTCCAACCACTGACCAATCTCTAGGAAATAAAAGGAAAGAAAGATCATCAGTTAGGATCTCAGGGAGTTCTCTGTGTTCCACAGAGCACTTACGGCCTCAGGATTCGCCTATAGTTTTTGTTTGTTTGTTTGTTTGTTTGTTTGTTGGTCTTTTCAAGACAGGGTCTCCCCATAGTCCCAGCTGTCCTGGAACTCACTCTGTAGACCAGGCTGGCCTTGAACTCACATAGATCTGCCTGCCTCCGCCTCCCAAGTGCTAGGATCAAAGGCATGTGCCACCACACCTGGCCAACTTTTGTCTTTTAATACACTTTTTTTTTAATCTTTTTGAGACAGGGTCTCCCTGTAGCCCCAGCTGTCCTGGAACTCACTATGTAGACCAGGCTGGCCTTGAATTCACAAAGATCTGCCTGCCTGGCTAGTTTACTTTCTTTTGGTGAGATAAACACCATGCTTAAAAGCAACTTGGGAGAGCAAAGGATTTATTTGGCTCACAGGTTACAGTCCATCACTGAGAGAAGCCAGGCCAGGAGCCTGGAGGCAGGAAGTGAAGCAGAGACCGTGGAGGAATGAAAATTACTGGTTTCCCCAGCTACTGCTACCATACATCACAGGCCACCTGCCCAGGGATGGCACCGCCTACAGTGGACTGACTGACTCTTTCTCTCTCTCTCTCTCTCTCTCTCTCTCTCTCTCTCTCTCTCTCTCTCTCTCTCTCTCTCAAGAAAATGCCCCTGTAGACATGCCCACAGGACAGTCTGATGGAGCCCATTACTCAGCTGAGGTTCCTCCACTTCCCAGTTGTCTCTAGTTTGTTTCAAGTTGACAAGCTCTAAGCCGTACAGCCGGCAGCCACCCCACCCCCACCCTGGCCCATGCCCCTGCTGTCTCCAGTTCCCCATCAACACCAGGATGGCAGGAATGCACAGCCATGCCTAGCTTTTTACATGAGTGGTGAAGGTTTGAATTCAGGTCCTCCGGCTTACACAGCTTATCCACTGAGCCGTCTCCCTAGCTCCACAAACCTTCCTCCCTCCATAAGTATGTCTGAGTCAGAGTTGCAGGAATGAGTGGCAACTGCTGTGGTATTAGGAAAGTCTGTACACCACCAGTCTCGGTGGTGCAGATGCTGAAAACGTCTGTTTAGAAATCTGCCTGCACTTAGATAACTTCTCCAGACTACACACAGGCTAAGCCTTGCCTTGTGGAACCTGGGTTCTTTGTACATGCCATTCATGGTAATGGCAACATCAGAGACCCCAACAGCCCTCTCATGTCCCACCATCCTGAAGCAGAAAGCAGGTGGGCCCCCTCTACATGGCCCCCAGAGGTCCTGGCCACCATCTAAAAGTAGCTCAGCTTCCTTGAACACTAACTCTCCACTCAGCCTGCCAACAAGAGTGCCAATTAGTGCCAATAATCGTATACACGCTAACAACTTCCAGACCACAGTCGTGCAAACACTGGAAGCTTCTGACAGGGAGGCCTTACCCCATGTCACCACTTAGCATACCTACTGGGTATGTGGTGGGGAATTGTCCCCATCTCTCATTTAGATCTGCCTCGAACACTGAGGAATCTTTGTGTGAATTTAAACTGTCATTTAGTAGAGCAGACTGGCGAAATGATCCTGTCACCGTCAGGCATGTTATTAAATGAGATCCTGGTCGAATTCTGGTTTGTTTTTGAAAATCTGCCTTCATGAGCTTTAAATTGTTCTTGAGTTAAAACCATTCCACCTCTTCTACCACTTAAGAAATTGTCAATGATTTTGTCAACGATTTTATTTTTTTCAAGGCAACCCCAGAACTGCACACAGAAGAAAAAAAAAAAGATATCCAACAGTAGAACATTTGTTAACTATTATTTTTTTACAATTTCATTTAAATCGTTCTGACTGGAGGTTTTTGGAACAACCAAGTTAGTCATTTTAAACAAGCAATCATTTCCCATTTGGTTTTCAGAGTTTTTGCTTGTTTGGGCTTTAAAAAAAATTTTTTTATTTATATTTTTTTTTTTATGTGTATGAGTGTACTATCTGCATATAGGTTGATGCACCTGTGTCATGCAATGCCGTGGAGGTCAGAAAAGGGTGTTGGATTTCTCTGGAACTGGAGTTAAAGACTGTTTTTAGCCGCCATGTGGGTGCTGGGAATCGAACCTGGGTCCTCTGCAAAAGCAGTCAGCGCTCTTAACCGCTGAGCCATCTCTCTAGCCCCTGTTTGGGCTTTTTTAATATGAGAGGAAATTTCTAAAATTTAAGGGTTTGTTTCTGAATTTTACATACATACTATTAAAGTAGAAATGATTCAGAAGAGAGTCTCCCTAATATTCGTGTGGTGCATATCAAAGAATAGTAGGCTTTACCTTTGGGTTTACCTTTGTGTGTTCCAGGCAAAATTAATACATGGCTTCATAGATCCTGTGTGTGAATCTTTTTGAAGCAGGCCGCTCTTACTATGTATGTCTTGTCCTGATTCTTACTCCCAATACTTACAAGGTCAAATCCACACTGCAGGGGGGGGGGGGCAACAAGAAAGCCAGAGGCTCTGTTAGCCTGAAAAGGTAATTTCTGGAGTACTCTGGTCTCATGGAGTAAACTGAGAAAGATGGTCATGATTAACACCCGATCTATATGCAAGGGGTGAACACTGCTCACCAGAGATGTAAGTCGAACTGATGAGGAGCCACAGATTGCAGCAGGAACAATCCTCTCTGGCTGTCTGATTCATTCATTCATTCATTCATTCACTCATTGTAGTCAAGATATAGCCATATCTGCCAAGGTGTGATATGGGTGCTGGGAAGGGCCAAAGTTTATAGGGTCATAGAGAAAAGTATTCTAATTCCACTTTCAGTGGATGCCACAGCCAATCAGATAAAAGAGATAACTTTTAGGCCAATGCCAAGAGAGGAGATGTGACAGAAGTTACAGAAAGACAGGAAATGGCTCAGGAAACTCCTCTGTGAGAAAGGACATGGGCCAAGGGGTGCAGAGAAAGACCTTCCTGGGTGGTGAAGTCTGGCATGGTCAAGAGACAGCCCTCTTCTAGCCTGGGTTATGCAGTGAGAATCTGTTGAAATCTAGCAGGCTGTGGGAAAGAGAAGAGAAGCCTGTCAGGCCACACTAGTGGATAGTGTGGCCGCTGATCTGTGCAGGAGCCCGGTGCAGAGGAAACGTCAACAGTCTGCATTGTGTGCTAGCTGTCCTGGGAGTGGGAGGCTTCTTGTGGCCAGATTCAAATAACGGGAAGGGTTGGAATTAGGAAATTATGTGTGAAGTTTGATCTTCAATCCAAAAAGTCATCAGGAAGATCATACAGACTGCAGTTCTCTTCTGTGCCTTGGTTTAATTGTGATCGTTGCTTTTGTGAAGGAAGTATTCAGAAGAACAAATTTGCCACTCATCCACTTGTAGCCAGATGTGCACATAATACCAACTCATTAAACAATTCATCAGTGGAGAGACAGACAGACACTCATTAGTCTCCCCGATCACCCAGACTCCGGTGCCTTTCCCGTTAACCTCCATTGCCAGTGGCAAACAAAAATCACTTAGATGAATGAAGGATTTTAAATGTATAATATTAATATGTTTTTTGAGAAACTCCTCGGAACTATCAGCCATTGTTGAGACACTCTCCCTTTGACAGATGCACTGGCATTTTTTAAAGGAGGCTTTTCAACGTGTTACCTTATCGGGTACATGAGATTTAGTCTGTTCTGCAGAGGAAAACAGACAAAAAGGGTCTCTCAGCACGAGTTGCTCTTCTGTAAAGGTTATAGTAAACATGTCAATGCCTAATTAAGCAGAAAATTTTATCTGTATTGTGGGGGAGGCATGTGCTGTCTCTGATTTTTCTTCTGGGGAATCCATTTAGAAGGACAAAGTAGATTGTGAGGTTGAACTGGTCCAGAAAGCTCAGCTTCCAAATGTCAGCAGAAAAAAAAAAAATAGAAAAGAACACTACTCTTTTCCTTTTCTGGAAAATGACTAGATTGGCTGGCAGCTGTATGTGTGTGTGTGTGTGTGTGTGTGTATTTGTGTCTGTGTGTTATGTGTATGTATGCATATGCACATGAACATGTATGTATATGTATGTGAATATATACATGTGTTGGTATGTACATGAATGTGTGTTACATGTTTGTATGTGAGCAAGTATATGTGTATTATGACCATGTTTACATGAGTGTTCTGCGTACATGTGTACATATGAATATATGTGCATACATGTGTGTATGTATGTGTGTATGTGTATCTGAGCAGTATACTCATACATGTGCATGCACCCACACATTTCTTTCTTATTGTGATCCATGCTACCCACATGCATGATAACATTATGTTATTGCCTGGAGTAGTCATGCCTATTGCCAGCTGACTTAGTGTTTGTCCCAGAGTAATAGCAGCCATTTCCTTTTTTAAAGTGACTGTACTTAGTTAATAAAGTTTGCCTACATTTATTCTCAAAAGTGGCATTATTTGGACAACTGTGGTGGCTCATGCCTATGATCCTGGCACTCAGAAGACCAAGGCAGGAGGACTGAGAGTTCACAGCCCACTTGGGCTGCACAGAGACCCTCGCTCAAAAGAAACAACACAACAAAGTGACCATAGTTGATTGATAAAATGTTAAAGTCTCCTACATGGCTCAGGAAGTGTTCATCTTTTATAATTAATAACTTTCGCATTGAACATAAAAGTGCAACTGTTCTTAAAACCGTACAAAATTAGCCCAGGGGAGAGACCAGGACATGAACAGCGAGTGCTCTAATTCAGCCACTCCGTTGTTTCAAACTGCAGTTTTCGTGCAAGCAGTGGCCACTTATTAATGGTTGTTTGACTAGATTGAGTAGTTTTTCTTTCTTCAAATCAATTTATGGCACTAGAGACCAGCAACACCAATTTAATGAAAAACCAGCTTGTCAGCTTGCTGGGAAAGCAAAAACACCACACCAGTAGCAATAAAATAACATGACCATAAACCTCGTGGCCAGACTGAACTTTTACATTTCATCTTGTTTTATGGAATTGCACCATCCGAGTTGCTGGCTCTTGTCTTGGACTTTCCCACAATCCTCTGATGAGGTGGGTGTCTGCTTAGTGTTCGCCCAAACTGCACCGAATTCCCCTTGAAAGCTTCCTTACTCATTAGGTCAGCAAGGGAGAGCAGACAATGGATTCTTGCACCAAACAGACATGGGTTCTATGGGGCCCCTGCAGGCCCAGCCCTCACAGCTTGCTTAATTTCTTAACCTCAAATCTCAGTTTCCCATCTGTGAAATTAAAATCATGACAGTTCTTAACTACATGTGGCTATTGGGGGAAATGAAATGCATTTGTGGGATGGAGAGAGGGTTCAGCTGGCAACGGACAAGTGTGAAGGCCAGAGCTTGGGTCTCAAGCATCCACACAAGAGCTAAGTGGGCATGGTGGCCTGTCTATGGCCTTGGCATAGGGAGGTGGCTACAGGAGACCCCTAGAGCACGTCGGCTAGCCAAACCAGATGAATTCACAAGCTCTGGGTTCAAGTGGGAGGCCGTGTGTGTGTGTGTGTGTGTGTGTGTGTGTGTGTGTGTGTATATATATATATATATATATATATATATATGAAAAATAGTGTTTGCACTGGTTAGCTTGGGCTCCAGGGGAGAATAATTGCTCAATTAAAATTCATCTTCATCATCATCATCATCATCTTTGATATGCCTGACATCTGCCTTACTCCCAGCAAACCCCCTTTTCTCTGAATTCTCTCTGCCACCCTAAAATGAAAGACCACCCCTCTTCTAATATTTAGCTCTGGTGGATGGAAATAACAGCACCTGCTCCAGGCTTTTTTTTTTCCTAAGTAGCCACCTGCCGACAAGAGGGAGAGAGATGCTTATAAGAAAAATATTGCATTAAGATCGTGCTGGCCTTGCAAGTCTAAAGCTGAGTCTCCCTTTCATGAGGACGCCTTTGACTATGTTTTTTATCCATGTGACTCTGAAACACCAGGTGAAGAAAATGAACCCAGGAGCATAAATAGTCACTTTCCCCATCGGCATTGATGGATATCTGCCCATTAATTCTCTCTTGCACCCGTTCTCCCATGCCTTCATTTTCCCTGTGCAATTACTGGCTCTAAATCCTTTCAGAGAAGGGAGAGCATGCACTCCCCAATAGCATTTTGCATCTACAAATCAAACACATAATTGGCATCTCATGACGGGTACCCACAAATCACAGTGCATTTGAAATTACAGGAACAAGCACAAGAGGGCATTTTCTGCCTCATCTGGAAAGATCTTCTACCCATTTGAGGATGATAGGAGAGCCCCCCAACTTTCCCACTCCAGTACCACTCCCCATTACTTTAAGATCATTGTATTTGCTGAGCTTATATATTTTTGCCACTATTGGTGGAGGATTGTATTTATATACTGCACAGTCTCTCTCCTTTCCTGGCAACTCTATAGATAAAATGTTACAACAGAAAAACACTGCCTATCCAAGAGATACAATGACTATGCAGCCAGATTCCTATTTGGATGAACGCTTGTCAATATTCCCAAGGGTTTTGGTCTACTTTGCCATCGAGGTGCTAAGGGTTACGTCCTAGCTTTCTCATGAGCAAGATTTGTTGGCATCGTTATTTTAATAGGATCAGCATTTCATCTAGATTTCCTGAAAGCTATATACATGGATTTAGCTACTGTCCTGGCATAGAAATATCAGCATGGTAGTCCCTAAACTGTTAACTTATAATCAAAGGCATTCATAGAGAATGGGCCCTTTGCCAGTTTAAAAAGAAACAACCAAGCTAGGTGTGGTGGTGCAGGCCTTTAATCCTAGCACTTGGGAGGCAGAGGCAGGTGGATCTTTGTGAGTTCAAGGCCAGCCTGGTCTACAGAGCGAGTTCCAGGACAGCTGGGACTACAGGGAGACCCTGTCTTGAAAAGACCAAAAAAAAAAAAAAAAAAAGAAAGAAAGAAAAAAGAAAAGAACAACCAATACCCAATACGTGACACTTTTGAGGGCTGGGAACAGAACTCTGTTGGTAGAGTGCCTGCCTAGCATGCAGGAAGACTTGGATCCCCAGCACCACATAAACTGAACATAAGGGTACATGCTTATAATCCCAACACTTGGGAGGTAGAGGCAGGAAGATCAGAAGTTCAGGGTCATCCTCTGCTACATAGCAAGTTGGAGGCCAGCCTGGACTACATGAGATCTTGTCTCAAAGAAGTAAAAACAGACATGGTTTGTCTTTGTCCCTATTTGCGTTACTTGTAGCTCTTAAGACTGTAGGTTAAATTGCTGTTCAGCTCAGCCTGAGAAGCCCGTAGGTGTCACTGGGGGGTGGGGGGGTGCGGGGGGATAGAGTCTGAAGCCTTTATAGTTAGTTCACCTCCTCTCTATCTCTTGCAGGCTATGCCCAGGAAGAACAGCTGAAGGAAGAGGAAGAAATAAAAGAGGAGGAGGAGGAAGAGGAAGACAGTGGTTCAGTAGCTCAGCATCAGAGCAGTAATGACGCTGGGACAGACGAGGAACTAGAAACGGGCCCAGAGCAGAAAGGCTACTTCAG
This sequence comes from Rhizomys pruinosus, assembly GCA_009823505.1. Classification (NCBI taxonomy): domain Eukaryota; kingdom Metazoa; phylum Chordata; class Mammalia; order Rodentia; family Spalacidae; genus Rhizomys; species Rhizomys pruinosus. The sequence continues at coordinate 737,324 of VZQC01001015.1, forward strand.
CTGCCAGAACTCTCCAGGAAGCCACCTGTCCAACCAGGACGCCGAGAACGAATCTCTACTGAGTGATGCCAGTGATCAGGTGTCAGACATCAAGAGTGTCTCCGGCAGAGATGCCTTGGAGAAGAAGGCAAACGCTCACGCCAAGCTTCCGAGTGAAACCCATAATTGCATGGATAAAATGACAGCCGTCTATGCCAACATCTTGTCAGATTCCTACTGGTCAGGCCTGGGCCTCGGCTTCAAGCTGTCCAATAGCGAGAGACGGAATTGTGACACCCGGAATGGCAGCAGCAAGAATGATTTTGATTGGCACCAAGATGCCCTGTCCAAAAGCCTGCAGCAGAACTTGCCTTCTCGGTCCGTCTCTAAGCCCAGCCTCTTCAGCTCGGTGCAGCTGTACCGGCAGAGCAGTAAGATGTGCGGGAGTGTGTTCACGGGTGCCAGCAGGTTCCGCTGCCGACAGTGCAGCGCGGCCTACGACACCCTGGTCGAGTTGACAGTGCACATGAATGAGACGGGCCACTATCAAGATGACAACAGAAAAAAGGACAAACTCAGACCCACGAACTACTCAAAGCCTCGGAAAAGGGCCTTTCAGGACATGGACAAAGAGGACGCTCAAAAGGTTCTCAAGTGTATGTTCTGTGGTGACTCCTTCGATTCCCTCCAAGATTTGAGCGTCCATATGATAAAAACAAAACATTACCAAAAAGTGCCTTTGAAGGAGCCAGTACCAACCATTTCATCAAAAATGGTCACTCCAGCCAAGAAGCGTGTCTTTGACATCAACCGGCCCTGCTCCCCTGACTCTACCACGGGGTCATTTGTGGATTCCTTTTCTTCCCAGAAGAACACCAATCTGCAGGTATCCTCCAACAACCGCTACGGCTACCAAAATGGCGCCAGCTACACCTGGCAGTTTGAGGCCTGCAAGTCCCAGATCTTAAAGTGTATGGAGTGCGGGAGCTCCCATGATACCTTGCAGCAGCTCACCACCCACATGATGGTCACAGGTCACTTTCTCAAAGTCACCAGCTCTGCCTCCAAGAAAGGGAAACAGCTGGTATTAGACCCACTGGCGGTGGAGAAAATGCAGTCTCTGTCAGAAACCCCGAACAGTGATTCTGTCACTCCAAAGCCATCCAGCAACTCAGCATCTGACTGTGCGGCCTCCACCACGGAGCTAAAGAAAGAGTGTCAGAAAGAAAGGGCTGAAGAAGCAAGCAAAGAGAAGGTAGTGAAGAGTGAGGAATATGAAGATCCTCTACAAAAACCTCTAGACCCCTCCATAAAATACCAGTACCTAAGGGAGGAGGACTTGGAAGATGGCTCAAAGGGTGGAGGGGACATTTTAAAGTCACTGGAAAATACCGTAACCACAGCCATCAACAAGGCCCAAAATGGCGCTCCCACCTGGAGTGCATACCCAAGCATCCATGCGGCCTACCAGCTGTCAGAGGGCACCAAGCCAGCCATGTCCGTAGGGTCACAAGTACTGCAGATCCGACCCAACCTCGCCAACAAGTTAAGGCCAATTGCCCCCAAATGGAAAGTCATGCCACTTGTCTCTATGCCCACAAACCTGGCCCCATACACTCAAGTGAAGAAGGAGTCAGAAGACAAAGATGAACCCATGAAGGAGTGTGGGAAAGAAAGTCCCCACGAAGAGGCATCATCGTTCGTCCACTCTGAGGGGGAGTCTCTCTCCAAAATCGAGCCACCTTCGGAATCCAGAAAGCCAGAGCCATGCCCCCTGAAAGAGGAAGAGAAGCTATTGAAAGAGACTGTTGAGAAAGAGAAACTCCAGCCCTTGGAGACAGTGTCCTCTCTGAGCAACGGATGCACACTGGCCAGCCATGCCTCGGCCTTGCCTTGCATCAACCCGCTCAGCGCCCTGCAGTCCGTCCTGAACAACCACTTGGGCAAAGCCACAGAGCCCTTGTGTTCTCCTTCCTGCTCCAGCCCCAACTCAAGCACAATTTCCATGTTTCACAAGTCCTCTCTCAATGTTATGGACAAGCCAGTCATGAGTCCCGCCTCCACCAGGCCAGCCAGTGTGTCCAGACGCTACCTGTTCGAGAACAGCGACCAGCCCATCGACCTGACAAAGTCCAAGAGCAGGAGGACAGAGTCCTCGCAAGCACAATCCTGCACGTCCCCACCTCAGAAACATGCTCTGTGTGACATCGCAGACATGGTCAAAGTCCTCCCCAAAGCCACCACCCCAAAGCCAGCCACCTCCTCGAGGGTCCCTCCCATGAAGCTGGAAATGGACGTCAGGCGCTTCGAAGATGTCTCCAGTGAAGTCTCGACTTTGCACAAGAGAAAAGGCCGGCAGTCCAACTGGAACCCTCAGCACCTTCTCATTCTGCAAGCTCAATTTGCCTCCAGCCTCTTCCAGACATCAGAGGGCAAATATCTCCTTTCTGATCTGGGGCCACAAGAGAGAATGCAAATCTCGAAGTTCACGGGACTCTCGATGACCACCATCAGCCACTGGCTGGCCAACGTCAAGTATCAGCTTAGGAAAACAGGCGGGACAAAATTCCTGAAAAACATGGACAAAGGGCACCCTATCTTTTACTGCAGCGACTGTGCTTCCCAGTTCCGAACCCCTTCTACCTACATCCATCACTTAGAGTCCCACCTGGGTTTCCAAATGAAGGACATGACTCGGATGGCAGCAGATCAGCAAAGCGAAGCAGAACAGGAGATCTCCCGGGTGTCGTCGGCTCAGAGGTCTCCGGAAACAATAGCTGGCGAAGAGGACACAGACTCTAAATTCAAGTGTAAGTTGTGCCGTCGGACATTTGTGAGCAAACATGCGGTAAAACTCCACCTAAGCAAAACGCACAGCAAGTCACCCGAACACCATTCACAGTTTGTAACAGACGTGGATGAAGAATAGCTCCGCAGGTATGGGTTTGCTCCCAGGCGATGGTGACCTACGGCCCTGTGAGGAGCATGCTAGAAGGAGATGGGTCTGCTTAGAGGCAGACGGTGTCTCCCCAGGCTAAGCAGGATGGTAGCTCACTCCCGTAGACTTCCTTTTATTAAAGGCGGGACATGATAAGCCAGTCCTCACCATCCTCCTCCTAAGTCCTTCAGATTAGAATGGGCAAGTAGGACGGATCCCATCTAGGAGACATGAAGCCCGCCGTGCCTCTAAGTCTTCAGAACACATGGTTCCCTTAGCAACCTAAGGCCCAACCTCCAGGATCCAGCTTCCCCTCATTTTAAGTAATGAGGACTAAATTATCTCCACTCCACTTCACCACCTGCTTTCCCACAGCAAGGCTAATACTTAGAGTGGGAAATTGGTGAACACTAGGCTTAGTCCGGGCTGCCACTATACAGAGATACCTTAATCAGCTCATAAATAGCTTGATGTTTTCTTTATTATCGGTCCTTGTAATGAACGCTTTCTGCAGCTTACGTATAGCAATTGCTGCTTTTCCACCTCCTTTCTCTGTGTTTATTTCCTACATTAATTTTCCTATGGCAGAGCAGGTGCCCTAAAGGGGGGGACGAATGGTAGGAAAACACATTACAGAGCAATGAGATGAAAAGAGAAGGGCTTTATAGTCTCTCGTCTTTTGGTTTTCTTTAGGATAGACTCAAAATCACCGTCCACCTTTAACAAAGACAGATGTAAAACACGCCCTTGAGATTTTATTTTTCATATAGAAACAAATGGCTTTCCACCTCACGTATGTTTAAGTGCATGGGGCTGCTATTTGTATTGGACTGGGGACTGTAGTTCACTGACAGGGCTCTTGCATAGCGTGCATACAGCCTTGGGTTCAAGCCCCAGTACAGAAAGAAGAAAGAAAGAAAGAAAGAAAGAAAGAAAGAAAGAAAGAAAGAAAGAAAGAAAGAAAGATTGATTTGCATCAGGTATCATGCCTTGTACCAGTGCCCAGGTGACTTTTGTCATCCCCAGGTAAGAGGACAGAGCCCAAGTTCAAACACTTAGCCGATTGGTCACAGCAGCCATTTTCAAATGCTGAGTTTGAGTAAGGCTGGCTCTTAGCAGACCTCTTCACATTCTCTTTGCATTTCTCTGCCTCTGCCTCCTTTACTGTCCCCTCCAGCATGACACCCCCATATTCTAGGCACCCCAAACACATATTTAGGTGGACCTCTGCCTGAGACCACACCCTAACATGAGGACCCATGTACTTCTCAGCCCAACTTACGTCACAAGGCTCTATGGATTAGCTCTTCATGAACTCACAGTATGATATGGAAAGCAAGTAATAGCTTAGCCTAAGAGTCTTCCCCAACCCCTATTCTTAGAAGCATTTGCTTTTACACAGGAGACTTTCAGATGAAGCTACACAGTTTGGATAATAGGGGACTTCCCTGTAGAGGGGTCCTTGTATGGCATGGCTCTGGGTGCACCTCACATGGATAGAGAGGTTCAGAGTGTGAACATAATCAAAAGAAAAGAAAAATAAATACCTGCTTGACCTGAGACTCTTCCCTTGGTGGGGAAATCTGTGCTTCTGATTCAGGTGGGCTCCAGTGAAGACCACCCCTGTTGTTTGCATGCTTTTATCATGAAAGTTAAATGTTCCGGGCAGTTCATCTCCGGGTTTCCAAGCATGATTGTTTATCTCACCTAACTGAATGGAAAGCTTCTTTGCATCTATTGAATTCACACGTGAGCTTGGGTTCTGCCACATACTATTTATTTGCCATATCACATTTTAAAATTTTATGTAACTACCCATCATGCCTTTCTGGTCCTTAAAAAAAATGGTGGACAAACACAAAGCACCTAGAGAAAAGAAGTATGTTTCAAATCTAATCATTGTGGGTCCAAACCATGGCAAAGAAAACAAATAGGCGATGTTTATTTTGTGCTATAATAAAGACCAATTTTCCACCTGTTAGGTCTGTAATCATTTTTTAACTGCGATGTGTAAATAGGAAGGAGGGAGGACATGTGGCTTGCATCCGCCCTCACTCAAAATCTGAAGGCTATGCTGTCTCTTCCAGGGAAGTGAGGGTAAACCAGTAATTTGGGGAAACACATACAAAAGGTATTTGCAAATCTGTTAAATACATAGATATAATAGCTATTTGCACATGTCTGCAGTTGTACAGAATAAATATTTCTATTTATTAGTGTTATCATTAAACAAAACCAAAGCTCCATCCTCAGGCATTCACTGTGTGCTGTGGAAAGAAAGACATTTGGAGTATTTGGCAGTTATTCTGTGCAATGGGAATATGCCGGGTGTGTAGAAAAAAAAAGAGAATGTGGTCACTGGATGTATGCCCAAGCTGCTTATGTGCTTACCCCCCACGTGTGACAAGGTGCTATTGCCTAGGGAAGGGGACTTCTGCACTTGGGGGTCCTTTGCTGGAACAGGATTCATGTGAAATCTAATGGTATCCCATGGTATTCTTGTGCCCAATGGTTCCAATGGTCACAATGATGCACTGTTATCTGGAATTCTAATCTCAGTTGGTGTGGAAAGTGACACAATTTGTACAAAATGACATGGTGTTTTAGAACACACATCAGGATATGATAGAATATTCAACAGCTTTGTCACCTCTGGGTTGTTTTTTTTTTTTAAAGAAGTACTTTGGCCTAAATTTTCTTTCCTCCCCTAGACCTATCTTAAATCCTGTGGAATGCCCTGCCAAATATTGAACTCAAACATTTGTTAAAAAGTCATTAGAAAATATCAAATGGGCATTTTTTTCTTTTAAGAAATAAGTAATCTAAAACAATTTGAGCTTGTATTTGTATCTACCTTTAAAAGCCATGTGCTCTTGAATAATAGAAATTAAACAGAGAGTGAATCATTGAGTCTCAAATGGATAAGGATTTGAAATTATAGTCATTAGCATGTAATATAGTATACAGATTTAACAGCACATCTAACCTTGAAATTGCTTGCAGAAATGTATTCTGGTCCAACAGGCTTCCTGCTACCTCTATTACAGATGGCTTGATATAAATATATGTTCAGGGCAAAATGTAAAGAAGGTCACCAGGTAAGGTAAAGGATGAACATCCCGTTAAACTTGCAAACTACAAATATAATTTTGAGTGTAACTGTGTCCCAAATGTTGTGTGGGGTACAGTTGTATTTTTAAAAGTATTCTTCATTTATGTGATATTCCATTTTAATTGGAACCCTGTATTTTTATTTGCTAAATCTGTCATTATTAATGACATGGATTAACTGATGTCTTGAAGTGGTGTGCACCATTTCACTGTCCATTAGATAAATTCCCTTCCTTCTTTCTATCTCTTGTCTCCTCCTTCCAGTCCTTCCATCCCTCAGCAAATATTGGTTGAGTTTTATGATGCACCACATTCTATTTAGCAATAGGACACAGCAGTGAACTAGCAGTAATGCCAATTATAATAGCAAACTGTGCCAGGCCTAGCAGCAAGCAGTTCCCCAAAATCCTTCATTCTGTTCTCACAGTCCTATGAAGAGCAGGTTGCTTCAACTATCTTACGGAAAAACAAGGAGGGGCAGAGACACAGCGCTACCTTGCCCGAGGTCCCGCGTCCAGATCTTGACTCAACCATTAGCACATATTTAGAAGGGCAAGGTAAGAGTCTGCCATGGAGGCCAGTGACTAACACGTGACAGTCATTCTGGGTGGCTGCTGGGTAGTGTACACAGGAAGGAGCCTTGTCCTGTCCCAGGGAAGCCAAGATGGCCAACATTCGTGCAGAGGAAAGTTCTGGAAGGATGCTGAAGGCACAGGTCATCCAGCCTGGCTCCCAACTTTAACCATCCATCTTACTGTCTCCCACTTCCATATTTGTAAAATGGGGACACTGCACCCCTCATGCAAGAAGGATTTGAGAATTAAATAAAGTTATGAAACTACTTTCTATAAAATCTGGTGCATAGTCGGTTCTCAAAAGTAAGTCCTAGACCCTTCCCGTGCCCACAGCCTCACCTGAAATACATAGAATTTGAGGACTTCTCGGTTGAGCTAATTCATACCCAGATATTTGCTTCCCTTGCAATTCTCAGCCTGCAATTTGATTGTGTAACAGCAGCAAAAACTGCCATGTATTGACCGCTTCCTGTCGAGCATGGTACGGCACCCCCATTTTGCAGGGAAGGTAATTGGAAGCTAAAAGGGTGTGACCATCCTTCCATTCACATACAGTCCAGAAAGGTCCGAGTCCTATCCTCAAGCACCCAGGGGCCATTCGATTCACATCTACTTTCTCCTGCTGCTTGGTGTCCAACCCTTGTCTGAGTTGAGGATCCACTGTATCTCTAACAGCTCAAAGATAAGGCGGTAAAATGTGCTTAAGAGTTGAGCAAAGAGCAAGGTCTCCCTTGTGCCTCCCTTGTGGCTTAAGGGAGGCAGAGATGCATCCAGGGAAATGGGTCCATCTGAGATTTTGCCATTGCACAAGCAGCACAGAGTATACAAAGACAGCCATGACATTAACTGGGTGATTTAATTTTGGGAAACCAATGTTGGCCGAAAGATTATCGTGCAGCATGGGGCAGCGGCAGCCTGGGGGTGTCCTGTGGGGTGAAGTTCAGCACCCCCACTCTTATTATTTTAATTCTCTCATTTAGATATGTGATTATACATTTATCATAAAGTGTCTAACCAAAGCATGACACAGGACCCCACAGACATGCATAGATGTTGCTAACTACTAGGAGTTCATATTTAGACCAGACAGGCTCAGGGTGGTATGGCCATAGCTATAAACAAAATGAGAATCAAGGAATCGGGGTCACTCAGGGACTCACTCTTCTCTAGTGCCAAGAGCCAAATGTGGCATCTTTCTTGAGGTTTTTTGTTGTTGTTGTTTCATTTATTGGTGGTGGTCGTTGTTACTGTTTTGCATTTCATCTGAGCCTGAGCAATCCGCCATAATTTCTGGAGGGCACAGCGCCTTCCCCCTCGTTTGGACTTCCAAATTCTCAGTCCTGATGTGTGATGTGTGTAATTTGGTACTTTAATATAAAGAACATTCTTTTTCATTTACTCCAGTCTCCCATCGCTATCATCTTTTCATTTAACTAGATGCAATTCTTTTTTTTTCTTTTGCTAAATTGAAACTCTATGAGCGACAGGGAGTGCAATGTTTTAATTAGCTCATATTTTTTATATGGATTTATGTCTTTAAAATACATTTGTGTAATTCTTCAGCTAAATTAAAAACGTCTTTCTGCAAACCCGAGGAGGGAAAAATAAAAACTAAATTGCGTCATTAGGTTAGGTAGGTGCAGGAGGGGGTGCTGAGAGACACGCACCTCTGCAAAAGCCACTCTCTGGGATCACTTTGAACTTGTCCTTCATTTAATGAAGTATTTCTCTATAAAACCTTCTCCAAAAAAATGCTTTGGGGGGGATATTTTCAAGACCCCCCCCTTAAGTAAACAAGAAGTCACCTTCAATGAGCTCATTTGAAACCAAACCTGTGCCAAACAAAACAGAAAAATAGGATTCAAGATGATAAACAGTTTTCTTCTGCATTTCTCTTTGTCTTTTTTTAAAACTATCAAGTTTAAAGCTTTCCACAATGCTTTTTTTTTTCTACTTTATAGGAGACAAGTGACATTCCATGGTAAATGCGAGAAAAAGCCATGCAGAACTGAGATCTCTCTAATGCGCTGACACCAACTTGCCCTCTATTGTTGGAAATGAGCAGGCGCTCGTGATTGTTCATCAAACGGCTCCTAATGCAGTTAAAGCATTCAGCTATAATTTCTCCTTGCATTTATAATTACTGTCATAGACTGCACACCTCGGTGAGCAGATTAAAGCTATAAACTATTTAGCCAAGGCTCTCCAATGAGGAACTGGATTTGTCTGGCAGGAGGTATTTGTTAGGGACCTTGACACTTCACATAAAAATGACTCAACTTGATGAAGAACAATGCAGTTTGAGCAATGCGGGGATTTTAAATCAGTGGGGATGCCACGCCCTGCAAGAATCGCAGGGCAGTTTGTTAAATGATATGTAGGCCAGGGGGATGTGAGGATTCATCAGGCTACTGAAACAAGCAGGAGGACTTGCTGCTGTGTGGCTGGCTCTGGAAGATTGGGACTTGATGGAAAACAAGTATGGGTCATGTTTCCTTCTCAACCCTGTGTAAATGTTACAGGAAGCTCAAAAGCCAGGGAAAGGGGGTGCTAAGTCCCTAAAGTGCAGGGGACGCTGTGTGGCTGGAAGGAACGTACACACTTGGAGAACCGACGTTCTATGGCAGGTGGCTTTTCTCCCCATCTGCAGCATACATGTGTATGTATGTTGGCTTGATGCTTGTAGCAATGTGATGTGCTTAAGTGTAAAGTGCTTCTAGTACACTGATTCCATAATGTTTAAATGTGAACAAGAACAAAGATATTTTCCAACCAAGATGCCTTGTAAGTGTTAGTACTCCAGAATTAAGGCTGTCTCACCATGTGGACTGTTGGTTTGTGTGGATTGCTGGAGTTGAACTCACATACTTGCACAGGCTAAATAAGCACTGTATCTCTGAGATACACCCCCAACCCTTTCGTGTGTGTGTATGTGTGTGTGTGTGTGTGTGTGTGTAGGGGAGTTCTTGTATTTTTACTACAAAATTTTATTGGAATATATTCACTGTGCATGGCAATGGGTTTCATAAAGACACTTTCTTTATCTTTTTTTTGGGGGGGGGTCTTTTTGAGACAGGGTTTCCCTTCAGTCCCAGCTGGCCTGGAGCTTACTCTGTAGACCAGGCTGGCCTTGAACTCAGAGATCCACCTGCCTCTGCCTCCTGAGTGATGGGATTAAAGGCGTGTGCCACCACACCCAGCATTTTCTTACCTGTATGTCATGTGGACCACATGCTCCTCCCTCTTCTTTACCCCCCAGTTTCTGGCTATTCCCATTCATCCTCCAAGAGAGTCTCTTGTCTACATTCAGGATATATAGAAAGACAGATGATAGAAGATAGAGGGATAGATAGGTAGGTAGCTAGAAAGATAGATAGATAGATAGATAGATAGATAGATAGATAATAGATAGATGATGGATGGATAGATTAGATAGATAGATAGATAGATAGATAGATAGATAGATGATGGGTGGATAGATAATAGACAGATAGATAGGTGATAGATAGATAGATAGATAGATAGATAGATGATGGATAGATAGATGATAGATAGATAGATAGATAGATAGATAGATAGATGAATGGATAGATGATAGATAGATAGAAGATAATGGATGGATAGATGATAGATAAATAGATGATAGATAGATGATAGAGGATAGATAGATAGATAGATAGATAATAGATAGATAGATGATGGATGGATAGATGATTGATAGATAGATAGATGATAGATAGATAATGGATGGATAGATAGATAGATAGATAGATAGATAATGGATGGATAGATGGATGATGGAAGGATAGATGATAGATAGATAGATAGATAGATAGATAGATGATAGATAGATAGATAGATAGATAGATAGATAGATAGATAGAATGGTCTTTTGCGATGGGGTCTCTCAGGCTGTCCTCAAACTCACAATCATCTTGCCTCTGCCTGTTTCCCAGTACTGGGGTTTAAGACTGCTTGATAGTTTTTTTAAGGACTTTGATTCACTGTGGAATCATCCTCCGCCCACATCCTCCACCCACATCTCCCAGCCATATGTAAACACCAACTTATTTTGAAACTAGCATTCTGGGATATCTGTTGACAGCAAGGGGTAGATGCTGGTTTTCAAGTATCAGAGGTCGACAGATACAAGCCAAGAGCCAAAAACCAGCACACAGGATCCCGCAAAGTGGGCAGGCGTGTGGCAAATTGAAGCTGGGAGAGCCTGCTTTGCTCCAGCACAGAACTAGGAAGTCCTCGTCTTTGTGGGCAGCTGTTGAATGTTTACACTGAGGGATTTTTATTAGTGTGTTTGGGGTTGGTTGGTGGTTACTGTTTTGAACACTCTTCAAGCTAAACATAGCATGTCAGAAACTAGACCCAGCTCTTAAGGTACCAGTTTGTAGCCTTCCAAGCTGGGAGCAAGTCAGGTGGGGACAGGGATCTTGTTTCCTGGGTTCTTTGTCCCCTCTCTCCTCACTGAGCCTCTACCAGCACCAGGATGCCTGTTTCTTACATCAGTGTCCAGCTCCTGAATACAGAATTATTCTTTGGTGAGTGGTAGAAAGCAGAGCTCCTGAGGGTGCTCGGCTCCAGGTTTGCTGAGGACTTGGCAGGGAGAGTTCCTGGGATACCAATCAGGGAGGAACTAAGAACACTCCTGACACACTGGTGGGGGCAGGGGTTCACGCTGTATCCTGTGAGGCTCTGACTTCTCCCTGCTAAGCCCACATTTTTCTCCTGTTCCCCTCCCTCTCTCGTTAGGGCACTAGACACAGCTGGGTTGCAGCTGGTGAAATGGCACGCATGCTCTAATCACAGTGATATTTAGTCAACACCGATGTCCCCAACATATCTGGGCCTAAGGTATTTGCTGAATGTTCACAGCAGTTCTACGAGGGAAATAAGAAAACTCAGAGTCAGAGGATGGGCTTCGGAACCTGAGACTCACAGCAGCAGTGGTAGCTGTGACCCCAAGCCAAACCCCACGACGGAGTCTAAGCGGAGAGGTACTCTCACAGTACCCACGGCCCACAATTGCCCTGCCTTTAGCACTCTCGGTGTCTCCTAGCATCCTGCCTGTAAAGTACATGACATCTGGACAGATTAACGTTTCAGATACTGGTAGCTCTGGCCTGGAGAGATGGCTCAGTGGGTAAAACATTTGTCCTGCAAGTGTAAGGACCTGAGTTCAAATCTCCACAAGCCATGTAAAACCCGGTGCAGTCGAGTGGGTCTATAGTGAGATGATAGGCACACAGTAGAATCCAGAAGCAATCTTCCAGGCCGGCTAGCTCTGTCTGTGCAGCCCAGCAAGGAATAACGAAGAAAGCGAAACTAAAGACCAGCACTCAAGACTGTCCTCTGACTTCCACATTTGCACATGGACACGCGAATCTACATTCACATGTGCATGCACACACACCACACACAAGCACACACAACTGTATGCACTTCAGTATAAATATCAACATTATCACAACATACAACTTAGTAAAAAATAAAATTAAACAAGTGAATAAATAAAATACAGGTAGTGACATTTCAACTATACTTGGTTAAAAAAATAGAATGTTCTTAGCCGGGTGTGGTGGCGCACACTTTTAATACTAGCACTCGGGAGGCAGAGGCAGGCAGATCTTTGTGAGTTCAAGGCCAGCCTGGTCTACAGAGTGAGTTCCAGGACAGCTGGGGCTACAGGGAGACCCTGTCTCGAAAAGACCAAATAATAATAATAATAATAATAATAATAATAATAATAATAATAGAATGTTCTTAACGTACCCAAAACCCTGGCCAAATATCTGGGAGCCCAGAAAATGCTCAGCCCCCATCTCTAAAGAAGATGCAGCAACTTTAGCTCTTGCAAACCACCTAGTACTCTTACCAGCAGGCAAAGGCTATGGCCTAACCACATTCTGTTCGGTGATGCTGGCCCTTAGTGGAATGCTCCAGGACCCACACACACTCCCACGTCCACACCCCCATTCACTCAGACACCTTAGTTGAGCGTTTCCTGCGTGTCCCACACTCTTCAGGAACTGCGGGCAAAAACATAAACAGAACAGGCAAGTTTCAGGTACAGGGTGCTCACCAGACAGATATAAGCTGTCACAGTGTATGTGCAGATGGTAGGGGGTTCTACGGGAGCTCATACAGGCCTCTTGAGTGACTCCCCCCCACCTAGAACTTTCAGTGAAATTTAACTGCCACTGACTGAGCAATATTAGGAGGTGGGGCTCTCAAAACTGGACCCGGACTGATGGTGACATCACAGGAGTGAATCATTTACCCCGGAACTGAGCCTGTTATGACAAGCTGAGGCTGGGGTGTAGCTCAGTTGGTAGAGTGCTTGCCTAGCATGCAGAAATCACAGGGGTCCATCCCCAGCACCCCATAAACTAGCCGTGGTGGTGTGTGCCTGTATTCTCAGCACTTGAGAAGTGGAGGTAGGCAGATTAGAAGTTCAAGGTTATTGTTGGCTACATAATGAATTAGGACCCAGCCTGGGCTACATGATACCCTGTCTCAAGAAGATGGGAGGGGTCTGAGTTCTCTTCTTTTCTAGCATGTGAGGCCTCCCGTCAGTTACAGCAGAGCCCTCCTCATCAGAGGGAGCCTATTCATCTTGGACTTCCCAACCTCTGTAGACATGAGCCAAATACCTTTATACTCTTTATCATTTACTTGCTCAAGGTATTGTGTTACAGAGGCAGAAATTGTTCTAAGAGAATGCCTTGGTACTGAGACCAGCCAAACAGCATCAGGAGAGACAGGGCCTCCCAGGAAGATGGAGGAACACCCCAAAGACTAAAAGCAAGAGCCAGTCCAGCGCACCAAGGATGTTTCATGATGCCAGAGGGCCCCACTGGAATGAAAGGTAGAGAGAGGCAGTAGGAAAGACGGGGGGACACAAAGCCCAGAGAGGGTAATTGACTTACCCAGGCCACACAGCTAATCAACTTCACACCTACTCAAAGCATGGCCTATGGAGAACACTCAAACCTTTTGTTAGTGAGCTAGGAAGGGTAGGAATTAGAGATGTTCAATGCCCCAGAGGCTAAGAGAAGGGAGAAGTTGGAAAGTCATGAAGGAACTGTGAGTGGGTCTTAGAAGCATGCTAGAATTGAGCAGATGGACAGGGAGGTGCGGTTGGCCAGCACCCAGTCAGCACGATGAAGGTCTGGGAGGCTAGCCCGAGGCCATCCTCTCCTGGCCCTGCCTTGCAAAGCTCCCTCAGGAGTTGCTCTTCCATCCTGCAGTTTACCAGGGGGCCTAGCAGGAAGGCCCTCCCCTCCTCAGGAAGCCCGATGCCTCCGCCTCCCAAGGACTTGTGCTTCTTGCTGCCTTGGTGGGGCCGGTCCTTGGGGAAGAGCACACTTCTGGTAATTTTTGCTTACTTTCGCTGTCTGTTTTGAGCAAAAATGAGGTTTTACATACATACAGGCTAAATGGTTTCATTTTTCCTTATTCTGAATGTCCACAGGTCGGTCTGTAGGAATCCAGAAAACCCTCAGGTCAGAAGGGCACAGAACAATCTGAAAAATTGGTTGTTTTGGCCCTTCCTTCCTTCCTTCCTTCCTTCCTTCCTTCCTTCCTTCCTTCCTTCCTTCCTTTCTTCCTCCTTCCCCTCTTTACCTGTTTTCCCTTCCTCCCTTCCTTCTTTCCCTCCTGCCACAGTTACTTTCTGTCAACTTCCTAGAACCTTAGACACTCCAAAGTGAAGGCCAACCCATGACGTGCTTCCATCAGACTGGCCTGTGAGTGTGTCTACAAAGGCATTTTCTTGATGGCTGATTGATATGGGAGGGCCCAGCCCACTGTGGGGGTGCCATCCCTAAACAAGTGGCCACGGGCTGTTTATAAAAGACATAGCCAGGACTGGAGAGATGGCCTAGCGGTTAAGAGCACCAACCGCTCTTACAGAGGATGCCGGGGGTTCGATCTCCAGTACCCACATGATGGCCGAGAACCGTCTGAAACTCCAATTCCAGGAGAACTCCAGTTCCAGGGGAATCCGACACCCTCTTCTGACCTCCGCGGCATTGCATGACACGGGTGCACAAACCTGCATGCAGACAGTGCATTCATACACATACATACAGCAATAAAAAAAAAAAATTTAAAAAAAAGACATAGCCAAGCAAGCCAGAGGGAGCAGCTGGTAAGTAGTGTTCCTCCATGGTCTCTGCTTCAGTTCCTGCCTCAATAATGGACTATTAGCCAGAACCCAAATAAATTATTTCCCCTCAAGTTAGTTAGTATTCCCCTCAAGGAATAAATTATATTCCCCTCAAGGTGTTCATCACAGTAACAGGAAGCAAATTAGGATGCCTTCTTCTGTCTTTCCTTCCTTCCCTCCATCCCTTCCTCCTTCCCTGCCTTTTTCGTTCCTTTTCTCTCTTCCTATTTTCCCTCCCTCCTTCCTTCCCTCCATTCCTTCCCTCTCTCCATTCCTCCTCCTTTCCCCACTCTCATCCCCTCCCAATATGTGTCAGGGACATCTTAGATATTAACTGTCAAAAACATGACATTCTTGCTTTGGGGGCTCTTGGCTCTCAACTTTCGAATGAGGCTCAAGGGAAGACATCGGGAAACTGATGCTCACTTCGCCTGCAGTAGAATGAAGCCTCTAGTGTTCTACTTGCTGGCTTTTATGAGAGTACAGGGAAAAACCCTCATGCAATATGTGTGTTCATGTGTGTGCAAGTTTGCATCCATGTGTATGTACAAGTATGTGGAGGCCAGAGATCAACCTTGGGTGTTATTCGCAAGAGCTGTCCACTTTGTTTTTGGAAACACCACCTCTCACTAGGACCTGGGGATCACTAATTAGATTCAGCTATCCAGTGAGCCCCGGGTACTCCTGTCGCTGCCTCCTCAGCCCTGAGCCCACAACCACATCTGGGTTTGTACACGAGTGCCGCAAGGGAAGTGATGATCTGCCAAGCAACCATTTCAAAGTGTGGTTAGATTAGAGCTCAAAGCCACTCTGAAAACTGCTTAGCTGGGCTTAGCGCCTATGAAACACTCATTTCATGTCAGTGTTAAGGCCTTAAGGTGTGTTTGTTCCTTGTATTGATCTGTTTCTTTATTTATTCATTTATTGATTGATCGAATTTGTATCCCTGTGTGTGTACATGTGTGTCAATATATATATATGTGTGTGTGCATATATATATATACTTGAGTGTGCGTGTGCGTGCATGTATGTGTGTATGTGTGTGGATATATATGTGTATGTGCATGTGTGTGGGCATGTATGTGTGCACGTGTGTGGATATATAGACATATGGTGTGCATGTGTGTGGATATATAGATATGTGTGGGTGCATGTGGGTGTGTGCGTGTGTGTGTATGTGTGCATGTGTGGAGGGCAAATGTTAATATTGGGTGTGTTTCTCAGTCTCTCTCCCCACCACTTCTTCGTCCAGGATCTCTCACTGAGCCTTGAGTAGGCGAGCTAGGTGGTAAGCTTCAGCATTCTCCTGTCTCTGCTACCTGAGTGCTGAGATTAGAGATGCCTGCTGCCAGGCCTGGCTTTTTAAGTGGCATCAAATTGGAATTTCAAGAGACTTGTCCAAGGTCATCCAACTGGTAAATGTTGTAGTTGAGCTCAACATCTTCCATCAGGGTTTAGACTTCACTGGCCTACTCTGGATGACAGAAAGCAAGGTTGACACATATCCAGAGGAGCTAGGGGATTGCCTGGGTTGCTGAGGGCTGGAGGATATGAGTCTTCAGAGGATAATGTGTGACGTTTGAACTGGGGAATTATCTAAAGACTGAGACATGTGTCTGGATATCTTCTAGCTCAAAACATATTTCTGCTCTAATTTGGCGCCTCTCCCAAAAGCATGTTCTTTACAAAATATGAACAGAGTTTATTTGAAATATAGATTAGAACCTGAACTGCTTCAGACTACTCCTTATGTATAATATCAAAGAGCTAGGAACCTCAGGGACAGCATTGGCTCCTTACACGTGTGAACTGAGGATGGTTTTGTTCTTGTGGGTCTGGATGTGGTGAGACAAGGCAAAGACAAACAGGAGCAGGGAAGATTGTCCAACCAGTTAACAATGTGGCTGAGAAGCAGGATTTCAGCACATGGGTGTGGTGCCTGGCTTCCAGGGTTCAAGCCTCTGCTTTGCTTCCATGTTCCCAAGAATGAGTATTGGGCTGAGTTCAAATTCATCTTCAGAATGAATATAGCTAAAGAGAAATGGTTACACAGAGATAGATGATAGATAGGCGATAGACCGGCAATAGATGAGATAGATGATAGATAGATGATAGATAGATGATGATAGATGATAGATAGATGATGATAGATGATGATGATAGATGATAGATAGATGATAGATAGATGATAGAGAGAAGGTAGATAGATGGTAGATGGTAGAGTGAGAGATAGATGATAGATAGATGATAGATAGATGATAGAGTGAGAGATAGATAGATAAATGGATTAGATAGATGATAGATGGATTAGATAGATAATAGATGATAGATGGATTAGATAGATGATATATGGAGACATAGATAATAGATGATAGATAGATGATAGATGGATAGATAGGTGGATTGGATAGATAATAGATGATAGATGGATTAGATAGATGATAGATGGATAAATAGATGGATTAGGAAAAAAAAGCCGGGCATGGTGGCGAGCGCCTTTAATCCCAGCACTTGGGAGGCAGAGGCAGGCAGATCTCTGTGAGTTCAAGGCCAGCCTGGTCTACATAGTGAGATCCAGACCAGCTGGGACTAAAGGGAGGCCCTGTCTCAAAAAGACAAAAAAAAAAAATAGATGGATTTCTTATACAATACAGAAGAAAAAAAAATAGATGGATTAGATAGATGATATATAGATTAGATGCATAGATAATAGATGATAGATAGATAGATGATAGATGGATTAGATAGATAATAGATGATAGATAATAGATGGATTAGATAGATGATAGATTAGATAAAAGATTAGATAGATAGATTAGATATATGATGGATAGATAGATGATATATAGATTAGATACATAGATAATAGATATTAGATAGATAGATAGATGATAGATGGATAGATAGATGGATTAGATGGATAATAGATGATTGGTAGATAGATAGATAGATAGATAGATAATAGATGAATAGATAGATAGCTGGATTAGATAGATGATAGAGTGAGAGATAGATGGATTAGATAGATAATAGATTGATAAATGGATAGATAGATGAATTAGATAGATAATAGATGATTAGATAGATAGATAGATAGATAGATAGATAGATGTTGGATATGTAATTTGACTAATTGCCAGATCAAGTGGGATCAACCATAGTCTCTTCTTCACGAGGTCACTGTGAGGGTTAAAGGAGATAATCAACTTGTACAGCATGGGCGATAGTAGGTAGCAGAAAAATCCAAGACATTGTTCCAGACCGCTCAGAGGTCAGGAGAGACTGCAAGCTCACTCAGACCTGGCCTCCGGTCCCACCAGGATTTGTCAGCTGAATCTAGTCAAGTCAATCATTCTCTCTGAGTGCCAGCTTCCTCAGCCCTGCAGTGCAATTAATGACACTAGTCTTCCAACGATGGTGCAAACACACGCACACACGCATGCATGCACACATGCGCTCGCACACAGATTACTAAAGAGGCTAGATCAATTCTGGTGGCTGTAAAAGGCCTTGAAGTTCCCTTTCTCTGTCCTTAATTTGTTTTGAGGACTAGGTAAGATGGTCCATGGAGAATGCTCGACACAGGATCTGACACACGAGCAAGTTCTAAATGAACCTGATTTTCCTCTGTGTTGCCCCCTTTCAGTGCCTGCATCAAAAAAGACGAACCCTCTTCCATTCATTTAAGGTTTAAAACAAGAGGTAGGAAACAGATGGGCCATTTATTTGAATAAACAAAGAAAGCATGAATACAAGTTTATCAAAAACAGCTCTTGAGGGGGAGTATGCCCCCAAGAAGGGATAGGAAAGAGCATTAAACTGCCGTCTCGTTCCAGCTCATGTCCCCTTCCTCACTCTGAGATCAGCTGCCTTGAAGAATTCCACTTGCTGTGACACAAATTCACTTGTGGCTGAAACATAATTGGAGAGATCTGCATTGAGGTTTTTTATTTAGATTGTAATGGTGATAGTGATTCTGATGCTGATGCTGATGCTGATGGTGGTACTGATGCTGATAGTGATGGTGATGGTGATAGTAGTACTGGTGGTGATGCTGATGCTGATGCTGATGGTGGTACTGATGCTGATAGTGATGGTGATGGTGATAGTAGTACTGGTGGTGATGCTGATGCTGATGCTGATGCTGATGGTGGTATTGATGCTGATGGTGGTACTGATGCTGATAGTGATGGTGATGGTGATGGTGATAGTAGTACTGGTGGTGATGCTGATGATGATGGTGATATTGATATGATATGATGGTGTGATAGTGATCATGGTAATGACGGAGATGATGATGGTGATGGTAATGTAGGTGATGATATTAATATAAAGAGATATTGATGATGAGATGAGAAAGATGCTGATGAGACAATGATGGTGATGATTATGAATATGATGATATTGATATAAGATGATGATGATGATTACATGTGAGAAAGAGGATGGAAATGAGATAAAGATGATGCTAGTGGTAAACATCATATTGAAATGGTGCAGATGGTGATAAGGGTGAGGATGATACTGATATAATAATGACTGTACTGATAGATGAGATGAGGAGATGATGACGATGGTAATGGTGATTATGATAACACTGATATGATGAGATGGTGGTGGTGATAATGATAATGATAAAGATGATGGTACTGATATGGTGATGGTGGTGAAGGAAAAGCAAGATATTGATAAGATGATGGAATGGTGATGATCACGGTAATATTGATTTGATGAGATGATGATAGTGATATGATGTAATGATGATGGTGATGATGGAAGATAAGAAAGGTTATTGGGGCTGGAGAGGTAGCCTAGCGGTTAAGAGCACCGATGCTCTTGCAGAGGACCCGGGTTCGATCCCCAGCACCCACATGGCGGCTAAGAACCGTCTGTAACTCCAATTCCAGGAGAACTCCAGTTCCAGGGGAATCTGAGACCCTCTTCTGACCTCCACGGCATTGCACGACATGGGTGCACAGACCTGCATGCAGACAATACAGTCGTACACATACAAAAATAAATAATAAAAAAAATTTAAAAAAAAAGAAAGGTTATTAAGGAAATGATGGTGGTGGTGGTGAAGATGATTATGTTGATATGACATTTAGATGATGGTGGTGGTGGTGATCGTGGTGATGTAGATAGAATGAGATGTTGATAGTGATAGAGATGAAGATGATGATATTGATAGGGTACAATGATGGTGGTGGTGATGAAGATGACGTTGATGTGAAGATGATGAAGATGATGACATTTAGATGATGGTGGTGATGAAGATGATGATGTTGATATGACATTTAGATGATGGTGTGGTGACGGTGATTTAAATCAGTGTCATTAATGGCACTGATGCTGATTGAATGTGATGACACCTGTGCTGAGAACCAGGCCTGGCAGAGTTTTACTTATTTATTATCACTGTTGCCCTTGTTTCCATTGGCACCGATAGAGGACTGACATGCATTGAACAGTATCTTGAATTAATGACTTTATCAGAAACAGTAGTTAAAAGGCATGTCTTCTTTTGCCACTTTCTTTAGTAAAAACAGCTGGTATATTTTTAAATCACCTCTGAGGAGTACAGAGAGACTCTACCATTATTCACAAATTTGACTTTGAAGAAGCAGGAATTGTTCCATAAAAATGAGAGTCAGGTAAGATCCTGGACACAGTGAAGTTCACAGGCAGAGGACTCTATAGAGAAACCTGCGGATTTCTGTTATGGACTCTCATCCCGGGATATGAAGAGGCACTGTGTTTCTCCTTCATCAATATTCCCTCACCATACACAGGAGCTACTTTTCCCTGGGTGCCTGCAGCCGTCTCTAAGGACTAGTCACTGTGGACTCTAGAACCCAGCCCTGGCTTCCCAACAGGCCAAGAAGTGAATACGATATGCTGTTTCTTGTGAGCAACACTCCAGACTCACCCCAAGACTCTGTAAGAAAGTAATTATGATGACACCCAGCTTCCAGATGATGAGACAGGTCCCCAAAGAGGAGCGGGGACCGACAAAACCAAACAGGGTAGGAAGACGTAGAGCTAGAGTTGACTATAGACCAGAATTGCAACCAAATATTCTCCCTAAATCCTTCTGGTATATCTTGGTTCAAATTCTGTGAAATATATACTGCACAGAAGTGTGAGCTTTGGACACATGCATTACTTTGAGGGAAAGATTAATAAGCAAAACAATAATCAAATAAAAATGTTACAACACCCCTCCAAATCTCAGGTCTTTTATAGAGACAAGTTTCTACCACCCAGGCCCTGCAGAAAATTGGCACTTCAAGTGTGCTTGGTTTTATCTGGTATTTTTTCATAGATGAGGAAAAAAAAAAGGATGTTTCAGGTTATGTTATATTTTCAATGCTACATTACTCGATTTCACAGTCAAATAATTCTATTTTAGTTCACCAGAGGATTTTGTCATGTTTAATTGTTTATGGCTACCTCCGCCTCACATATTTGCTGGGGCTTCCCTTCCCCCTTTGCTGTTTCCTTTTGGATTCTCTTGGGTGCAGTAACCATGGAGATGAGTCTCCATTGGATCCCCTTTGCTCTGCCTTAGAAGTCAAAGAACCAATCAGGATCTCACCACCCCTGAAGTGGAGAGAGGATGGAAATGGGAGGAGTTTGTGAGTGGAAGGGTAGCTCCTGCTGTCTCAGAGGATGGGATTCTTTTTAAATTTTTTTTATTAATTTTATTTATTTATGTATGTGTATGAATGTACTGTCTGCATGTAAGTTTGTGCACCCGTGTCGTGCAATGCCGCTGAGGTCAGAAGAGGGTGTCGGATTCCCCTGGAACTGGAGTTCTCCTGGAATTGGAATTTCGGACGGTTCTCGGCCACCATGTGGGTGCTGGGGATCGAACCCAGGTCCTCTGCAAGAGCCATCGGTGCTCTTAACCGCTAGGCCATCTCTCCAGCCCCGAGGATGGGATTCTTGATGTCTAGGGATCCTGAAGAAGAAGAAACTGTAAAGCAGCCAAGTGGGGGAGAAGAACTCAGAGTCAGTCTGCAGGGACCTAGCCTTGGGCTGGCTGACTGCTTGCCTCCTGAGGCTGGAGCAGGCCACGTAGCTTCTCTCACCTCAGCTGCCTCTCCGGTCACATGACTACACAAAGGCCAATCTTACAGGTTGTCATTATAGGTAAAGTCAGAGCAAACTAATAAGTACCTGCATGGGAGAATGTCTGTATTAGTAACTTTTCTGTTGCTGTGATAAAACCACCATGACCAAGGGAACTTATAAAAGGAATAGTTTAGGGGCTGGAGAGATGGCTCAGTGGTTAAGAGCACCAACTGCTCTTGCAGAGGACCCGAGTTCAATTCCCAGCACCCACATGGTGGCTAAGAACCGTCTTTGACTCCAGTTCCAGGGGAATACGACGCCCTCTTCTGACCTCTGCAGCATTGCACGACACAGGTGCACCAACCTACATGCAGACAGTACACTCATACACATAAAAAACAATAAATAAATAAATAAATAAATAAATAAATAGGAAGAGTTTATTTGAGCTTATGATTGACAGTTCCAGGGAATTAGAGTCCATTATGGTGGAAGGCATGGTGGCCAGGGCTGGAGCAGAAAGCTGAGGTTCACATTTCCAATGAGCACAGGAAGTCAAGAGAGAGAGAGACTGGAGACTGCAAGGCTTGTTAAACTCACTAAGCCTGCCCCCAATGATGCACTTCCTCCAACATGGCCACACCTTCTAAGATCTTCCAAAACAGTGCCACTGACTGGGGACAAAATGTCTGAATACTTGAAGCCTATGGGGGACATTCTCATTCAAACCACCACAATGTCCAATGCCCAGGATTTCTCAATTAACAGACCTGTTCTCAGGCTAGAGAGATAGCTAAATATCTTAGTGGGTGAAGTACTTATCTTGTAAGCACAAAGTATACAAGTGTCTGAGTTCAATTTCCAGAATCCACATTAAAAAAAACAACCACACTGTGTGGTAGCACCTGCTTGTAATCCCAGACTTGTGAATGTGAAAATAAACAAATCCTTCGAGCTCTCTCTGGCCGGCCAGCCTAGCCTACTTGGTGAGCTTCAGACCAGTGAGAGACCCCAACTCAAAAAAAGTATGGGGGCTGGAGAGATGGCCTAGTGGTTAAGAGCGCCGACCACTCTTACAGAGGACCCGGGTTCAATCCCCAGCACCCACATGGCGGCTGAGAACCATCTGAAACTCCAATTCCAGGAGAACTCCAGTTCCAGGGGAATCCGAGACCCTCTTCTGACCTCCGCGGCATTGTACAACACGGGTGCACAGACTTGCATGTAGAAAGTACATTCATACACATACAGAAATAAGTAAAAATTAATAAAAAAAAAAAAGTAGACCACACCTGAGGCACTACATCAAATGTCGTATTCACAGACACAGACACGCAGGGAGACCTATTCTTGCAGTTTTTTTAAGCTTAAACTGCCCTAACAATACAGGTTGGTAGAGATGTCTAATAATTTGGGGTTTTTGTTCTTTTATGTGTATACATGTTATGCCTGCAAGTATGCAAGTATACCACATGTATGCAATTCCAACAGAGACCAGAAGAGGGACTTGGATCCCCTGGTACTGGAGTTTACAGTGGTTGTTAGCCACCATGTGGGTGCTGGGAACCAAACCCAGGTCCTCTGTAAGAGCAGCCAGTGCTCTTAACTGCTGAGCCATCTCTCCAACCCCTTGTCTAACAATTTGAATCACAATAGCAAAAACTGTAGTTGTGACCTGATGAAGTCAAGTCACACTTCCTACCTTAGAGGCTTCCTTTTGAAAAAGACAAGCACACATTCATAAGAGAAACAGGTACATGGTGTGGGCTGGAGATGTGACCAGAGCTGGGACCTCAGAAGGAAGCAGTGTAGAGACTGGTCCTGCCACAGAATGGTCTCAGCCCATGAGAGCAGGTAGACTCCGCCAAGGGCTGGCCTGTTACAGAGCAGGCACTGAGCCAGGGGAGATGAGAGGCTAGGTCAGAGTGACGATGTGGAACTAGCCTGGTAGAGCATAGAGGGAGAGTGTTAGCCCAGCCCCAGAAGATAGAAAAGAAGCAAAGAAGGAAGGAGGGAGGAAGGGACGGAGGGAGGGAAGGGAAGGGGAAGGGGAAGGGGAAGGAGAAGGGAAAGGGAAAGAGGAAGGAAGGAAGGAAGGAAGGAAGGAAGGAAGGAAGGAAGGAAAACTTCATTCTAATCTAAACCCAGCGAGAAGCCAGCATGCATTTAAGCACGAAAAAGGCACAAAGCCCTTTCTTCAAAGTTCAGTAGGGAGGTCGACTGTGGAGTGGGGGAGAAGGGTCAGTATTAACAGCCAGACACCAGTGAGGGCCGGCAGAGGGGTCAAGGGACCTTGACTGCATTGGAGGCCAGGGAAGTGGAAGGTGCAAGGGATTCTGGGTGGCCCAGGATGCATATGGGTGACTAGGAGGGGAGGAACAGCAAGCCAAGACGAGGTGGGTGAGGGGTACATGCTATGGGCTTCATCCTGGGGACCCGAGTGGGTCCGGCAGCTCTGCCTCCGTCTCCAGGGACCAGCCTGGCTTTAATCACGCCTTTCTCAGAGCCATCCCAAGAAGACTTCATGGTGATCAAAGGAAAACTCTGTTTTTAGTGCGTCCTCAGGAACTCAGAGGTACAAAGGGCGGTCCCCGTGTGCTGGGCTCCCCACTTTTCCATCTTAACTGACCTCTCTCCCATCTGGGCTTCACACCCCCTCCTCTCAACGCCAGCGCTAAGGTGGTCCCAACTCATGGGAGCAGGGGGAAGGGGGAGATTTCCTGGAGAGATGAACTGGAGGAACACATTGTTTCTGCGGAGTGATTTAATGTCCTTTTTGGCATGCTCCTGACAGCTGAAATCTTCCATAATGACTCGGTTTGGCAGCAGAGTTCTGTGGATCCGGGGAAGGCTGATGAGGATGTCAAATGTCAATAAATGAGCAATCCGTAATTGTAGCCGCTGGATGCCGAGGCAGGCCCGGGAATGCCAGCTAGGTCACAAGGCTGCACACAGTCGACACAACGCAAGCGCCAAAGTCTTCGTGTCACCAAGGCAAAAACATGAGCTGTCGTTCTTACCCCAGTGGCTGGTGTTCTCTGTCCCTGCCTCTTCTCCATCTTCATCACATCACTTCCCTAGATATAAGGATGATGGCTGCTATGGTCCAAAATGCCCTGGGTCCTTTTCCACACAGGTCAACACAGCCGTGGTCTCTCCAGTGTCTCCAGAAACTCTTTCGGGTCTGTTTGGACTGGGTCAGAAATCTCCATTCTTTCCTCTGTGCTTGCTTTCTGACAGGCTGATTTCAGTTGGAAAGATCTGTGTCAGGAATGAGAGAGCGTCCCTAGCGATGGGGGACACCCTCATATAAACATACCATTTGTGGCCTTGCACTTTGACAAGAGTGAGTGAACTGGAAGAGCCGGGAATGCCGGGAAGCCTGAGCTTGGCTTAATCGCTCAGTGCGTCCCTCAGCTCACCTTCCTGAGCTCTAACCTCAGAGACGGAGTTCCCAGTTCAAAAACACACCATCTCCTCTGTCCTCCACTTAATTTTTAAATTATATATATCATGGTAGAGAGGCCCTCGTGGTGAACACTATGAGCCATTTTGCATGTCTGAAATGGGGAATTACACCACACACTAGTGATTGCTTATAAATCTCAGTGAGCCCACTGAGGACCTTTGCTGGGAAGAAAGGCAGTGTGAACACATAAAAGAGGATGGGGGGGCGTTCAAGAAAGGAGCTAACAAGTCCAGGTTCACAAATTCCCTAATGTGCTGAGCCCTCCCCGGGGATGTAAGCCAAGGTCTTCATAAATCTGAGAGGTTTGCCAGCTGGGCAGCTGCCTCTCCTGTTCTCTTGGATGGTGTGTGTGTGTGTGTGTGTGTGTGTGTGTGTGTGCACATGCGTGTGTGTGTGTGTGTGTGTGTGTGTGTGTGTGTACAAGTGCAGGCTCCCTCGGAGGCCAGAAGATCCCCTGGAGCCTGAGTTACAAGAAGTTGTGACCCACCCAATGTGTGTTGGGAATGGAACTGGGATCTTCTACTGACAGAACGTGTTCTTAGCTGCTGAGCTATCTCTCCAGCTCTGAAACTATTTTTTTAATATTTTTTTTATCGAAGGCTAAGAAATATGTTTTTAGGCTCACTAGGGTCAGCAGAAAGGCTGAGGAGATGCCATTCTGTCTAGGAAGGAGACAGTAATGCAGGCCACGTCAACTGGAGAACACAGGTGCTGAGTGGATCTATCCACCTTTGCTGGGCTTTACTGGAAATGTATATGGGTTGGTCTGTCCAGGTTCTATGACTCAGTAGCAATAAGAGCAAATGTCCTTGAACTCACTCTGTAGGCCGAGATCACCACCAGACTTGAGGCGACCCCCTTTCCTGAACCTCTTGAGTGCTGGGACTTGTAGTAATGTGCCGACCTGCCCAGCTTAGAACCACTAGTTTACTTAAGATCTGCTCCTGGCCTGTTTAAGTGCCCCGAATAGCTTGCTTCCACTCTCTTTGAACTTGTCTAAGATGAGGCAGAGACAGTCACGGAGACTCCAGTGTACTATCAAGTTCTGGATGAATGAGATAGATGGTTCATCTGGATCCCCCATGACAGGAAGAAACAGGGCAGACACAGAGGAGCACAAGCAAATGGAGACGACATCCCACAGTAGGAGAGTAGGAGGCATGCGTGGCTGCAAAGTCACTGAGGGGGTGCATGCTATTGACCCCACCATCCCCCCTGCATCTGGAAGCACCATGACTACTGTCCTCTTGACTCAGCTTTACATCTTACAACTTGAGGAGGTGCTCATCAAGTTCCTTGGGGATCAGTTCCCACTCTTTGGCATATAAACTCTAAATCCTAGCCGGGCGTGGTGGCGCACGCCTTTAATCCTAGCACTCGGGAGGCAGAGGCAGGCGGATCTTTGTGAGTTCAAGGCCAGCCTGGTCTACAGAGTGAGTTCCAGGACTGCTGGGACTATGGGACTACAGGGAGACCCTGTCTCGAGAAGACCAAAAAAAAAAAATAAATAAATAAATAAATAAATAAATAAATAAATAAATAAAATAAAATAAAAATAAAAATAAAAAATAAACTCTAAATCCTGCTTAGCTCTGGTTCTCAACTACAGCAAACCAAGTTCAGCCTCACCAAGCAAGAGCAGAGTTGATGTCAGGCCCAGGAGAGGAGAATCCTTGGTGCTGAGTACGCTTGTCATCTGACGTTGGGCTTTCCTCGCATCTATTCAGGGTTCCTCTGGCTGCCTTCAGTCTTGATCAAATGCTACAATGGCCTGGCCCAGCACCAGGGATTTGTGTAGCTCTCCCAGGCTATTTGCTGAGAGAGCCCATCAGATATGGATTCAGGGCTTAATGGACCCATGGGAGGTCATGCCATTGAAGCAATGCTCAAGGCTGGGAGAACAGGATCCTCTCCTTACCCTGTGGAAACAGGGAGTAGTGATAGGCCAGGATATCCCAGGCTGGAATTGGTCTGCTCCAAGGGGCTGTGATGTCATCCTTGGATGCAACTTATCATATAGAAGTTTGACCAAGACCGTCTTCCCACTATCTAACACCTACACATTTTTTTTAATTTTGAAGTGACCATTAAGTCATCATTATCTTGGGTCCCTAGATTAGAATCTCTTTAACCCCCTCTTCCTGTCACTCTCTTTCTTCCAAATACTTTTTCTTGTCACCCCTTTCCCTTCCATTGGTATAGACACCATGCTATTGAACACATTCTGTTGGTGCTAGACCGGATATAGTAACAACCATCAGATTTTTCCACCTTTCCCTCTTGTTCTGCTCCACTTGGCCAGACTGGCAGATGAAGCCACAATTATGAGTGGAGCTACCATGTCATGAGTGTTTAGTCTACCTTAGAGATTTCTAGAACAATCTTCCTGTCCCCCTTCTCATCATTCCCAACAGGACTTTTTCTTTTCTTTTTTTTTTTTGGGGGGGTGTGCTTTTTCTATTTTAATCTACCTACATTAGGAATCATTAAAATTCCTGTGAAGACCAAACAGTAAATATTTTCAGTCTGCTGAGTCACATAGTCTGGTCAGAATTGTTCAGCTTGCCACTGTAGTGTAAAGGCAGACGTGTACATGGACGGCACGCAGAGGACAGAGCAGCCAATAGCTTCAAAGACAGGGTTCATGCCACAAAATAAAGCTATTTGGAGCAGGTCCAGAAGGCCAGGGACAGATATTAAGACAGTGATGTCAAGCCAGGTGTGGTGGTTCGCTCCTGTAATCCCAACACTCTAGAGACACCGGAGGGAGGATCTCTCCAGTTCCAGGCCAGACTGGGCTTTAGAGTGAGACAGATCCTATCTCAAAGAACCAAAAACAAACAAGGGGAATGTACTGCTTTGGAAATGATGCCCGGTCTGTCCTTGCCAGCTGTTCTCCTTCTCCATTCAGTCAAAACAAAACAAAAGCAGTGGTTCCGAACCTGGGCTGTGTTGCAATTAAACTTTTTCTGTGAACGCAACAATTTGAATTTCATGTTGTTTTGATAGGTCATAAAATACCCTTTTTAATTTTCAGACCATTTTAAAATTATTTTTTAAATCTTAAGCTCACAGGCTCAACCTGAAGAAGAGGGCGGGCAGTATTTGGTGCCTAACGCTTGTGAACCCCTGTCCTAAAACAATCCATCCTCTCCCCTCTCACGTCTTTATTTTTTTTTTATATTCTATTTTGTTTCCTGCTTCAGATTCACTTTTATGTGATAGTCCCCAGCTTATTTATAAATTGCCTGTGTCTAGAACCGTTTTAGACATATAAAGCAATGAACCCAAGGCTGTTTCCTTTTCCTTGGAAGAGCTTATCCTCTACTTGGAGTCATCAGAAATAGGAAAACAAATAAGCAAGCAGGAAATGGAAAAAGGAACAAGGACTTGGGTAGCAACTGAGTCTATTGATGCTAGTATCTAAAGAACTTCTCAGAGGGAGCCAGTACTGAAATCCATAAGAAGGAGATTTAAGGCAGAAATAGAAAGTGCAGAGGCCCTGGGGCAAGTTAGATCTGAGAGTCCTGGGAGGATTGAAAGAAGTCCCGCCATCACTGAACTCTGGCAATCTGAGGAGAAATGACTTTGGTTATTTAGCATGGACCTAACTATTCAGGCTATAGTGGTGAACTTTAAGAAGGAAAGGTAGACTCAACTGGTATTGCTAAGGTGACTCTGGCTGTGATGTGAAGTGTGGTCATGAACCTGGCTTGTCAAGAAGTTCCTTGACGACCTCACACTCGCCCAGCACGTGTTGCACCTGCCACAAAAACCTGTTCAGATTAAGGCCCTTATTGAAACCTCGCTCATGGCAACATGCCTTCTTCTTGACCTTCTCCATCACAATGTGGTGGAGAAAGCAAACTACTGTCACAGGCTATAAATTCCAAGGCTTTAATGTGGCTTGCTATGATATACATCCCCATCACCTCAGGATTAAGGGTGGAAAATGAGACTCAAGCCACCAGACCACCTGAACAGAGTCAACTGCGCTCCCTCCTGGCTTTGAAAACTGCCAGTGTTAATGTGTACATCTAAGTCTGTTTGTTCGTTTGTTCATTTGTTTGTTTCTGCATGGAAATCAGACTTGAACACAGAACCTAGTGCCTGCTATACAAGTGTTCTCTCTACTCCTAAGCTCTACCTCCAGGGGCACCGGTGCTGGTCAAGGATGGTAAAGTCACCAATAAGAATAGAAGTCCTTGGGACAGGGAGAGGAAAGGCTGCCTTAGGTGAGTTGCCACTAAAACCCCTCTGAGGAAATGGAATTTTTTGCTGAGGCTGGAATAATGAAAAATATTCCACTGAACTAAGAAACCAGAGCTCCCTATAGAAAACACAATGCATGCAAAGGTCCTGGGGTGCAAGGAAGCTTAGCACATTTGAAGCATTATCTGGTTCAGGAGGTTTTTGTTGTTGTTGTTGTTGTTTTGGGGTTTTTTTAGTTTGTTTTTGTATTTTGTTTTTTGGTTTTTTTTTTTTTTTTGGTCTTTTTGAGACAGGGTCTCCCTTTAGTCCCTTTAGAACTGGCCTGGAGCTCGCTCTGTAGACCAGGCTGGCCCTGAACTCACAGAGATCTTCCTGCCTCCGCCTCCCGAGTGCTGGGATTAAAGGCATGCACTACCACGCCCGGTTGGGAGGTTTTTTATTACCGCAACCACCCAGCTCTGCCAGGGCCCTGCCAAAGCAGCCTAGATGATATATAAACAAGTGGCTGTGGCTGAGTTCCAGTAAAACATTATTTACACAAACAAGTGCAGGAATGAACTTGACCAACAAGCTTTACGTTTGCCAGCCTGTAATATAGCAGATAGTACTTGAGATGGGGGGGGGGTCTCTGATATAAATCCCTACAGAAGTGATTTCTGAAGTTGCATTATATTGTGTTGTGTTTTGTGTTGTGTTATATTGTACTTTGAGTCTGGTTTCATGAATCCTCAGGCTGCCTTCAAACTCCCTAGGAATCCAAGAATGACCTTGAACTTCTGGTCCTCCAGACTCCATTTCCCGGATGCTGGGAACTACAGGTGTGCGCCACCTTGTCTTGTTGGTGCAGACAGAATGCAAGACCTTGTGCACACTGGCAAGCACTATAACAACTGAGCTGTCTCCCAAACCCCACACGTTGCCCTTTAAAAATGTGTTCCTAGGACGAACCAGAAAGGACCAGAGATGTGAATCCGGAATGGAGAGAAAGCTCAGCCACATGCAGCCCAGAGTTGGCTCTGCCTGGGCTCCAGGACTCTCTCCCAGCAGTGGTTAGCTGAGGGCCACCCAAGGGTGTCCAGTAGCCATGGAACTCTGTCCAGGTGTCCTAGCCGCTTTCATATTGCTGTGAGAAAACACTCTGACCAATATGAGCTTGGGAAGAAAAGGGTTTATTTGTCTTACATTTCCTGGGTCACAGTTCATCACTCAGGGCAGGAACCTGGAGGCAGGAGCTGAAGCACAGGCCATGGAGGAAAGCTGCTTACTGGCTTGCTCCCCTGGCCTATGCTCAGCCTGCTTTCTTATACAATGCACAATGACCTGCCTGGGGTGGCACCACCTACAGTGAGCTGGGCCTTCCCACATTACTCAGCAATCAAGAAAATCCCCCACAGACATGGCCACAGGCCAGCCAAATGGAGAAAATTCCGCAACTGAGGTTTCCTCCATCCAGGTTATTTCCATCCCTCCCAGTCCCCCACCCACTCCTCCCACGTCCACTCCACTCTCTCTCAATTTCTTGTCCCCTTTAGTGTTACATTACATATATGAATATATATAATGCACTGAGTCCATTAACTGGTGCTTATGTGAACCTGTGCTTCAGTCTAGGCCAAAAACATTATTTTAAGAGTTCATATAAATTTTTAACTATTTCACATAATGAAAGAAATTAAAAAAAAAAAAAGCTGGAGAGATGGCTGAGTGGTTGAGCACTGGCTGCTCTTGCAGAGAACCTGGGGTTCAATTCCCAGGACCCACATGGCGGCTAACAACCATCTGTAACTCCAGTTCCGAAGGCTCTGATGTTCTCTTCCGACCTCTACAGGCATCACCCATGTCATTTGCTTGTTGTCCTACTGAGGGTCCACATGCCCTCCCCTCTGCCATGCCACTCTCAACCTAGCAACAGCCACCCTTTGCCTTTGCATAAGTGTCCCCAGCAGTGGACCTAAGGGTCCCCTGAAAGCTATAATGCTCTCATTCACTCATTCAATCAGCAAACATTTTCAATCAGCACCTATTATGTGCCAGGCATCCCCAAAACCTCAGACCTTGATCCCAGTGGTAGTTAACACTAGGTTCACGTGCTGTCAGCATTCTCTCAGGATCTCCATCCCAAATCCTCGGAAGCGGGTTTCATGATGTCTTTCTTTTGTAGATATGAAAACAGATCTTCAGAAGGTTAAGCCATAGACAGTTAGGAGACAGCAAACCCAGAATTTTAAACCCAGAATTTTAAACACACATCTACTAGATTCCACTGTCTGGCAGAAGTATATAATTAATGGGAAAAATACTAGAGGCTGGGGCTACAGCTCAATGGTACCATACTTGCCTAGAATGCACAAAGGCCTGGGTTCTATCCTGGCAACACATATACAGGGACATACACACACACACACACACACACACACACACCACACCACACACACACACACTCACACACACACACACACATGTTTTCTTTATGTGGTAGCACACAGCTTATTCCCAGCACCTGGGAAGTAAGGAGATCTGGCACTCGAGGCCATCTCCAGCTACATGGCCAGTTGGACGCTAACCTGGGCTACATAAGACCCCTGTCTCATATCTCAAAATAAAAACAGGGCTAACACTAAATACCATATCTGAGGCACCTTTCTAAGATCCTTTCTACATGCTGTGTCGTGTAGTCTTACCTTCCCTGACATCACACCGTATCTGTGTCTGTCAGCGAGTCCACTTCACACCTGACGTCTCTAAGGCCAACAGAAACTGAGTGATGTGACACCCTACCAGTCTTCAGCTGGTGAACCTTGAAATTTTTTAATTCAAGAGTTTTTAAAGAAATGTTTTAATGAGACAATATAATATTTATACACCTTTAGGGAGTACATTATGATAAATTTTTTACTTTTGGGTTTTTTTTTTTTTTGAGACAGGGTTTCCCTATAGCCCCAGTTGTTCTAGAGCTCACTATGTAGACCAGGCTGGCCTTGAACTCACAGAAATCTGCCTGCCTCTGCCTCCCAAGTGCTGGGATTAAAGGTGAGTGCCACTGTGCCCAGCTATGATAATTTAACATATGTATGCAATGTATAAAGTTGGTATCAGGGTATAAGTTTCTCTGACTCTTCGAGATCTCTGCTAAATCCAGTCTACTGGATTCTAGAGTCTAGGGATCAGATTTAACATTTTTTAAGTTATCCAAAAAGAGGATTCAGAAATGAAGCAACAAGAAATATTAAAAGATACTGAGAGTAGCATCTGTGCAGAGTGAGGCTCTTCTCCCAGTGATATACATAGGTGGTATCCTTAAGCCCATTTTACAGATGGAAAAATGGAGGTGGAACGAGATGAAGTCATTCATCGAGATCACACAAATGCTTTGGCAAAGGGGGGCAGAATCCAAGGACAGAATATTCTCTCTCCAAAAAATGCACAGATGAACCCTGTCTACACAGAGGAAAGTAGAGACAAGCTTTCCTGGGCACTTGACCATGACTCAGGTGCATGAAGGATAGATAGGCATGGTCCCCACCTGTTCTCTGACAGTGTCCCTAGTGAGCCAAAGGGATTTGAGTGGAGTGTCGGCCAGGCTGGGTAAAGAGAGTCTAGGAAAGAAACAGGGTCTATGGATCCCCTGAATTCCTGGTCACTGCCCAGGGCCAGGATTTCCTCCTTCTTCCCTTCATCAGAGCTCCGCTGTCTCCAGTAACGAGAGATACAAAACTCAGACTTGTTGAGAATGGACCGAGTGTCTGTTGGCTGTGGCTTCTCAGATGTGGGCACGACACCTCCATCCCCGCTATGCCTGCCCATTTTTTTCAGTCTAATGAACTCCAACCATCAGCAAACTTAAGTTCGGCTGTCTGTTCGTGCATGGTTAATATTAAAAATGTACTAACAGTGTGGCTGAGAAATCAAATTATGCACATAAATATGCTGGCATGGCAGAGGCGGCGGCAGGAGCTGAAGTTGGCAGCGCTGACGCCAGTTCACATTTGCAAATCGCCCGTCAATCTGTCATTAAACATGTTATCAAATGATGATAAGTGTATGCTTCTTGCTTGCATTGGTGAGTCGACTCCCAGTGTTGATGCACATTAATGGGATAATACGTATTAACATAGTTGTGCTTGGATGAACACAAAACATTTCTTATCTGTCTCAGTTTGTTTCCCCTTGTGGCCCCCAAGTAAGTGTTTTGTGTTATCGAATTGCCAAAAAGGGGGGGAAATATATTACTTTTAATTAGCAAGGCGGTGATGGGATTTTTCACCCGGTATCTCCCCCCAAATCTCTGCAACTCCCATGTGTTGAGAGAGAAAGAGAGAGAGAGAGAGAGAGAGAGAGAGAGAGAGAGAGAGACTCTATTGTCTTCTTTTGGTAAAACGATTAATGTCTACAGCTCAAAACCTGGCAATTATACTGTGTCTTAATGCACTGGCCTTTCATCTGGGTCCTTGCTCTTGACAAGTCTGATCATTTCAGCTCACTGATATGAAAGGCAGCAGAGGAAATGATCACAGACATCGCGGTTCTGTCACAAGACCTGGCGCTGCCATTCGGTTCCTGGGTTTGCATCCTGATGCTACTCAGTGGAGTCAGAGAGGAAAGAGACAGATGGTGGCCCCAGGCATTACCCAGACTTTTGAGTGTCACTATGCTGAGGAGAGAGGTTGTAACCACCCTGTTTCCCAAACCTGAGGATTGAGAAAATATGCCAGTCCCTACAACCCTACAAAACAAGAAACACAGCGTTCAAAAGTCAAGGGTGGTTACCATGATCCCAGAGCACAAGAACAAATGTAGACATTGATTGCATGCAACAGTGTTCAATTAAAGTCTGTTTTCTAATGACCTGAAGGCAATTGGGTTATTTTTTAAATCCAAAATGTAAATAAAGTCAAGAAAGTCTTTTTTGCTTATTCATTTATGTGAGGCAGGTTCTCACTCTATAGCCCAGGCTAGACTAGAATTCACCATGTAAGCCCAGATTGGCTTTGAACTTACAGCAATTCCCCTGCCTCCCACCTCCTGAGTGCTGGGATTACAGATGTGAGCCACTATACCTGTGTGTGTATTTTATTTGCCTGCATGTATGTTAAGTGCACTATGTGCATGCACTGGCTGAAGAGGTCAGAAGAGGTAACTGGAGTTATAGATGGTTGTGCACTGTCATGTGGGCGCTGGAAACAGAACCCAGGACCTCCGCAAGAGCAGCAAGTGCTTTTAACCACTGGGCCATCTCCGCAGCCCCCGAATTTAGAGATTCTTGAATGAACATTTTGACCATTGTGAATATTTGGAGCAGATACTGAGTCAGTTCATTGTTTGGGAAAAGGCACTGGACTTCAGGTGTCCTCAGGAAGTGATTTTCCTGACCCACTAGGATTCTATGTCTTCACAAGAGAATCGCCACAGCATTTTGGGGACGTGATCATTCAACAAAAACGTGCTGGGTCTGGTGGAGAAGAGTGTCGTCCCAACTGCATTAGAAGCTGAGGGAAAAAAATCACAAGTTCACGGGAGGCAGAGGCAGGTGGATCTCTGTGAGTCTACATATAGGCTAGCTAGGGCTATAGAGGGAGACCCGGTCTCAAAAAAAAAAAAAAAAAAAAAAGCCAAAAAATATACAAAATTTAAAAAAAAAATCACAAGTTCAAAGCTTGCCTGAGCTACAGAATGAGTTCAGGTTCATCCTGGGCAAATTAGTTGAGACACTGACTCCAAATAAAAAAAGAAATTTAAAAGAGGGCTAGAGACACAGCTCAGTGGTAGCACTTTTTAAATTTTTTTTATTAATTTTATTTATTTATGTGTATGAATGTACTGTCTGCATGCAGGTCTGTGCACCCGTGTCATGCAATGCTGCGGAGGTTAGAAGAGGGTGTCAGATTCCCCTGGGCCTAGAGTTAAAGATGGTTCTCAGCCGCCATGTGGGTGCTGGGGATCGAACCCGGGTCCTCTGTAAGAGCGGTCGGTGTTCTTAACCACTAGGCCATCTCTCCAGCCCCAGTGGTAGCACTTTTAAGACCTTGGTATAATCCCAAGTATTGAAAGAAAAAAAAAAAACACAAAAATGTATAGGGATCATCACTGCATTCCATGGCTCTCCTTAGATGCAGGGAGCCAGGCAGACACACATCCTGCCACGAAGTGGCGTTTGCTGTGGTTTGAATGTGAAATGTGTCCTGAATGCTCATGTGCTTGAACACTTGGGCCTCACCTGGTGGTGCTGTTTAGGAAGGTTCTGGAATCTTTAAAAAGGTGAAACCTTACTGGAGGAAGTACATCACTGGAGGTGGGCCTTGAGCATTTATAGCCCACGCCACTTCCTGTCTACACTGCCTCATGCTCCTGCCTTCTCCACCAAGATAGACAGTACCCCTCCAGAGCTGTGAGTCAAAAGGAGCCTGCTTTCTCTTAAGTTCCTTTTGTTAGGGTATTTTATCACACTATGGAAAAAATGACAGAACTTTATTTTTAAAATTACTACCTAATGATTGATTTCCACAATGTGAAATGTAAGCGGAGGTCCACAGGGGATGGAGTTTTGTACCATTACTTCCAGATCTTGGTTGGAAGCATTCTTGCCCATTAATCATGACAAAAGGTTATTGTGCTTGGGCTTTCTGGCTCCTTGTTTACATGTATTTTGAATTAGCATTGACTTCTTGCCTTTTGTGTTTATTCGTAAGTGGGGTGAGCCATAGATTAATGAGTAGAATTATTGTTGGTGTTATGAACACACTAATTAAAAGAATATTCTATTGCAAGGCTTGGTGAGAAGAGCACTGTATCATTGGTGACATAAGAACTGGAAGCGTGGGGAAGAGTGTGGGAAACAGGAAAAGATGTGGAGTGCGGGATAAAGGACGGGGTCCTCAAGGTGCCCGCCGTCTTCACTCCGTCATCTCTCAGAGCATTTTACCACACACGGGCGTGAAGAGAAGCTATTTGGTTTCTATTTCTGGAGTTAGCTACTTCATTTTACTTTATACAATTTATTTTATTATGATTTTTATAAGATTGATTTATTTTTAATTCATATGTGTGAGTGTTTGCTTGCATCTATATAAGTGTACCACACACATGCCTGGGGCCCTTGGAGTTGAGAAGAGGGCATCAGATCTTCTGCCACTAGAGTTACAAGATGGTTGTGAGTCCCCGTGGGTGCTGGGAAGTAAACCTGGGTCCTCTGCAAGAGCAGCAAGTGCTCTTAACCACAGTGGAGTCATCTCTTCAACCCGTATTTTAGTTAGTTACTTACTTACTTAGTTACTTAGTTACAAGGTCTCACTCTATAGCCCAGACTAGCCTGGAGTTCACTGTGTAGAACAGGCCGGGATTACAGGAATAAACCTCCACATCTTTCTGTTTTCTGAGGACAGAGGCAGCCAGCTTCTCTCAGAGTCCAGAAGACACCTTGTCCTCTGGGGGTTTGTTCAGATCTGTAATACTTCTGAGTTGTCTGATGACAAGACACCAGAGCCTCAGCTGGTCCCCAAGGATGCTCAAAGGCTGGTGAGATTGTCCCTACCTAAGTGCCTCATGAGGTACAGGCAGACAGGTGAGGGGATTGTAAATCCCAGGGTCTTAGCCCCGTGCCATAATAGGAACAACTCAGTCATGAACCAATGGGACATCAGCCTTGTCAACTGGTATTAAGATCAAATGGTTACTTTGCATTATGACCATTTATTTAGCCTGTTAAATATACTGAGATTTGTCAAGGAGATGAAAATTGATAAGGTAACAATAAGAGCCTATACTGACTGAGGAATTAAACCATACTTTTCTAGTATTTTTTTTTTTTTGTCTTTTTTAAACAGGGTCTCCCTTTAATCTCAGCTGGCCTAGAGCTTG
The DNA here is from genome assembly GCA_009823505.1 of Rhizomys pruinosus. Taxonomy (NCBI): domain Eukaryota; kingdom Metazoa; phylum Chordata; class Mammalia; order Rodentia; family Spalacidae; genus Rhizomys; species Rhizomys pruinosus. The sequence continues at coordinate 774,721 of VZQC01001015.1, forward strand.
TTATGTAAAACAAGCTGTCCTTGAATTCACAGGGATCCACCTGCCTCTGCCTCCCAAGGGCTGGGATTAAAGGCATGTGCCACAACACCCAGCCTAAGACCGTTCTTAGTCACCATGTGGGTGCTCTGCAAGAGCAGTCAGTGCTCTTAACCACTGCCCCTCTAGTTTGGTTTATTTATTTATTTATTTATTTTTTTTGGTCTTTTTGAGACAGGGTCTCCCTGTAGCCCTAGCTGTCCTGGAACTCACTCTGTAGACCAGGCTGGCCTTGAACTCACAAAGATCTGCCTACCTCTGCCTCCCAAGTGCTAGGATTAAAGGTGTGTGCCACCACACCCAGCTTCTAGGTATGGTTTTTAATAGTACTCCCTAACTGCTACTTGACTTTGAGTTGCAACCCAGGCAGACTTGGTAATTCCTCTGACTCAACTCAGTGCCCCATGTACAGCACAGCTGTGTCCTGTTGAGTGTTCCCTGAAGAGAGTTGCTTCCCATCTGAAAGGCTGACAAACACGGGGAGACCAAGGTCGGAGGGAGGGCCTTTATTTTATATATATGAGCGGTTGGCCTGTATGTATGTAAGTGCATCACATTCTTGCCCATTGAGGCCAGAAGGGAGTGGGGGGCTCCCAGAACTGGAGTTATGGATATGGGTAGCCATCCTGTGGGTGCTGGCAGCCAAGGCTGGGCTCTCTGGAAGAACAGTAAATGCTCCTAACCACTGAGCCATCTCTCCAGCCCCGATGTTTGATATTTCTAAAGTATTTACGACAGCTTCCCCTAAAGGGTCTCTTCCTCCCCACGTGATTGATGGGCCCGTTGGATGAGATCTTAAGAGACACAATGGTATTCTGTCTTTTACCAAAAAGCCTCCAGCTTGATGATAATCTTATGACCTTCCTCGAAGTTCAAAATGCCATGTGCTGACCCGAGGCCAGAAACAAATCTGGATCCCAGTTTTTTTTTTTTTTTACTATAATCCGAACCCTACAGTTTCAGTTTCTGGTTTTAAGAACTGCTAATACAAGAGGAGGGCCCATCCCTCGTGACCATCAAGGCTGCTAATATCTAACAAAGTTACTTTGACCACCAATAAAATTCATGATAGATGAAAATAGAACCCTTTCTGCAAACATCAATATTGTCTTGCTTAATCTGATTGACTCGCGCTGAGCCTTTGACATTTGTAATGGCTCCTTGCTTTTCTTCCTCCAAAGTATTTCAAAATAGAGAACCTTTCTATTCTATGAAAATATGTCAAATCTTCTCCCCTCCCCTGTCAGAGCAGTTTACCATCTTCCCTGTCCCCACTAATTTCCATGTGGGCTTCAAAAACGTCTACCCAGCCATCACCAAGAGGCTAGCCTGAGGAAGTGCTGAGTCTCAGACGTAATGTAAAAACCAGGCTTTAGACAGAGTTCTGCATGTCAAAAATGCATTACTGGTCAGTACATTTTAAGTTTAAATTGATGTTAAGTTTTTGTTCACAGAAACTTTGGCCTATTTGTGTTTTGTCATGGTCGTCTTCGTATATGAATTGTCTTGGTATCTTTGTGTGTGTGTGTGTGTGTGTGTGTGTCTGTGTGTGTCTGTGTCTATGTTAATTTATATATGCTCCCATACGTGTATACAAGTGTATACACATGCATGTAGAGATCATAGGTTGACAGAAGTATCGTCCTCAATCATTTTCTACCTTTTTATTTTATTGTATTATTTTTATTTTTTTAAGACAGAGTCTTCCTGTAACCTCAACTGGGCTGGATCTCATTATGTATAGATCAGACTGGCCCCAATCTCACAGAGCTCTGCCTACCTCTCCTCCCCAGTCCTGGGATTACAGGTGTGCACCACCATACCCAATCTGCCTTATTTTTTAGACCAAGTCTCCCACCAAACCTAGAACTTCCCGATTCAGCTAGATTGGCTGGTCAGCTCCCAGTGCTGAGATCACAAGCGCTTGCTACTGCACCCGTTTTTTTATGTTGGGTGCTGGGGATCCAAACTCAGGTCCCTGAGCTTATGCAGCAGGTGGGGTACTGACTCAGCCATGCCAAGGATGAGATCCGCTCATTCATACCACACTGCTGTGCAGCACCCGCTATGACCTGACTCTGTGACAGGTCAAGCAAGGTCTTCTGAAGATCAGATTGCCCCAGCAGCTCTGCTTCAGGAAGGTGCTCACGTGTCAAGCCCAGAAAAGGCAGCTAAACCACAGTAGGGGAAAGGCAGCTTCGGACAAGTTGAGGCAAGACTTGTCCACGGAGGACAACTGAGCCAAGAGCAGGATGAAGGGGAGAAACACCGGCTTGTCTGGGAACTTGCACTAAATTGGCTTCCAATGCCCAGAGCAAGTAAAGAAGCCATAGAGAACATGATCAAAGAGTCTTTATGGCTGGACTTATTAGAGATCTTACAGTAGTGACAAAAACCATTCCTCAGAACCAGGGAATCACCTCACAGTGAAATCTAGGAACTTTCTACATTGTTTATTTTTTAAATATAACTTTCTTTTTATCACTCTTTAAAGTTTAATTTTTTGAGAATTTCATGTATTGGTACTGTATTAACATCATTTCCACCCTCCCTCCCATTTGTCCCCACGGTGAGCCATGTAGAAAACACTCGAGGGAAAGCACAGCACACAGACACCTGGTAAGGTATCCAAATGCAGAGAGAGAGTTTATTCAAAATGGCCAGGTTTCATAGGCAGTGTGACTTCATTTCCCAGGGCCAAATCCCAGACCTTTGCATCACCACAGCCCACTCCATGGGCGTGGCCAGAGAGGTCCCATGACTCCCACTTATGCACTAGGAGGCACTGGTTGGAATGGCAGCCCATTCATACCTAACTTAACTGAATTTTCCCATACCTCCCCCATCCAACCCGTCCCATGTTGCCTCAGGCCCCCTCAATTTCTTGACTGCTTCTTAATGTTTATATATATATATATATATATATATATATATATATATGTGTGTGTGTGTGTGTGTGTGTGTGTGTGTGTGTGTGTACTAAACATATGTTTAGGGCTGACCACTTGGACTTGGACAACATATCAGGGAGCTCATCTCTGGAGGAAGCAGATTCTCCATCTCGATTGCCTGCAGCTTTTCATCTCGAGGGGGAGCTTATGAAAGTTTCCCCCATCACGTTGGCACATGAACTGATACTGTCATTATGTAGGTCTTGTTTAGGCTAATTATAACTTTCATTTGTACCTTCTAGAAATCACTTGAACAGTTACAAATGGCCCGAGAACACAGTCTAGCTATTTTTAATTTTGAGGTTTAGCTACCAGTATTTCAAACTCTATATTTACATAACTATCCAGAGAGTTTCAACTTCTTACAGAAAACTGGGGAAGTTACCAACAATGGTCCCACATCCCATATAGAATCCATCAGAGCCGACGACCGCTGTCTCCTCTGCACGGTATCTATTCTCTTCAGATACCAGGATCCCCACTAAAACTAAATAGCAGTAGAATGCTTACTAGCAAGCATAAAGCCCTAGGTTTAACTCCCAGCACTATAGAATTTCATACATCCCAGGATACCCTGAACTCATTATGTAGCCAAGGGTGACCTTGAACTCCTGATCTTCCTGCCTCTAGCTCCTGAGTGCCAGGAAAACAGGCATGCATCACCATACCTAGCTTCTGTGATGCTGGAGCTCAAACCTGGGGTTTCATGCATGCTAGGCAGGCATGCTACCAACTGAGCTACAACCCCAGCCCTAAGCTTTCTTTTTATTTAACAAATATTCATAATATGTCTATTATGTAGAAGTTAATGTGCTAGAAAACAGAGGTTCAGAGTTAAAAGATACTGGCTTGTCTCCGGGAGCTCATAGCTCCTGGGGAGAAAAACTATAATTATAACAGTATCCCTTAGACACACATTCATTTTAATCAAAACACTCCGAGATCTGTTGCTCCATTTAGTCCATCCAAAAACCTAACAGATAACAAACAGCAGTGTTACTGGTTTTCCAATGGGTCTTTGCGGGGAAATGGATGCAGAGAAGTGATTGTGTTGTCTCAGGGGAACAAGGAAACTGGATCAAAGCCTAGTCTTGAGCTGTAGGTGGTGTCCCCTTAAAGCCCCATGACACAGTGCTACCCTATGTGAAGAGTCAGCAAATCTGGCCCACAAGTTTGTTCTTTTGTTTTGTTTTGTTTTGTTTTTGGTCTTTTCGAGACAGGGTCTCCCTGTAGCCCCAGCTGTCCTGGAACTCACATTGTAGACCAGGCTGGCCTTGAACTCACAAAGATCCGCCTGCCTCTGCCTCCCAAGTGCTAGGATTAAAGGGATGCACCACCATGCCCGGTTCATCCACCAGTCTGTTTTTAAACAAAGTTTTATTGGAACATAGTCTTGCCACTCGTTTACATATGTTTATGGCTGCTCTTGTGCTTTAGTATTGGAGTAAGGGATTACAGAACAGACTAGATAATCCACAAAGCCTGAAGTATCTCCTAACTGTCCCTTAACACAAACACTGCCAACCTTTCAGCTACATGGCAGATGCCTGTTGAGAGTAGTAGAGGTGGGGAAAAGCAACACTATCATGTCCCATTCAAGAAATGAAGGAAAGTCACCAATCCAGGGTGGAAGTTGATCAGCCCTAAGAACACCAGACAGAAATACTTGGAATCTCAGCACTTAGCAGGAATCTACATAAATGAGTTCCAGGCTAGCTGGGGCTACAGTAAGACATAGACTCAAAAAGGCAAAAAAAAAAAAAAAAAAAAAAACCTTTGACTATTATTTGGTTTATATAAATCTAGCCAGAAGTACAGGGAATCAGATCAGAGGCTGAACACCAGGAATGGTGCCTAGATTCAAGCCAGGCCTGAGTGAGTAGAGTGCCTGCCTGCCTGCCTGGTGGACTTCCTCCCGACACTCAGAAGAGCTGCTGGCCTTTGTCCTGCACCTGCACCTACTTCCTCACAACTCATCCTTTTGCAACACAGCGTCTTCCTGTCTGCCTACTGGGCAGACTTTCCATTCTGCCTTAAGGAATCACCTCAGCCAAGCTGTTAGGATGCGGATGCTGGTGCACGCTGCTTTTAATTTCCAAAAGAAGTAAAACAAATCATGCATGGAAAGATAGGGATTTTATTTAAAGCAAAAGACAGATTTGGAATTCTTTCAGGGTGATGTCCCCCAAAATTCTTTTGGCTTGTGAACATTGAGTATCTGGCCTATGATGAGAAAGTCTCCCATGTGGGGGTTTTTTGTTTGGTTTTTATCTTTAAATTATTTTTATGAGTCTGAATATTTTGTCTACATGTATGTAAGTGCACTTGTGTGTCATGCAATGCCCACAGAGCTCAGAAGTTGTCTGATCCCCTGGAACTGGAGTTACAGACAGTTGTTAGCCACCATGTGGGTGCTGGGAATTGAACCTTGGTCCTCTGTAAGAGCAGTTAGTGCTCTTAACCGCTGAGCCATCTCTCCAGCCCCAGTGCTTTTAGAATTTTTAAGACAGGGTCTCACTATGGAGCCCTGGCTGGCTGACCTGGAGCTCACTATGTAGACTAGGCTAGCCTGGAGCCTATAGAGATCCACCTGTCTCTGCATCCTAAGAGCTTGGATTAAAGTGTATACCACCATAGCCGGTTTCCCCGGGTAGTAATTGTATAGTAATTATTAATTGTTGAAGCTGTGGCACATTGTTCCAGGAGGAAAGTGTGACAATTATCTACCCAATGTGAACAATAGAATAAAGGACAGTGTTCTGAGAGGCCTGATGGCTCTAGGTGGTAAATCTCACAGACCTACAATGGACTATGTCTTACCTCCGCCCTAGAAATGAGAGCTTTGGGCCAATGGTCAGGAACAGGTCTGAGTCCAACAGCCCCAGTGGCCAGTCTACCTCTCAGGAATTCTGGAGTTCATCTGAAGTCATGTAAGCGTGGCCTGCCACTGTCTTTCCCACACTGCACATATAATACCAGGGACCACTTTCCTTTGATTGAACAGCATTTGTCCGCCCACATCCCTGTTCCCATCTGAGTCAAGCTGCTTCTAAAAGCATACTACCTTGGCCAAGGTGACACAACCATAAGAACCGGGGAAAAGCCACACCCATGGCACACATCCTTCGATCGTGCTCCCTGGGGACATCTCTGGCTTCTACCTCGATGCCGTCACCACTGATCCATCCCCAGCAGTACTGAGATTTAGCTGGCTGGCCAACCAGCATGAGAAAGAAAAATAAATAAAGACTCGAAACCCACACTGATGGAGCACAAGCCCATGAACGTAAGCAACGGCAGGACTTCTCATCTCATCACCATTCCTGTGCTATTCAGAATAAATTAAGTATTGAGACTTCCAGAGTAGATTTTGGGCTTCTGTGCCCTGCAGATAACAGGAGGCTAAGGACTTTGGGTGTTATCTAGAGTGAATGTCCACTGTAGATAAGAGAAAGGGGAAGGTTCTGGATGCTCCTCTGTCACCTACTAGGCATGTGTCCAGTGGTGTGCTGCTGTTTAATAGCAATGTTTAACAACAGGCTTTCCAAGGAAAGTCATGCCTCGATGTGTAGTTTGCCAATATCTATGGTATAAATCCTCCAGTGTGGGAAAAGACGAACCCTGTCAGCTCTCCTAAGCCCTGGCAGGATAAGGTAGGCTGGATCTTGCGCTGTCACGTCTGAGTAAACAGACAGGTCCCTTCCTCAAAGCTTGATAGGAGGGTTAATGGTAAACCATGACACAGAAATTTGTGTTAGGTCAAGCCTATGGTAGGCATGCACTGAATGGCATTCTTTGCGAGTGGACATGGATATATACAGGTGGAGGCCCGAGGTTAACCTGGGTGTCATTTCTCAGCTACTGTCCACCTTGTTTTTTGAGAGATGATCTCACTGCTCTGGAACTTGCCAAGTAGGCCAGGCTGGCTTATCTCTGGTCCTCGGCCTATCCCTCACTCCCCAGGCTGGGATTACAAACACACACCATTTGTTACAAGGGTTCTGGTCCTACGCTGGGCAATCAGTTTATCAGCTGAACCATCTGCCCAGCCCCAGAGCAGCATTCTTCCTGGCTGGGATTCCCTTAGGTAGCAACCTAAGGCCTTACGCCTTGGTTTCTCTGTCTTGTAAATTGCAATGAAATGCAGTCCCCGCTCTCTGGCTCCTGTCAGAATGAACACCTGAGACCACCTCTATCAACTGCCTTGAAAAGTTGCAAGCTTATTTTTAAAGAACAGCATTTTGTTGAAATCATCAGAACTCAGAGTACGTTTCTGCTGGGCACAGAGCATATATCCGGGTGATCATTTTTGCTTGCCCTGCTGACTTTTATCCCTTGAGCTTCCGGGGGTCTTGTTACTTCCTGATACTAATTCCCATTTAAAAGCCATTTAATTGAGAGAGTTCCAAAATCTCAGCAGCTCAATTAAAAAAAAAATCAGTCCATCAAGAGATTCTGAGAGTATTTTTGGTTTAAGTCTTTTTGATCTTTTCCTCCTCTGTCCTCTAAGCCTTTTTGTGAGAAATCCTCAATAATCCGTGTTTTTAGTTCTTATTTCTCAGCTTTCCCTTTGAAAAGCAGGGTTTCCACGGGTCTCCCTGAGTCAAGCAAGACTCCACCATCAGCACCAGCTACACTTCACCTGCCTGGAAATACTGTGCAGCAGAGGCAGCCATGTGCCTGTATATCCCAAATCTAATTGGCTGTTGGCTCTCTCCTTGGAGGAATAACCCATGGCTGATGCCACAAGCCTACATCCTCTACAGGTTAGGAGATGTCATAAGCCACAGTAAGACCCTGTTATATTTATCAGGGGGTAAAAATATAATTCATGAATTAACATATCATCCAAACATATGTGTCTATGCCAAAGTAACCTACCATAACTATTAGTGCTGCTTAAATACCTATATATCTAATTGCTTGTGCTTCATTAGTAGGATCGAAAGGTTACTCCTGAACAAACTGTCAGCCCATGAAAGGAAACAGCCAGAATTGACCAGAATCCAAGTCAACAGCTCCAGAGAGAGAGGACAGTTTTACTTCTCATCCACCTGTGCCCCTTTTCTAAGCCTAGGGAACAATCTGCGGAAGAGGGGGCGTGGTAGAATGTAAAGGCTGCGATTGGGGTGAACGGTGAAACTACAGCGATGTAGTCTGGACACTCATTTGATCAACTTGATTGAACAAACAACCTGTCAACCTCCACTGAATGGTGGGACTGTGGGGGTTTGGGCACAACAGTCTATAGATTGGTTTTGCACGAAGGATGCTTATACTCATGGATTATCACTTATAGCTAAAAAAATGGAAAAAAAAATACAACCTGAAAGATGCAGGACAGTTTAGGGCAGAATACATGATGTGGGATGGGGTGGGTGGTGGGGGGGAAGGGAAAGGAAAATATGCCTGATCTGAATTGGAAAATGATTATAAATGCAACAAAATCCAATAATAAAATTTAAAAAAAAAAAAATATAAAAAAAAAAAAAAAAAAAAAAAAAAAAACGAAAGCAGGGTTTCCATCCCATCACAAACGTGAGGACAGTTCAAAACCTTCCTCCACTGATGCTTCTGTGCCTGCAGAAAGACACAGGTCACTTCCCATGCTCAGGGCCCCACGGAACCTTCCCGGGGTCTTGGAGGATACAGTATTTAAGAACATCACATGGTGCTTTCTGCTTAGTCACTAAGGTCTTGCTTTGTGCCCATCTCCCCCATTTACAAGCACAATTGCTTGACTCAGGGCTAGGAGATGGCTCAGTGGTTAATGTGTATGTACAAGATCCCCAGAACCCACATAAAGTTCATTCAAAACAGCACCTGCCTGTAACATCTATGTGGAGACGAGAAGTAAACAGCAGAATCCCCCAAGCTCACTGGCTGGCTAGCCTGGTGTACCAAGCAGTGAACAGCATGTCAGGGAACATGCCTGTAATTCCAGCACTTGGGAGGTGGAGGCAAGGGGATCAAGAGCTTTGGTAAGGAGTTCTACAAGGCTATCCTGGGCTACATGAGATCCTGTCTCAAAAACAAACAAAATGGATAGTAGGAAAACCTTAAGTAGAAAAATAAAATTAAATGAAGAAGAGGGGCTAGATCTGGGATGAGTCAAGTGTGAATATAATAAAAATACATTGTATCCATTCATGAAGTTCTAAAAAAATTAATAATATATATTATTTTTAAGAGAAAGTTAAGTGAATTTGTACATCATGGGAATATATATGCATATATATGTCAACTGTATATAACTTATGGTTATAGTTTTTAATTACTATCAGCATGGTAAAGCTGAAGGGCAGTGTTCCTCCAATTCTGTCTGAGTGACATGCAAAGCTTTGCCACATCTGCCTGTTCTTTGTGCTAACATTTACTTATCATAAATGCTTCTATTAAAAAAAATAGGGGGTCTCAGTGGTTAAGAGCACTTGCTGTTCTTCCAGAGGACCCAGGTTCAGATCCCAGCGTCCACATAAGAGTTCACAACAGCGCTCACAAAGGCTTATAATTCTAGCTTCAAGGGATCCTTTTGCCCTCTTCTGGCCTCCAAGGGTAACTACACACACACATGCATAGACACACACACAGACACGAACATAAGATTTTTAAAAAGAATATTTTTTTGCCAGGTGTGGTGGCACACGCCTTTAATCCTAGCACTTAGGAGGCAGAGGCAAGGGGATCTTTGTGAGTTCAAGGCCTGCCTGGTCTGCAGAGTGAGTTCCAGGATAGCTGGGGCTACAGGGAGACCCTGTTTTGAAAAGACATAAACAATATATTTTATTTACTAATTTAAGTGAAAACCAATACCACAATAAAAAAAATAACGAGATAATGGTGAAAAGAAAAATTATTACAAAACAACATCCTTAAATCCAGCCAGATCAAATAAGGTAGCTTTCTTTTAGTACAACAAGAAATCAAGAAGTGCTCATGAGACATTAAAACCTTGAATTAGCAGGGAATGGTGGCACACACCTTTAATCCCAGTGCTTGGGAGGCAGAGGCAGGCAGATCTCAGTGAGTTCAAGGCCAGCCTGGTCTACAAAGTGAGTTCAGGCCAGCTGGGACTCCAGGGAGACCCTGTCTCAAAAATACAAAAAAAAAAAAAAAACAAACTTGATCTTGATACCTAAACTGAAGCTTTCTTTTGGTGGGGGTTGGGGGAAGGGAGGCAAAACATTCAAAGTAGAGCTGTCTTTCACCCTGAAGTTCTACTTTGCTGTATTTCTGATCAGGTTTTCATATGTCACTTACATGTCTGCCAAGTTTTAACTCAGCTTTGCTGAACGATTCATTATCATCAAGGTCTGTGATGACTAAAAACCTCTAAGCAGTTGGAGGCATATTATTTTTGAGGTCTGTTTCTCCTCTAAACCTTAGTTCTTATTATCTAGCTGTCCCATCTCCAATTTAAAAAAAATGGTATGCTTTCTTCATAAATATTTTAGATCAAGGTCTGTATTTTTGTCTCCTCTGACGTCCAGAAATTGATGTCTCTTTACGGGGTTTGCAACTTGAACCAGGCTTCCCTATGTCGAGCTGGCCACCTCCAGACTCAAGGAAAGACTCAGACGTCCATGGCTTCGAGCTGCTCAGGGTAACTGTGTAGCTGAGTTGCTACAAATCTTTGTTAGTGGAACTGCAATCTATCGTTCAGCATGTTTGCCTACATGCAACTTCCTCCTGTCCCCAGAACTCGAGGGTTCAGCGTCTTCCCTCGAGTTAAGCACTAATTTATCACCCACATCCATTAGTACAGCCAAGGTGGTGGAAAGCACTGATGAACACAGCTGTTGCAGCTGTGCAGACCCTCCTGGGAACGTGTCCTCTCCAGTGGCTCTCACTCCCAGGAACTTTTTCTCTTTCCTAAAACACAAGCTCAAAATACCTTTGTTCTTTATCGTAACTAAAGTCTGTGCTGTTCTTCCCAACTTAGAGGTCAAAGTCATCTTCCTAAAAATTACTTTAAATTTTCTGTCCAAGGCTACATACAGTTAGGGTGATAACAAACAAATATATATATTTAAAATGCCTCAACTTTTCCCCCGTCCTGAGCAACTGAAAGTTTTGCATAGTCACTTGAGGTTTACATGAGATTTGACTGTTTTCATGCAAATTGGGAATTTGTGAAAGTCCAGAGACTCGGCCCCAAAGTGGTCTTCAGAGGCTATGTCTTTGTTGTTGTGTGGTATGGTGTGTGTCTGTGTGTATATGTGTGAGTCTGTGTGTGTATCTGTGTTGTGTGTACCTGTGTGTGAGTCTGTGTGCCTGTGTGTGTGTCTGTGTGTCTCTCCTGTGAGTATGTATGTGTTTCTGTGCATGTGTGTGTGTTTGTGTCTGTATGTCTGTGTGTGTCTATGTGTGAGTTTGTGTGTCTCTATGTGTGTTTGTGTGTGCATCTGAATCTGTGCGTGTTTCTATATGTGTGTGTCTCTGTGTCTGTCTGTGTACGTATGTGTTTCTGTATGTGTGTCTGTGTCTCTGTGTGAGTCTGTGTGTCTGAGTGTGAGTAATATATGTGTTTCTGTGTGTGTCTGTATGTCTGTGTTTCTATGTGTGTTTGTATGTGTGTCTGTGTGTCTGTATGTCCATGTCTGTGTTTGTGTCTCTTTTTGTGTGTCTCTGCGTGTGTCTCTGTGTTTCTGTATGTATTCACATGTTTGTGTGGGTGATGCACATACATGTGTTTTGTGTATTTGTGTAGAGTTCAGAGATTAATGTCAGAGTCTTCTTCAGCCACATCCCACCTTTTGGGGGCTTTTGGTTTGGTTGGTTGATTGGGTTTTGGTTTTTGTCTAAGACAGGATCTCTCACAGAACCTGAAGCTTATTCAGCTGGAAGGGCTGCTGATGAATTCCAGGGACTCACCTGTCTCTGCCTCCCCAGTGCTGGGATTCTAAGTGCACCATGCCCAGCACTAATCGGACATGGATCTAGGGATCCAAACTCAGGGCCTCGTGTTTATGCAGTAAACACTTCATTGACTGAGAGTCATCTCTCCAGTTCCCCAGAGTCTGATTCTTATACAGAAGGGGGAATGAAGTCAAAGAGGGAAATGACTTGCCCAAAGTGAGTCTGAAATCTTCAATTTCTAATCCATTCATCAAAAAACTCCAAGATAGAGAAAGGTAACACCCCCACACTCTAACCCTTTGTTCCATGACACTGGAAGGTTCTGTTAATTTATGGCCTGAATTGTGTAATGTTCCCATAATCTCCCACCCAGAAATAATTCTACCATAACTCAAGGAACAGCCACAGTAACAAGGTCAGGAAATGAACTCACTAGCAATGATAATGCTTCAGAAACTGGAGGAGAAATCAACATGATTTCTAGCCTATCAGTCCATGAACACATCGTTCTGGGGAATCACTGAGAGGCTGCATGGTGCCTAACAGAATCAACAGAATCCATGACTTTACTGTGGCCCTTCACTCTGTGACTCATTAACTGTGTGGCCTTGAGCAGGACCTCACCTTTCTGTGTCCCTGTTGGGACAAGGAAGGCAGTGTAAGGATCCACAACCTGAGGTATTATGAACACAAGATGCTATGATGGATCTATTCCTGGCCCACCTAAATCAAAGGTGGCTGTAGATATCTTATGATCTGTTTGCACACTGGCGTCCCCAGAGGGTCCACTGCAGAACTGAATGGAACAGGAAGATGCTATAGCCAGAAAGCAACGTCTTAGCTAGAAGTGGCTGCTCTCTCCTTCTCCAAACTCTCTCCATCACTTGCGGTGACAGGTGATCATCTTCTTGGGGGATGGCATTCTCAAATTCACAGTTTTTAATTGAGGGATGGAGAGATGGCTCAGCAGTTAAAAGCACTTGCTGCTATTCCAGAGGACCTGAGTTCCCAGCACCCATGTTGGGTTGGGCAGCTCACAATCACTGGTAACTCCAATTCCAGGGGGTGCAGTACCCTCTTCTGGTCCTGGGGGGCACTGCACTCATGGATACACACACACACACACACACACACACACACACACACACAAATAAATAAATAAATTAATTAAATAAATAGAAAGACAAACTCTTAAGAAATCAACTCCACTTTTTTAAATTTTCCAGTGAAAGGACCCTTCATACATATATTTAGACAAATATGGTTTTCAAGGTTTAATTTTTTTTATTTTATTTGGCATTTTGTGTATGTATATAAATGGGTGGTAAATGCCACAGCACACATGTGAAGGTCAGAAGACAGGTGCCAGGAGAGTCTCTCTTTTTCCTCATCTTCCCCTACTCTTCCTTTCTCTCTTCTCTTTTTCCCTTTTTCTTTTCCTCCTTCTCTTCTTCCTTTTACTCCTCCTCCTCCTCTTCCTCCTTCTCCTCCTCCTCTTCCCTCCATCCATGGTCTCAAATAAAATGTATATTTTAGTCCTCAGAAAGGGTTTGGCCAAATAACTATCCAAAGCTTGTTTTAGTCTCAGTTACCAGTTACCTTGATGAGACAGAAAGTTCCTCTGTGGAGACACAAACCTATCCAGCCCAAAGGGATTGTGGGCGTCATTTTTTTGGCCTGTAGACAAGACTCTCGGTCTCCCAACACCCGTGAGCTGTGAATCCACCCCTGCCCCCTCCCTCCCCCGCAAACAGCAGTGACAGGGTCCCAGGAAGGAGGGGAAAAGTGGAAGCCTGAAGAGATGATGGATGGCCCCAGAATGCCATCTGTTCCATAGAAGAGATAAGCCGCACCCTGTTTATGACAGAGCTGGCGTGTTTGGACACAGCAGTCACACTAACGAGGTCAAGTGAGAACTGAAGCAGCTAATTGGATAATTAATCAGATCATTGGTATCCCCTGCCCCAAAGATTTACGCAAATAATTCGAACTGCCATTTCCCCTTAAATTATAATGACGTATCAGCTCGCCACTTTATTAGTGTGGTTTGATTTCCTTTTTTAAAAGACACATATTTTCTACAAAATAGGCTAATGGATTTCTCCTCTGTGTTTCTCATTGTTAAATGTTTGCTATTTTTATTTTTTAGCCCAAGCATAGCTGCTCATTCTGCTTATTTAGTCACTCTGCTGTCAGCTTTGGGGGTTGTTTTTAATTCTAACTGTAACCAATTATCCTCCACCCTATCCCAAGCCAATTTTGCCTATTTCATTCTTCCCATTGCTAAATAATGAGTCAATACAATCTCGCCATACAATGTACAGAGCCCAACTGAGAGGGGGCTCTCGCCACAACTCAGCAAGCCAGCTCACAACACTAAAATTTGAATTTGGGCCATTACATGTCCCCACATTCTGGTGAACATGTAGGAAGGTGATAAGGTAACTACAGTTTGGGAGTTCTTACGCCATCATTTCCAGCTTCCTCAGGACACTTTTTTTTTCCATGTGACATTGAGCTCACCGAAAGATGACATATTACTGGGAATGATAGTGCAGTTCTAGTCTTTAAAACTTTATCTTAAAAAAGTAAATTATGGGCTGGAGAGATGGCCTAGCGGTTAAGAGCGCCGACCGCTCTTACAGAGGACCCGGGTTCGATCCCCAGCACCCACATGGCGGCTGAGAGCCGTCTGAAACTCCAATTCCAGGAGAACTCCAGTTCCAGGGGAATCCGAGACCCTCTTCTGACCTCCGCGGCATTGCATGACACGGGTGCACAAACCTGCATGCAGACAGTACATTGATACACATACCGAAAATAAATTAAAAAAAAAAAAAAGTAAATTAAAAAATTCAGGCATGTTTTCCCTTCCCGGAGTTATCAGCTTCATGTCCCTCATGCTGCGATCTCCTTCTCTGCCAGCACAGTGCTGCTGTAACTGAGCCATCTCGCAAAAGCATGCCAATGACACTTGCGAACAAAGTGTTTATTTCTCTCCAACCACCGAGCCAGCAACTTTCAGATTTTTCTTAAGTGCGGTCCCCCATGAACTGTCACTACCTGTTTTAGTAACTTTCCACAAGCATGCACATTTTGGTAGGTTGGTGGCATTGTTTCACAATGAGGGTAGAAAAAAAAAGAACTGCAGCAAATGTCAAACCCTGGGAAGTGTTCAGGAGGGACAGAGCCAACTCAGCTCTGCAGCCTCGCTGAGCGCTTCCATCTCAGCAAACGCCTTTTAAGGTCACAAGAATCATAAAATCACTTGGGACATCTTGTTCTCTGAGTTCCTTTCCCTCTCCCCCATGCTGATGGCAGTTGTTCAAACTTCTCTGGAGAGGCGGCTTCCGATGTTCACCTGGAAAGGATTTTTTGACAAAGGATTCATAGTGTTGTTAGTGCTTTCTTTCTTTTCTTCTTCTCGCTTCATTTTTATTTTTTGTAGAAGGGGAATGTACGTGTATATGAGTGCGTGTGGAGGCCAGAGGTCAAAATTGAGTGTCTTCTTCAATTGCTCTCAGGTGTGGTTTTTTTTTTTTTTTTTTGAGACAGGGTCTCTTACTGAACTGGGGCTTCCCATCTCCACCAGAAAGTCCCAGAGATTCTCCTGCCTCTACCAGTACCACCAACACTGCAGTTACAAATGTATGCTGCCTTACCTAGCTTTCCGTATGTGTAGGTACTGGGAATTGAACTCAGATCCCCAAGCTTGTGTGACAAGCTCTCTAAAACCCAGGCCATCTCCCCAGCCCTCTCTTCATTTTGAATCTGAAACTCCAAAACATAAACACGGAGGAAGGAGATGAATAAAGCATAATGACGTGTACATAGGAAAATGACAAAATGAAACCTACTACTTTGTATGCTAACTTTACAAACTTCATAAAATAAAGCCACTATTTGCCTTAAACATGCAGAGATAGAATATTATTTTCAGATGAAGTGTGATTTGGATGAGAGAGTGAACTTGATGTACCTCAGAGCAGCTCCACATTATCAGTCAATGTCATGAACTGACCATTGGTCTATATAAAGGATGCATCTGAATCTAACCACTGACTCCACAAGGGAAATCTCAGGGCTACAGAGAGGAAGCAGAGAGGAGGATGGGGCTTAGGATCTAAGATCATCCCTTCATTCCCTTCTCTTCCCAGGGGAAGGCGGGATGTGTTTGTTGCTGTGTATTAAATAACTCCAAGGCTGGGAGGATTTCTACAAGATAAGGATGAAGAAATGCCAAGAACAACTTGCTCCAGCTAAGAACATGTGCTTGGAAAGCAATCCATTCCCATTTTGTCTTTCTGAATGACTAGGATCTCGGGCAGGCCACCAACCCTCTCAGCTCTCCTGACTGTAAAATGAAAGCGTAACAAACTACCGGAAGTACTGGTTTGTCAGGAGAACTGAACATTTGCTGGCAGGGTGGCGTGTGCCTCTAGTCTGAACACTCGGGAGACTGAGGCATGATGACCACAACTTGAAGGCTACCCTGTGGCAAAGCTCTCAATAAATGAGACTCTGCCCATCCCCTGAGCCAAAGCATGCCTCAGATACTCATGCCTATCCGATGCCTCAGCCCCGAGCTACAAAAAGTAAGATGCTGCCTGGAAAGCTATGCTATGAAGAACAACAGACACATCTTTGCAAAAGAGCGACATTTCTTTCAATGGGAGCTGGCTTTTCCTTTTATTGTTGCTTAGTTGCTTAGCAACTTTAACCCAGTCATCCCGAAAAGCACAGAGGCACCTTGCATCCCCAACTTTCAGGTTTTTTAAAAAAGGAACCTTCTATTAGGAGAAAATTCACCTTTGTGGCAGAACCACTTGAGAGAAGGAAAGCATATATTTTAAAAGGTTTCCCAGCCAACATGAATACGTCTCCCACTTAGCACTCAGAGATGAGCGTATCATAATATTTAAATCAGTTTTGAGAACTCTCTTGGAAAAGGAAAGGGGGGAAATCCCCTGGTGGAGTCAGTACCCAGGAGGCCACAGGGAGTTCATTACATAGAGACTGGTGCTGGCACACTGCACCGGGGAGTCCGTTGGTGCTGCCTCCTTGTGTTATGTTTGTAGTTTTTGTGTTTGGCTGGTTCTCTGGCTGGTCGAGGCTTCCTGCCCACATTCCACTCTGCGTCACATGAAGGGGGAGTGGCAGTTCCATAGGTGACACATCTCTTTGGCTTGTGGCCCTTACCAACGGACCAAAAGACCGCATGTAGGAAAAGGAGATCCCAGCACTTACATCCTGCTGCTGTTTACAAAGGGTTGGGGGCAGAAAAACAAACAAACAACAACAACAAAAAAACTTCCTGGGATTTGCTGGAGCTGAAAAGGACCTGACAGGCGGGGGATGGATACAGCTCAGTTGAAAGAGGATGAAAGAAGCATGCTGGCCCTGGAGAAGAAAGAGCCCCAGAATCCAGGTATGGTGGTTCACAACTGCAATCTGAACACTCTTCGGTAGAGACAGGAAGATTAGACCTTCAAAGCTGTCCTTGGCTACATACAGATGCTTAAACCTCTGTCTCGGGAAAGAAAAAAAAAAAAAAAAAGAAGAGAAGACCTCGACAAATTCTCTCTACAATAATTATTTTTTGAGGCGCCTTTTGGTTTTATAGGTTGAGTTTCAAAGAAGCAAGTTAATGACCAACTTTTCTTCTCTGGTGAATACAAAGGAATAGGCTGGGAGATGTCCTGTCTTAGCAAATGCCACACTTGAAAATAAATGTTCTGTGCTCTCAACAATCAAGTGATTGTCCTTCCACAGCGTGGGGGTGCTGGGTGGGACCGTGGATATGAGCAATGTTTCTAGAACTCTCTCCAAGCCTCCATGAGGAATTCTACCTCAGGACAATGTCAGCTCTACTGACAGCAGAGTGGACGAAGCTGCTCAAAACCCTTCCTTGGTCCAGCTTAGCCCAGAAGGGAGAGCTGGCAAGCCTTAGGTGGGCTACAGCAATGTCAACTAATAAATGCTCATCTCCATAAAATTTACATGAACCCAGGAAAATCTACCTCTCGCTGTGCCGGAACTCCATCTCATTACTCAAAATAGCAGCTGAGTAATCAACAGAGCCACGCCCCGCTGCCAGAGGCAGGCCGTGAGGTAGTGGCTAATTTCTGAGTACTGCTGAAAGTGAGGAGCTCAGCCTCTTCTTGCTCTTTCTCCTCCAGGTCCTGTTCCCTCCCAACCACGTGTCTCATAAAACAGTAATCTTCAGATTGAAGGTTGCACCCCATTAGGCAAAAAACACAGCAAGATTTCTCTGTCTTTCGGTACGCACGGGCAGCTACACAAATAATTAAATGCTTAAAAGAACATGCATGGGGTGCTGCAGAATTGACTCAGCAGTTAAGAGCACTGCCTGGTGTTGTAGAGGACCTGAGTTCAGTTCCCAACACACCTATAGCAGTTCACAACACCTGTAACTCCAGCTCTGGGGGATCTAAGGCCCTCTTCTGGTCTCCATGGGCACCTGCATACACACAGCACATACACTCACACACACAAACACACAAGTAAAAACAAATCTTTTAACACAGATAGAGAGAGCTGGGTGTGGTAATACATACATTTGTAATCCAAGAGAAGTAGACACAGAAGAACCAGGATTCAAGCCTATAGGAGGTAGGAGGAGGCCAGCCTGTGTGACATGACCCTCTGTCTCAAAAAAACAAATAATCAATAAAGTAGAAATAGAAACATAATAAAAAAATTCCTTTTAAAAAGCTGCATGTACAGAAAGATGCACCAATTTTCTGCCCAGAGGAGCACTGCTCCCACCTTACAGTTTTTTCACTATTTTTATTTTTATGTGTAGGAGCATGTTGCCTACATGTATGTAAGTGCACCTGTGTAATGCAGTGCCCACAGAGGTCAGAAAGCAGCATCAAATTCCCCTAGAACTGGAGTTACGGATGGTTGTTAGCTGCCATGTAGGTGCTGGGAACTGAACCCATGGTCTTCTACAAGAACAGCCAGTGCTCTTAACCACTGAGCCATCTCTCCAGCCCTGCCCCCACACCTTGCATTTTTAAAATGACCTTTAAAGAATGCCCATGGTCTATCTCATGGTAACTTAATTGCTTAATCAGAGAAGGTATCTGTCAGTTCAGAAAACATTCTTTTTTACCCAATTTTTATTTTAAAGTGGATTCTTTTCTTTGTAAGCAACATTAGAAGTTGGTCTGTAGGTTCATCCTCAACAGTGAAACTGGAAAATGTTTTAAACAAAAACTGGGACAAACTGTATTTTCCATTGGGATCAAATTATACTTTAGAGAGTAATTACATGAAGCTGTCTAGTGTTTGAGATGAGGGGTTAGCTCCTGACCAGGCATCACAGGTGTATACTATATAAAATATTTGGGGCTCCAAGCAACAGAGAAGCAAGCCATCAGGGGCTCAGGTAACAGTAAAAGAAAGTCCTTCCAGAAGTTCTGATGCTAAGCCATCTCTGTGACCCTCTCATGGATATGTGTCACAGCCTGGCCCTTTATATCTGACTTTTGCAATGGCATGCAAGACCAAAAGAGAGAGTAGACCCCAATCAAGCTCAAACGAACATAACAAATGCTTGCTTGGCCCACCATTCCCCTCCACACAAAATTCCATAAGCATTCTGTCTACCAAAACTATGCCCTGAACTGCAGCTAAGTGGATTGCAAGTGACAGCTCTGTCTTTGGGATTCCTTTGATAGAGAAAGCATGTACACAGGGGCTGAAGTGACGGACACAATCTCTGCTCTAGAATCAGCCATATACAATAGAATTGGCCACTCCAGAGAGGGACAGTATGAGATTTCTAGATTTGGAGGGGTTGAATTTTGCTGCTGGGCCTCTATGTTCATCAGCTACACAAAGCCAAGAATCTTCATGGAACCTTGGGGAGGAAAAAAAATCAGTTAAATATTTAGATGATTTGCCGACATGAAGAACTTGCCTTTGGCAGCAAAGATTTATGAAGCAGGCAGCGAAACAAGATGTCATTAAACAGTTGGAAAGCATGCCCTCATAATTAACAAAGGAGAAGCTTTCTAATTTGGGTAATGAAATCTGAGGCTCAGATGAGCACAGATTTTATTCATATTTATTGTGTGCCTATGCCTGTGAACAGCAAAAAGCCTATGGGTCACAATAGCTGTCGTTTATTGGACGCTGGCATGCTACCAAGCGGCGAGCTAAGCATCTTGCATGGAGACACGACTCTAAGAAGCAGGTATAATTGCATGCAACCAATGCTAGGTGTGAACAATCATTTCAGTTTATCCCACCCAAGCTATTTCTCAGGACACAGGACTCTGAGGCTACAACACTGAAGTCCCAGAGAACACTAGTTCAAATGAGGAAAGAGAGGTTCGTGATGCCCGACTTATGCAAGAACACGCTCAGAATCCGTTCTGCGCTGGCTGTTGCTGGTCCATTTCTCACCCCAGCTGTACCCTGAGTCTTGAACTTCCCCCTTGGAACTGGAACTCTTACCACTTCCCTTCCCTGTCTCCTCTGTCTCTCCTCCGCCTTCTGTTAAAGCCATACACAAAGGGGCTAGACAGCTCCATTTTAGAGCAATAACATAATAAAGGCAATCCCCTCCTGGGACTCCACTGGCAGGGCTTGGGTGGGGTGGGGTGTTAGGGGATCTGGGTAATAGAGGCCCTTTGGACCCTTCACAAAGGGCCATGTGTTCCCTGGGCTTCTTCTGCAAGCCATTGATGTTCAATTGTCTGCAAATGGTTTCTCAGCCTTGGCTGAGTTCCAGGGGAATCCAACACCTTCTTCTGGCCTCCTTGGGCATTGTACAACACAGGTGCACTTACATACATGTAGGCAATACACTCATACACATAAAATAAAAATAATAAATAATTTTTAAAAAAGAATGGCAAGTTCAGGAAAATGTTGATTCTAGGTTTTGTTCACCCACAGCGTTTAAACATGGTCTGTGCAGGAGGGACTCCCATGACTGGGAACGTTGAAAGATGAGGTTGACTGCTCAATGGGGAGAGCAGGACATCTTGCTGGTGCGTGTGTGTGTGTGTGTGTGTGTGTGTGTGTGTGTATGTGTGTGTGTGTGTATGTGTGTGTGTGTGTGTACATGTGAGGCAGAATCAGAGAAATTGATGCTGTACCAGCAAAAGGCCAGCCATACTTCAGAATGATCCATGTCACGTGCACATGAGCTGCCCTGAGTCACGGGGGAGGCTTTTTTTTTTAATGTATAGAACTTAGGAGTTTGAAAAAAATATGTATTTTGCCTGGAGGGCAGCTGAAAAGGCTTTACTGTGACAGCAGGCTCCAATCACTTATATATTTTTTCTGCCCACATACTTTATTCATAATAACTATTTTACTCTCCTTTATTATAGCAAGTTGGTGTTGGACATTTCTGTTTTCTCTTAGAAAACAACCTATTATCTGAACAGCCACATGACTTTGCTTAAGCTCCAAAGTGTTGGAGGCAACGTTAAAAATCAGTGCCCTCTCTGAGCAGCTGGGCAGTTGAGTGTGGGTTTGATATTTATTGTCCTGCCTTCCCAGGTTGTCTCACTGAGAGTGGGAGGCGGGGAAGTGGGTGTGGTTTGGGAACAATGATAAGGAATTCAGAGGGCATAAGACTGATGTCATTCAGGTTCCACAAAAGAAGGGGACCAAGGCTGTTCACCAGCAGGCAAGGGAGAACAGGGTCTTTGCTTCATGCTGTCACACGGGGATGGTTCACCCAGCACAATACAGGTTACTTGTTTTTCCTGGATTGTCTGAAGATCCCAGGAGACCTTGGGGGAACGGCGAGTGTGATTTGAGGTTTCAAAACCCTGTGCTTATCAGAAGTGATAACACCCATTTGTAACCACAGCACAGGAGGTTTGAGGCAGAGGACCAGGAATTCAACGCCAGACTGGGCTACATAGCAAGACCCTATCTAAAGTTTCTAAAATAGTACTATTAAACCAACCCAACTTGTGCTTATTTGTAGAACAGCTTCCCTGATATTGAGGTGGCTGGGCTCCTTCAAGAGGTACAAATGTGGGCAGAGTTGAGAGCTTCAATGAGAGACTTCCTGGCTTCAGCCATTTCATCGTGCCCTGTCACCCTCCCACCCAAAGTAAGGCGTGCAGAGTCCTTCGTGGAAAACAAATAAAAGACAAGACTTGTTAAAGAAGAAAAATGAAGGGAAAAGAAGGAAGGAAAGAAAGAAAAACAAAAGGAAGGAGAGGGGAGGGGGAAGGGGAAGGAGGAGGAGAGGAAGGGGCTGGGGAGGGTAGGGGAGAGGAGAGGAGGGTGAAAGGAAGGAGGGAAGGAAGAAACACTGCCCATTTGAACACAGGCTGAGAAGCCTGCCACTGAAAGGAAGCTTTTAGTGAGAAGGCACTTTGTCCTCTAGCACAACAGGTTGGATGTATGACCCTAGCGTAGTCACAGCTTCCAAGTTAGAACTCTGCTAGTGAGCTGGGATTTCCACAGCAGTATTGCTTTCTCCTCAGCACTGTCTTTCTGGCCCTGACAAAGCAGGGGCAGCTATGCTCCTGGGTGGATCTGGCCTTTCTGTCATTCAAAGCCATTTGCGAATGGAGAGACTGTGGATTCATCTTTTCATCTGAAAAAGAGTTTGGACGGTGACTGCGGAGTGTGCGGACCCACTCTAAGCACCTCTATGAGGCACTGATCCTCAAACTCAGGGAACAAAAGAGGGAGGACTCTTGGGTACACAGAAAATGCTGTCCCATGTGTCAGCACGAACATCACCCAAGGGCATTAGCACACACAGCTCCGACAGAGCCTGAGGTCAACCCATCGCCTCCACGCCTCCCAACTGCGTTGACCTATACCTTATGGCTCAGCTATAAAACACCCCCACGGGTGCCAACACTTGGTTCCCAACTGTTGTGGAGCCTCCAGGAGGTGGGGCCTGGCTAGAGGAAGAGAGTCACTGGGGGCGGGCTTTGAGATTGGACAGTTCACCCTGTTTCCTGTCCCCCCCACTGCTTCCGGGTCTGCAGCAGCGCTGCTGTGAGCCTGCGGCACTTCTTCACCTCATTCCCTCCAACCAAGACCCAAAATAACCCACTCCTCCCCCTGGCTGCTTCTGTCGGGTACTTCGTTGTTCACAGCAACGAGAATAGCCACGCACACACCAGAGTGGCTGAGGAGGAAGGACTTGGCCTAGCAGGTCAGCTAGGACCAACTTTGTGTTTGATGGGTAGGAAAATAGAGGTGTAGAAATGTCTCTCTAGGGCGCAGTGGAGAGTGTTGTAGAGGCAGAAGAGGAGGCACGTGACCCAGGACAAGAGCATTTGCTGCTTGAGACTCAGTTTCCCCATGGGAAACTAGATTGGTTGAAAGATTCTTGGCTGACAGGCCTCCAGTTAATCCTGGTCGTGCCACCCAGTTCTGGTTATTGGCTGTGTGTCTCTGTTGCTGAGCAACGAATTGCCCCGTCCTTAGCAGCTTGGAGCCCCATGCTGATTACGTCACAGTTCCTGTGCATTGCACTCTAGCCCAGGTTAGACAAGTCTTCCATTCCAGGGATTCACCACGTTGCCAGCCCTTGTTGGCCAGGGCTACAGGATCATCTGAGGCTCAAAGAGGGAGAGATCTCCCTCAAACCAAGCTCGCTCCTCTAGGATTTAGAGCCCCCGTTTCTTGTTGACGGTTGACTGGTGGCTACTCTTCCCCCTGGAGATCACCTAGGTAGACATCCACCTTGTGGGTGACCCCAGCCCAGTCATTTACTTCACCAAAGCTAGCAAGAGAGTCCCCAACAAGATGGAGATGTGACAGTTTTGTGTGTCATAGACAAGTAACTGATGCCCCATCACCCTTGGTATATTCTGTTGGTTAAGCAAGTTTCAAGGCAGACAAGGTGGTGCACACCTGTCAACCCAGTACGATCACACATTTGGGGCCTGTTAGGCTCCATGATGAGACCCTGTCTAAATAAATAAAAGGAAGTGTCAAGTCCCACTCATGTTCAAGAGATGGAGACTCCTCAAGAACACAAAGGCAGGGTCTGTATACTGCAATATGCAAAATGTATTTTGCTGGGACAATCATCTGAGATGCTGTAAAGCAATATACACTCTGCAATAAGCTAGAAGTGAGAGCTATAACACAGCAGAACTGCGTGTCACAAGGTGTAAACTTCTAAAATTGGCTCAGAAGAAGCAAATTGCCCAGAGTCAGAATTACCATTAAAAATCCCTTAAGCCGTCCATAAAACACAGTGCAGTTATTTTCTGTATTACTGCATTGTGTATCACCTTGAACTGTAATTCTTACAAATGCCGAAGTTTAAGAACCATTCAGCAAGACTGGAGAAACAGCGATACTCACAGTCTGAGCATTTAAACCATCCTGTCTTAACACAAATTCCTGAGGTAAAATGAATGTGGATGAAGAATGTTAAAGGATCCTTCCAGTCTTAGTTCCCTTCTGAATTCTAAAAGTATGCGTCACGGGCCGAAGATATGGCTCAGCGGTTAAGAGTGCTGCTGCTTAGGGGCTGGAGAGATGGCCTAGCGGTTAAGAGCGCCGACTGCTCTTACAGAGGACCCGGGTTCGATCCCCAGCATCCACATGGCGGCCAAGAGCCGTCTGAAACTCCGATTCCAGGAGAACTCCAGTTCCAGGGGAATCCGAGACCCTCTTCTGACCTCCGCGGCATTGCACGACACGGGTGCACAGATTTGCATGCAGGCAGTATATTCATACACATACAGAAATGAATAAAATTAATTTAAAAATTAAAAAAAAAAAAAAGAGTGCTGGCTGCTCTGGCAGAGGACCCGAGTTCAGTTGCCAGCAGCCATATGATGGTTAACAACCCTAAGTAACTGTACTTCTAGGGAATCTGACCAAGTAGGCCGCATCCCCAACTGCCATTTTGAAAGTTCTCTCAATCAGATACTCGGTTGCTTTCCAATGTCTTTCAAAGAGCTCGGCCTTGTCTGAGTTGTGTGTTCTGCCTCTCTGAGTTGTCTTTCCCTCCTGTGGGTTCCTGGGGACTCTTATTTAGGCTCACTGGCCCCATCTACACAGTGGTGAGCTCAGTGGCAAGCCCGGAGAACAGCTGGCATAAGCTGTACAGATGCAGTAGGGTGTGTCTGAGCGGAGTGTGGAACAGGCACCCCGAACACTCCTATAAACTCTGGGAACGTGGACACTGTAGTGGCTAATCTATATACATCGCTGACTCAGGGAGGACAGGGGATCCCTGGGGCTCAGGGACCTGAGCTCAGAGAGCTGAGCCAAATCTGTAAGGCCTAGGGCATATGAGAGACCTTCTCTTAGGAAACAAAGTAGACAGCAATCTGAATAGCCAGTGACACCTGAGGCTGACCTCTGACCTCCACATGCACATATACATGCCTCCATGTATAATACACACACACACACACATACACATACACACACACACACACACACACACACACACACACACACACAAATTAGCATTCTAAGTACAGTGCCAAAATTTCAGAAGCCAGAGATGCACGGAAAGTCACAAAAATGAGATGAGCCAACGGAAAACAGCAAAATCAGTTTCACTTTCAAAATCCTGGCTTTTGAAAAAGGAAAATGCCATTAGCCTGTGTGCAAACAAGATACCAGATGTTGGTTCACACATGTATTAAATCACTGAAGGTTTAAGGTAAAACAGCATTTCTTCTAGAACTTGTAGGCGCGAAGCTCTGCACAGGGTTATGAGGAGGTGAGGCTTTATCTCCATTTGCTGTCTGTGAAGGATTGTCTCTCTGTAACTCTCACTACTGTTATCCCATCTGGTTAGAAATGAAATACAAATTTGGAATATCATTTCATCTGCACATATTTAAAATGCAATGTCCAAATATTATGCTGTTGGAAAAGAGACACCTGTCCAAAAACTTCCCAGAAAGGTTTCAGAGAGTGCACTTAAGCTCAGATTTAGACACAAGTAAAGCTCATTTTTCATTTGGTAGAACCAACCCTTGACACTAGCCAAGACTTGGAATACTTGCAGAACATTTTGAAAACACAGCAAGCAATGCCTCATTTATCTGACGCCGACTGTTCCGTGCAAATGCATTTCCACGTAACCGAGGCTTGTCCCTTGCACATCAAATCGTATATTTATTTTAGCCATTTTGCATGGGAATGTTTCTGGGGGCACCTTGCACACTTCCTTGCCTTCTTAAATAGAAGATGAGAAACATAATTTAATCCTTGCTTTCTAACTCAGGGTCATCGTCATGAATATCAAGTGTCAGGCTGTTCTAAACTGAACGAATTGCCTTGGGGGTCTCTACCACATAAACAGAGCTGTCTGACTGCATTTGGTAGGATCTGGGGGCATTCCATGCTTTAAAAATTCAGCGTGCTGGCTTCTTCCTTTTAAAATTTTTTTTTTATTAATTTTATTTATTTCTGTATGTGTACGAATGTATTGTCTGCATGCAAGTCTGTGCACCCGTGTCGCGCAATGCCGCGGAGGTCAGAAGTGGGCGTCGGATTCCCCTGGAGCTGGAGTTCTCCTGGAGTTGGAGTTTCAGACGGTTCTCAGCCGCCATGTGGGTGCTGGGGATCGAACCCGGGTCCTCTGCAAGAGCGGTCGGCGCTCTTAACCGCTAGGCCATCTCTCCAGCCCCCGGCTTCTTCCTTTAGAGCTCTCATTGTACCTAATCTGCCTTATGGTTCCATGCCTCCTTAAATTGGTCTTTTATGTCTGTATGTGTGATGTATGTTCTTTGCGTATTTATGTGGGACACATGTGTGTGCGTGTGCACGTGGAGGACAGAGGTAGACATCTTTAATCTGTTTCCACTTTATTTATTTATTACTTATTTACTCATTTGAGGCAGGGTCTCTCGCTGGTCTAGAGCTCACCAATTTGGCTAGACTGGCTGGCCATTCAGCTCCAGGCTCTTGTTAGCCTCTGCCCTACCAATAACCAAGTTCCAGAGACAGACTACCCCACCTGGCTTTTTACATAGGTGCTGGGAACCTGAATTCAGATCTTCATGTTTGCATTCCAATCATTTTACCTTCTGAGCCATTTCCCAAGCCCTAAATTTTCCCTTTTAAAATGTAACAGAAAGGTAAAGCAAACACAGGCCATGCCTTGATGAATCAAAACTCCTGAGTTTTTTCCTATTTTCTATATATTTTCTTTTAAGATATTTTTGAGACAGGGATCCTCTGGAGCCCCAGTTGGAACTCACTATACAGACCAGGCTGGCCTTGATCTCACCGAGATCCACCTATCTCTGCCTCTCAAGTGCTGGGATTAAAGGTGTGAGTGCCACCACGCCTGGTCAACATTTTTATTATGTTCTTATTATACGTGTGCCTGAATGTGTGCACACAAGTGCAGATGCTTATGGAGGCTAGAGGCAGCAGATGCCTGGAGCTGGAGTTACAAGAGGTTGTGAACCAGCATGTGGGTGCTGGGATCCAAATCCGGGTCCTCTGCAAGAGCAGCAAGCACTCTTAATCACTGAGCCATCTCTCGGCCCCTGTATACTCTTTTTTTTGTCAACATACTTGAGCTGATTTAACTTGGTCTTCATTCCACCATCTGAGAAAGGAAAGTGAACATGATAGCTTCTGAATCCACTAAGTCTATTCCAATGTTGAATTTTATGTGTTCTGAGCTATGAGATAAACTTGTTACAACTGCAGGTGAATGTAGAGTCTGTAGGTCTGCAGAGAGTATTCAGCATCCCTCACAGAGACAGAGTGATGGGCTCTGTCTTACCTTGTCTAATAACCGGTTTTCAGTTTTACTCTACATGGCAGAGGCTATCAGGGGAGTGACTACTCAGTAACTGACATAAGTTTGCCTCATTAATCTATTGCTGAGTAAAACTTGGCAGCTTAAAGCAACAATGGATTATGATTTTTCCCATGATTCTGCAGGTCAGGAATGTCAGCAAAGTTCTAGGCAGTTCTGCTTGATGGACCAGGACCTGGAGATGTTCTCTTGACTACACTTAGCTTCAAATGGGCTGAACTGGGAGGCTGAGGAAGCCATGGCTCATGTATCTGACTGTTTGCTGCTTCTATACCTCCACTTCTTCATCCACTTGGACCCAGTCCAGTAATCTCGGCTTAGCTTTTGTACAGATCAGCTGCTTCCTTAAGAAAAAGTAAATGGTGCTAACCCTGATAAAGAATGCACCAATGTTCAGTTTTGGCTCAGCTCATCAATGTTGAAGTTAGCTTATTTATTTATATGTATGTGTAGCTATGATATCGCCAATGTATCGGTGACCTAAGCACTGCTTGGTTTGACTTGTGAGTAACATAGAAGCAACTCAATTCAACAGGGAAGCAAGCTCATTTCTGTTGGGGCATGGGGACAGGGCAGAAGGACAGGAAGCAGTCATAATTACTTAATTTGTCTTTAAAAGTAGTACATTTGCGGGGCTGGAGAGATGGCATAGCAGTTAAGAGCACCGACTGCTCTTGCAGAGGACCCGGGTTCGATTCGTGGCACCCATATGGCGGCTAAGAACCATCTGTAACTCCAATTCCGGGAGAGCTCCAGTTCCAGGGGAATCCGAGACCCTCTTCTGACCTCCGCGGCATTGCATGACACGGGTACACAGACCTGCATGCAGACAGTACACTCATACACATAAAAAAATAATTAAAATTTAAAAAACTTAAAAAAAAAAAAAGTAGTACATTTGGGCTGGAGAGATGGCCTAGCGGTTAAGAGCTTCGACTGCTCTTACAAAGGATCCGGGTTTGATCCCCAGCACCCACATGATGGCTGAGAACCATCTTTAACTCCAGTTCCAGGGGAATCCAACGCCCTCTTCTGACCTCCTCAGCATTGCATGACATGGGTGCACAGACCTACATGCAGACAGAACATTCATACACATAAATAAATGAATAAATTTTTAAAAAGTAGTACATTCATGGGGGATCAAGACAGGACACGTGCTTAATGGACTTCATTTGGGGGACCACGGGAGGGAGGGACCCCAGTGTGGAGCAGGATTGATGGTTGTTTGGGCTTGCCAAGGAGGAACCTTTGAGCACTTCCTTAAGGAAAACATGACATCTTTTAGCAAGAGAGAGAGAGAGGAGATAGAGAGAGAGAGAGAGAGAGAGAGAGAGAGAGAGAGAGAGAGATCCTCCAATTCAGGTGATATGGGTATGTATGTATGCATATATTTATGTATATATATAACTATGTGTATATGTGTGTATATATATTGAAGCAATGCAAGTTGGAGAGAACAACAACAACAAAGAAACTGCAACAAACAAAACTCTGGAGGGACTCAGAGGGAGATGCAGGACATGTATGACAGAGTGTGGGGATTCAGCTGGGGTGGGGGCATGGAGGAGGAGGTGACTCTATTCCATTGAGAGATGATGTATGATTTGTGGAAAAGGTTTGATAACAATAAAAAAATTAAATAATAATAAAAGTAGTACATTCAGGGCTGGAGAGATGGCTCAGTAGTTAAGTGCACCAACTGCTCTTGCAGAGGACCCAGGTTCGATTCCCAGCACCCACCCACATGGTGGCTAAGAACCATCTTTAAGCCAGGCATGGTAGCCCATTGCCTTTTATCCAGCACTCAGGCAGAGGCAGAGGCAGGCGGATCTCTGTGAGTTCAAGGCCAGCCTGGTCTACAGAGTGAATTCCAGGCTAGCTTCGGCTATAGAGAGACCCTGACTCAAAAAAAAAAGTAGTATATTCATGGGTCAGTAAGATGGCTCAGCAGGTAAAGTGCTTGCCACCAAGCCTGCAGACCTGAATTTCATCCCCAGAACTCACACGGTAAAAGGAGAGAACTAATTCCTGCAAGTTTTCCTCTGACCACTTCACATGGGCTGTGGCACGCTCACACATAAATAAATAAATAAATAAATAAATAAATAAATAAATAAATAAATAAATAAATTTAGGAGTGTAGGGATGCCACTATATTTGTTTGGAAACACTTTTTTTTTATTCTTCCTTTAACAGGAACAATGGAGATAAGGGAGTTCCCATCTCTCTCACCTAACATACAAATATAAGCAATTCAACAACCAATTATAAGTACATTCACAGTGTTCTGGCTTCCTGGCTCCTTTAATATCACTCCTTACAGGACTCCAACTGTGTTCTAAGGCAGCTGCTCTACTCCCCCAGTGTTAGTGCCAGACAGTCCACAGAAAGGAAGAGGGGAAAGTATGCTTATTGCTTCCAGGGATGCCTCCCACTTTTACTCAAATTTCATTGGCTCGTCCTAATCACATGTTGTGTCCCAACTACAGAGTATTCTGGGAATTGTAGTCTTTAGCTGCGTGACTGGCAACAACTCAAGAAGAAAGAATGGATGTTAGAGAACAGCTACCAGCTTCTACAAGGCCAAGATGAACAGCCGCAAGTCGGCCATACAAGAAGCGCATGAAAGTTTTCCTTGAGGTTTTATAAACCCATTTTCCAGGACTCACGAACATAGGGTCACAGAGAGGTTAACATTAATGGAAGTGGAAAAGCTAGGCAAGTGGTAAGAGTAGACCTATCTTGGAAGCTGTACTAGAGCAATGCATTGGCTGTCTAATAGGTATAGTACATACATGCATTGTCTGTGTAGTAACAGGGTGGTACATATGTGCATTGTCTGTGTAATAACAGGGAAGTACAGACATGCATTGTCTGTGCAGTAACAGGGTGGTACATATATGCATTGTCTGTGTAATAACAGGGAAGTACAGACATGCATTGTCTGTGTAGTAAGAGGGAAGTACAGACATGTATTGTCTGTGCAATAACAGGGTAGTACAGACATGCATTGTCTGTTAATACCATGCAAGTAGAGACATGCATTCTGTGTAGTAACAGGGAAGTAGAGACATGCATTGCCTGTATAATAACAGGGAAGTACAGACATGCATTGTCTGTGTAGTAACAAGGAAGTAGAGACATGCACTGTCTGTGTACTAACAAGATAGTACATACATGTATTGTCTGTGTAATAACAGGGAAGTACAGACATGCATTGTCTATGTACTAACAAGATAGTACATACATGTATTGTCTGTGTAATAACAGGATAGTACAGACAAGCATTTTCTGTGTAGCAGGAGGGAAGTACAGACATGTATTGTCTGTGTAGTAAGAGGGAAGTACAGACATGTATTGTCTGTGCAATAACAGGGTAGTACAGACATGCATTGTCTGTTAATACAATGGAAGTAGAGACATGCATTCTGTGTAGTAACAGGGAAGTAGAGACATGCATTGTCTATATAATAACAGGGAAGTACATACATGCATTGTCTGTGTAGTAACAGGGAAGTACAGACATGCATTGTCTGTGTAGTAACAGGGTATTACATACATGCATTGTCTGTGTAATAACAGGGAAGTACAGACATGCATTGTCTGTGTAGTAACAGGGAAGTACAGACATGCATTGTCTGTGTAGTAACAGGGAAGTACAGACATGCATTCTTGTGTGTTAGCCCTTTCTTCCTTGTCTGCTCATCACACTGTCTTAAGTCTCCTCCTCCGCTGTTGAAGACCACACCACTGCCTCTCCCAAGACCCTGCAAACCAGGAAGTGCTGAAGACATCCATGAGGTCCAGACTGTGAACAAACAATGTGGAAGGAGAAGGGCAGTGGGAGGGGTGTACACACACACACACACACACACACACACACACCTCTCCTCAGTCCTAGCTGACTCCTCTATAGTCGATGAATAAGTCCTATCCTTAAATCCATGTTTCAGTCCTGCAGTTGGATTTTTTTCAAATCCCTCCTGTTGGTCCCTCAGTGATTTTGAACATGTCAGTGAGTTTATAGTCATTCCTAATGGGGATTCTCAAACTTGAACCAACCTGAGTCAGAATCAAGTGGGGTGATGCTCAGAGTGTAGTGATGCCACAAACTGTTGGACTTGCTCTGTGGTTTCTGGTTATGTAGGTGTTGGGTTTACAGAGAATTAGAGCTCCTACCTAATGCCTGAATGATGTCCATGCTCGTCCAGAACCTATACTCAAAGAGCCACTAGTGAGTGACTCTCACAGTCCAGGTTCCACAGCCACTTAGAGACGAAGCTTTAGTGATTGAAAATGGTTATAAGATGAACTGATGTGCTGGGAGATTATAAGAGTTTTGATTGGCTTTGAAAACACAGAAGTCCATGGTAACGACACACTGTACTGCTTAATGGCCTACAGACATCCACTTCTGTCTCACGAAGCCCAAGCACTGCGGATAATAACACATCTTTCATCTGTCTCACTCCCATTCATCCCCATTCAATTTTGTACCATACTAGACAAAAATCATGAAACATTGGGGCCTAGTATACATAAATAAATATGTGTCAGAAGCTCAAATTCGTTAGGTTCTTAGTATGTGACAGGCATTGCCCACTTTGTGGGCAATATTTTACTAATCCTCAAAATAACCATTGTAGGTACTGTGTTAGCTCTACTTTACACAGAGTCATGGAGACATACAAAAGTCTTGGGAACAAGTGCCCAGCAGGGATTTGGCTGTGGAGCTCAAAGCCACCTCTAAGTTGGTTGTTGTTTGCGGGCCTGGCAGCCTACAGATCAAATCCTATTGTTTTTGTAAAGCTCATTATTTTAGAACAGCCTTACATTCTGTGGTGGTTGGGGGGAAAACTAATCCAAATAAAAGAATACAACATGTGGGGCTGGAGAGATGGCCTAGCGGTTAAGAGCGCCGACTGCTCTTGCAGAGGACCCGGGTCCAATCCCCAGCACCTACATGGTGGCTGAGAACCGTCTGTAACTCCAGTTCCAGGGGAATCCGACACTCTCTTCTGACCTCCGCGGCATTGCACAACACGGGTGCACAGACCTACATGCAAGACAGTACATTCATACACATAAAAAAAAAACGAATACAACATGTGAATATTGAAACTCCAACTTTTAACGCCCTCTCTAACACTGTGTTACAACGCAGCCACAGCCATGGGCTGTCCTGTGTTTCTGTGCGGTGGTCTTCTGTTACCATTAGGCTTGAGGGTCATGAGAGTCATTGGTCTCCAAAGAAGACATGATTTACTATCGGGCCCTTTGTAGAAAAAGTTTGTGGATCCCTCCTTTGGTTTATGTCGTCATTTTCTTATGTTTCTAATGTGCATGTGTGTGTATTTGTATACATGTGTGTGCACTTGCACAATGTGTGTATGCAGAGACTGGAGCACAGCCACAGCTGTCACCCTCAGAAACGCCATCCAACCCCTTTGAGAAAGCATCTTTCATTGGCCTGGAACTCAACAGTTCAGCTAGGCTAGGTGTCTCCACCTCTTCACTTGCTACTATAAATAGCTCTGAGGGGAGGAGAGAGAGAGAGAGAGAGAGAGAGAAAGGTTGCTTGGATGTATGTAAGGGCACCCATGTCCTGCAATGTCCATGGAGGTCAGAGGGCATTGGATCCCCTAGAACTGGAGGTACAGACAGTTCTCAGCCACCATGTGAGTGCTTAGCACCAAACCTGGGTCCTCTGTGAGAGCAGCCAGTGTTCTTGACCTCCGAGCCAACTCTCCAGCCCCAAACATCTGGCATTTTAAGTGTATTCTGAGACTGCAGTGCAGAACCATGCGTCTGCAAGGCCAGCACTCTCCTGTCATTTCCCAGCCCTGTGTTAACTTTCTCAGAATGTGAGATCCGAGGAGAAGTTTCTCCAGGTAAAAGGCATCAAAATTAATTTTTCCTTTTGTTTTTTTTTCAAATAACACCTCATTTCGGCAAACTGCTTTCAATCCCCACCTTCCCACCCAACCCAACCCCATTTAATCTTCAGTGGGTAGACTCACTGCCAGCTTGCTGGCTTCCTGCACTGCCCTTCAGGAAGCAAATACCCCTGAGAATCGTAACTTGTTGCTTGGTTAATAACAGTCGGAGAAAGCAGTGTGGGGTTTAGCAAAAGGCAACAGTCCACTGGCATTCTCAAACTCAGCACCTTTCGTTTTCCAGGCTAATCTCCCCCAGTGAGAGGAGCTCAGAGTCCAGTCCCCAGTATCAGAATGATTCCAGCCATGCTGGCTTCCTGGTCATGCTGGGGACTTACTTCCCTCCTCTGCTGGACCCTAAAGAATCAAAGATCGGGATTAGAATGGTCAAGTTCACCCTGAAGACTGTCGATTGTGTCTAATCCTTTTAAATACGTGGACATCATAGACAGCTCTGCTGTCCAGTCAGAGGTACTGACCACATTGATCTTTGTCGACCAGTGATACAGCCCATGCGTGCATGTGCGAGACAATCCCGGGAGAGGCCTTGACACACTCAAAATGAAGATGTCAGTGGCCCACAGAAGCAGCATCTAGGCTCCCTTCCCTCTCCTGATCTAGAAGCAGGTTTGTACTGAAACTATCTGAATGCCAGTCAGCAGGAGAAGTGACTTTCCCAGCCCCACTCCGACCTCATCTTGTAGGCCTGGTGTGGCGGGCCATGTCTAGGCAGCAAGAATGCAAATCTCTGCAACATGCCCGGGTTTGAAATGGGGTGTGAAAGTGAACCATATTCCAAGGCCTGATGAAAAAAACGTTGATTTTTTAAATTAATTTTTTTGAGAATTTCATATATGAGTACTGTATTTATATACATATAAAATGCACTAAGTCCCATTCAGTG
Source organism: Rhizomys pruinosus (assembly GCA_009823505.1). Classification (NCBI taxonomy): domain Eukaryota; kingdom Metazoa; phylum Chordata; class Mammalia; order Rodentia; family Spalacidae; genus Rhizomys; species Rhizomys pruinosus. Next base: position 809,185 of record VZQC01001015.1, read on the forward strand.
GCTTGTGTGTGTGTGTGTGTGTGTGTGTGTGTGTGTGTGTGTGTATGTGTGTGTGTTTAGAACTGACCACTTGGGGTTGGGAATAACCTAGCAGGGAGCTGGTTCCTAGAGAAAAATGATTCCGCCTCCCTTGGTGGATGTTGATTGCTTGTAACCCTTCTAGATGTGGGACGATGTTGATTTTCTCATACACAGCAACCCTGTCCTAGTGTAAGGGAGGATGGCAATGTGAACCCAGACCCTGTGTTTGCACGGGTAACTGTTCTGGATATTTATGCATGGTTCTTTTCCCAGTCAACCCACCTGCACTTCCGCAAAGTGGAACCCTGCTCTAGGTGGATACCATGCTGATATTACCATGAGGGTAATGTCTCTCCTTGAGAAGTCTGCCAGAAGTGGCTGACATCAGTTTGAAGGCTGCCGGGTGACAGAGACTTTCAGCTTGGGTGGTTTTTGAAGCAATGCATCATGGGGGCTCAGCCAGTGTTTTATAAACAAATAACTGCACAGGGATAAGCTAATTAGAACACAAGAAGGGAAAGTAAGCAGGGATGGGAGAAGAATAAACAACTGACTCAGCCAGGAAGGTTAGGAAGCCAACAGAGATGAGATGAGATTTGATCAGGGCCTTGAAGGGTATATAAGGGTGTGTAAGAGTTCAGAAAGTGTGGAGAGGAAAGGACATCTTAGAATGAGACTTTTAGGGACTGGGGATGTGGTTCTGTCAATAAACTGCTTGTTGTCATACAAGCACAAGAGTCTGAGTCTGGATACCCAACACTCACACTCTTTATTTATCTTTACTTTATGTTTACCAGTGTATTTCCTGCATGTAAGTGCGACCTTATTGTACAATGTTAGCGGAGGTCAGAAGAGGGCTTTGGATCCCCCAGAACTGGACAGTTAGTTGTTAGCTGCCATGTGGGTCCTGGGAACAGAACCCAGGTCCTCTGAAAGAGCAATGAGTGCTCTAACCACTGAGCCATCTCTCAAGCCCCACACTCACTTTTTTTTTACAGTTAGGCATGGTGGCTTGCATCTGCAATCCCAACACTGGTGAGGTGGCAATACCAGGATCCCCAGGGCTTGCTGGCCAGACAGTCTAGCTAGTGGTGATCTCCAGGTTCAGTGAGAGAGCCTGCCTCAAAAAACTAAAGTGGAGGGCTGGAGAGATGGCCTAGCGGTTAAGAACGCCGACCGCTCTTACAGAGGACTGGGGTTCGATCCCCAACACCCACATGGCGGCCGAGAACCGTCTGAAACTCCAATTCCAGGAGAACTCCAGTTCCAGGGGAATCCGACACCCTCTTCTGACCTCCGCGGCATTGCACGACACAGGTCCACAAACTTGCATGCAGACAGAACATTCATACACATACAGAAATAAATAAAATTAATTAAAAATTTTTAAAAATAAAAACTAAAGTGGGGAGTGACTGAGGAAGTCACCCAAGGTTATCTTCAGTGCACAGGCGTGCACACACACACACACACACACACACACGAAGGCAACCTTCTGGCCCGGAGAAGGTAACAAAGCCAGAATTCCCCAGTATCTCTCTGGGATAGAGACTGTATGAAGTAAGCCTCTGCATAACATTCAGCTCTTCCAGAATTCCCTGTGTGGATCCCCTCTGGTGACACTCAGCTCTCCCAGAATTCCCTGCGTGGATCCCCTCTGGTGACACTCAGCTCTCCCAGAATTCCCTGTGTGGATCCCCTCTGGTGACACTCAGCTCTCCCAGAATTCCCTGCGTGGATCCCCTCTGGTGACACTCAGAACCCCAAAGCTTTATTCCACTGCTTTCTCCACCTCTGCTCAGGGCTGCCATTAGGGGCAGCCATTTCCTCTCTAATTTAGAATCTGCGGGGGACCCAGTGGGTGGGTGGGTAGGAGCAGATGAGTTCAGAGCTCTCAGGACAGAGCAGAGGAGCGGAGCACTGCTTTGCACCTCACCGGGTCAGGGAGCATGAGACAGTTGTCAGCCTGGACAGGAGGGCTAGGAGGCCTCGGGGGAGATGAAGAAGGAGCCGCAGGACCCCAATCAGCTGAGCCCCTCTAGACCTCTGACCACGTCTGGCACAGAGTTCAAAACAGTAGCTTAGCACAGAGAGTGAGAACACAGACTTTGGCATTAAATGGTCACTCATTCATTCACGGGTATTTATTGAGCACTTACATTCTAGGTACAGGGAACAACAGTGGAAGAGTCACATAAAGTGTTTCTCTTTTGGAATTTATGTCCGAATAGAGGAAAACAGTCAATAACCAGTAAACGTTGTTTACTGGATGCTTACCATAGGCAGGTTATTTTCAGCACTTCACAAATGTATTGGATACAACATTTAAAGAGTGCATACGGCTGGGTGTGGGGCCGCACAGCTTTAATCCCACACTTGGGAGGTAGAGGCATGTGGATCTCTGTGAGTTTAAGGCCAGCCTGGCCTACAAGAGCAAATTCCAGGCCAGCTGGGGCTACAGGGAGACCCTGTCTTAAAAACACCAAAAAAAGAAGATTGCATGCAATTACATTCAACCTTTCGACATAGGAACACAACATCACTCCGAAGTTCAAGCTCAAGAAGTATGCAATTGAGTCACACACAAAAAATTTTTTTTTAATCTCATAATATGTGATGGGTAATCTAATCTTGGTTGTCAACTTCGTACACCTGGGAAGAGGAACCCACAATCAAGAAATTACCTGCCTCAAATTGGCCTGTGGTTGTCTGTGGGACATTTTCTTGATTGCTAATTGATATAGAAGTGTGAAGCCCACTGTGAGTGATGCCATCTCCAGACACCTGTACCTCGGGCATATAAGAAAGCTAACTGAACATGGACCTAAGAGACCCCAGCAAGCAGTGTAGGAAGCTTTCTTTGTATGGAACAGGTAAGACACAGCCCTGCTAAGGGAAGGGGAACACAATACCTGCCTGCAGCCACTGTAGGGAACTGACGCAGAGACCAGTCAACTACCTCCGCAGCCCACCCTGAGAGGTACTTCCACCTCAGGCCCTTAGCCTAGGACAATGAGACATGTTTTCCCACTCTCGTCCATAATTTCCCACCTGCCCAGAGACTGCTGACCCCTGGACAGGAATTTCAGGCTGATGGCTGTTGGCCTATCTTCAGCCTATGTCCACTCACAACACCAGCTATCCAGGTTGGTGGTCCACACTGGGACCTCTTTCCAACCCACTGGCCACCGGAACAAAATGCAGGCCTGCTTTGGCCTGTATGTGCGCAAAAATTAAAAATGATGGCCGGGAATTCTGTAATGATGTTAATGGAGAATTAGACTTATTACCCGCTACAGCCTGCTTATATAAAAAAAATGACGTCAGCTCCCAGAGCCAATCACAGACCCCCAATTCCGCCACTGCACACCATTGCCCCACCCAGCATCACACATCTAGGCCACGTTGTTTGCTCCTCCTTGGGGCGGGGTCAGAGAAATCTCCTGACTCCCATCCGCGGTGCCCTGAGGGGTGCTAGCTGAGAACTAACCCCCAATTCAAACTGAATCTTCCTACAAAGCAGCCTTGCCCTGCGGTTTCCACTCCCAGCTCCTGCCTTGAATTCCTGCCTTGGCTTCCCCCATGATAGATTCGACCTCTAAGTTGAAATAAACCCTTTCCTCCCCACACTGCTTGTGGTCATGATGTTTATCACAGCAACAGAAACCCAATTGGGACATAATGTTTTAAATGACTCTACAATATTGTGCTGGGTCACATTCAGAGATACTGAAGCATATGTGGCCCATGGACTGGGCAAGAAATCTGAATCTTATTGTTATACCTACACACCCATTTTACAGATAAAGAAACAGTCACAGACAGACAAATGTTAGCCCTGGGAAGGAGAGCCCATAGCTGGCTCCAAGGACAGGACTCTATTGCCATATAAAGAGAGGAGTTTGGGGGCTGGAGAGATGGCCTAGTGGTCAAGAGTGCCGACTGCTCTTGCAGAGGACCCAGGTTCTATTCCCAGCACCCACACGGCAGCTATGAACTGTCTTTAAGCCAGGCGTGATGGTGCACACCTTTAATCCTAGCACACGGGAGGCAGAGGCAGGAGGATCTTTGAGTTCAAGGCCAGCCTGGTCTACAGAGTGTGTTGCAAGCCAGCTGGGGCTACAGGGAGACCCTGTCTTAAAAAAAAAAAAAAAAAGAGGAAAAGGTCATCCAAGAACAGTGACACATTTGAGTGGCCCAGGAATAAGAAGAACCCAGCCACAGCAGGATCGGAAAGAGGCATTTTAGGAAGGTGGCCAAGGAGCTGAGGCTGCTTGGGGGGCCCATACTTGCCTTGCCCCCATCAGTACCTGGAGTGTCATGAGCATGTGTAGAGGCATAGTGTGGGAGCTCTAGATGAACTGCTCAACTGGATTCAACTGCCCCATTCTCCTACATTCTTTTCACCCACTCTTCCACAATGCACCCTGAACCTCGGTATGCCCTATTTTTAATTTGCCTTAACTCAGACTTTTTTTTTTTTAATTTTTTATTTTTATTTTATTTATTTCGGTATGTGTATCAATGTACTGTCTGCATGCAGGTTTGTGCACCCGTGTCGTGCAATGCCGCGGAGGTCAGAAGAGGGTCTCGGATTCCCCTGGAACTGGAGTTCTCCTGGAATTGGAGTTTCAGACGGCTCTCGGCCGCCATGTGGGTG